>VTGB01000048.1:0-106962 GCA_013403855.1 Calonectria honghensis
GAAAAAAAAAAAAAAAAAAAAAAAAAAACAAGAAACCGACGTTGTAATGTCCGAACAAAGGAGAGCCACCGTCAACAAGGTTACCAATGCCCTGACAGACCCACTGGCTATCATGCAGCTGTCAAGCTCAGGCCGCGCCGCCAAGATGAGAAGAGAAAAGAAAGAGCAGATACACAACAAGAGAACGAGACAAGAACCTAAAACGAGAGAATAAAGCTTGGGAAAAGCTACCAGAACACTCAGAAGCAGCAACATTGGAGGATCTTGGCTCATCGCCTACTTTCCAGCTGCTCCCCCGTCAATTCTCTTCTCTCAGCTCTAGGCCAACTGACTGTATCATATTTTTAATACTTAATGCGACATGCTTGACGACCTCCCTGTGTCACGAGAGATTATGCCGTTATGACTTAGATAAACGGGAGTTTCGCAGATTTGGTGGTCGCTATAATATTTTACATATTTGTATACTACTTTTTTTTTTTTACATTACAGATGGAATGAAGCTAGAAGTGAGGGAATAGCTCAAGCCATTCTGGGGATTTGTAAACCCCGATAGGGACCAATCTCAAACTGGCAAACGCTCCTGCAACGATGTAAACTCTTGCGGCTACATATATGGCCAGAAAGAGGAAGAAGAGGGCTGTGTGAGCTCTGTTTTGAGACTTCTCGGAAGCGGTGAAGCACATTTGGACGAGGGTTACTGCGTAAGCAATAACGGGATACGCAGGATAGAGGCCGATTGTGACCAGACAGCTTATTTTCCACGCCATGTGCTCAATCTCGGTGGGGAAGTTCCAGTTCCAGGCCCAAACGTGCACAGCACCGTACAGGCCGGAGAGGAGCATCAGCAGCATGATGAGGGCGCCGTCAACGCCGCCCGACCAGAAGTTTGTGAAGTCGGTGTCGACGTTCATGTGTATGTCGAGGTTGCGCCCGTCGTCGCAAAACGGCATCTTGCGGGGCGCCTTCTGGGTGTGGTCCTTGAACTCGGCCAGCCGGCACAGGACGGGAGGCTTGGAGTCCTCGTCCGCCCAATGCCCGTCGTACTGCGCCTCCGAGTCGGGGATGGGCATGTGCCCGGACGGCCTCAGCTTCTGGACGCGGTGCCTTTTGGGCGCGTTCGGCCGCGCCGCCAGCTCCTCGTAGGTGAAGGTCGCAAAGATTCTTTCCCAGCGCACGGTGAACTTGTACGTCACCTCCAGGCTGGGAAGGGTACCTGCGTCGCCGATGAGCGCGAGCCCGTCTTTCGTGACATCGCCCGGAGCCAATTTGGGCTCAGGGTTCGGGTCAATCCAGCGAACTGTGTTCGGCGGCGGGGGCGGGGGCCGGTGGTGGTGGGTTTTGTCATCAAAGCCCCTGAATATTGCCAAGTTCTGGCCCCAATGGGAATAATACTGTTGCTGGACCATGGCCGCAACTTCGCCGCTGAAGTTGACGGGATTCAAGACTTCAGGGTCCTGAACATCGTGTGGTTTCTAGAAGACCCAAACACGGTTAGCGAACAAGTCCCCGGCTTGGTGGGCGCTGCCTGGCAACATACTTTGAGCCAGAATATATATAAAAAAAGCGCACAGGCAACGTGGACCATAGTATGAATCTCGAGCAGCGAGGTGGGAAGCTCATAGTACCTGCGGGCAAAGCATTGGGCCACCATCCACGAAACTTGCGTGACAACGAGAAACTTTTGAAAGTAATTCGACTTGTTCTTGTCGTCGATCTTATTCGCCCCGACAGGGAGCCAGTGCTGCCTTTTTGCAAGCCGAATAACGCCCTGGGGGCTCAAGCGAGCTGTTTTTCGAGTTGCAGATGCACTGAAATTGGCATCATGAGGATTTAAATCTTGCGTGGACATGACGTCGTCCACTTTCACATGGATTCCTCCCATGACGACGAAGAAGGCATATTTCATGTCAATGTCAAACTGCTGCACGCTTGAGTCAGCACGGAATCAAAGGCCGAGAACCAAGACAACGCCGTTTACCTTTTCGTCAGGGTACTTGTTGTCTGCCCGTATTTTGCGAAGCTTTCTTCTCAGCACCCATGCCTGCTGGAACTGGTCGACGGCCATGAAGAGCACGAACTCGGGCGCAAAGAGTGTCACCACGACCCATTTGAACTTGACCCACATGACGTGAGGCAAAGAGGACTTGGCTGGCACATTCAGGTGCAGCGCCGTATAGATACACGCGAGCAGGGTCATGATACAGCTCTGGAGGATGTCCGACGTGCCACGGATGGTGGGCGTGCCGACCCAAGGCGGGGCGGCAATGGATTGAAGAGCATGGGTGTCGTTATTGTGAGATATCGCAATGGACCACGGGGAAGTGGCGTTTTGCGACGACAATGTTGCCATTGTGATACAATAGTTTTACAATGATCGACGCCAAGGACTCGTGGGATGTGGATGTTGAGTTGAAGGGAAGAGAAGAGAGCTGCTGGTAAACAAAAATCACGGGCGGATTCCCGGGCAGCCAGCCAGACCTGCAGCTCTGAGCCCCATGATTGCAAAATCAGGCTGAGCCATAAACTCATGAAATGAACCCCGAGCTGCAGGCAAAGGTCCAGCCCTCAAGCCACAACAAATAGTTTGTCCTTGGTGTGGTGGCGATGGACGAGTGCAGTTGCGTGTAGTTGGCGCTACCGCATCTCGAGCAGTTCCCGTGCATGGCTAGCAAAAGGGGCAGAGAAACCCAACGAATAAACTTGTTTTTTATTTTTAAATGTGGCTGCAAGTACCTGGTTTGGCTGACTGCATGGTCTGTTTTTCGGGTTGGCCTGGAATCGCTAACAGTCTGCCTTGTCGCACGAGACTCGCCGTGCCAAGACCGCTTAGAAAAGACCAACGAGGCGGCCCAGGCTCACCAACCTTCTATAATAGCCCGGTTGGATTGTATCTGGAGGGACGGCTTGAATACAGCAATCGGTAGTCTTGCTTTCCGATCAATTAGTCGGATGGGCTTGATAACCGAAGTTTGCGATGTCCCAGGAACTCAATTCAGCCCTGTGCCATGGCGTTTCTTGGCACGCACATCTTCTCCACAGATGTCCTCCTTTTTTCACTTTTCTTTTCATTTCGGGATGTAGTAAATTTAGCAATGACTGGGTCCTGTGAGGAAATGGCACATATTTTTTCACCGGGTAGCAGCAGCTCACGCTTGAAGGAAATATCCAAGACTTGGTTGCGTATGGGTTTCATCCAGAGCTTGCCCCGCTGCATGCGATTATAGCCTTTAGATGACCCGGGATCATGACGAGAATCTGTTGCCTCAAACTTGACCTCCATCTTCGTAATCGTCTGTTTAAAGAACCGGGTAAATATATCCATGATACGCACATGGGTTCGGATGGCCAAGTACATATACGCGCGGGCTGCGTGAAAGGATAAAGCCTCAATAAGTTATAGCCAAAGATTTTGGTCACATAGCAACGAGAAACGTACAGCACGCCTTGGATGAGAGACAATTCTGTATGACGTTGTCATACTTTCGTCCCGTCTCCCAACTGGTCGCACTGGGCCCAAGCTTCTCACAATCGAGTGTATCAGGCTATATTGAGAAGGAAATGGCCCCTTTGCAATAAATTCTTCATAAAATAATAAGAATTATGCCTATAGAGGGCAGAAATAATGCTGAAGGCCGTAAAGTTGGGTCCTCGGGTGCCGTATGCAGCCACGAATTGGGTTCAGAGCAGTAGTATGAGGTCACGTTGGAGTATTACAGGGCACCAAATTTAAATAAGGTAAAAGTCACTTGACTTGCAAGGAAATGTTGAAGTTGTCTTTACTGAAACTGGCCATCGAAAAGTTGAGTCCAGCCAGCGTAATGCCGTGTCATTGATCCATCAACAAACAGTCAAGGTTCTAGAACTTGATTTTTGACCTGATGGAGGTAACTCAGAACTCAACAGGTTTATCGAGAGGTCTGAGCCAATTGGAAATCGTTCAAGATACGCTATATGACCGTCGCTGCAGCTGGCGCTACGACGCCACAAGAACAGCCCAATGTTCTAGCATATCGGATTGACAGCTACCAGTCCTGCCGAGTCCAACCAATTAGCTGTTGACAAGAATAGACAAATTTGCCTATATTTATGTTGACAGTATATTGGAATCAGAACCTTTTAGCCGCCATAGGGACGTTTTGAGTATGTAGCATCCTTGTTGTCGTGTTTAAATGGGCTGACCATGATACTTTTGAAGATACGAGCTGGATCTCATATCATTACCAGACATACGGTCTCTCCTAGTGTAATAATTCCCGTTCCATTGATCGTAACCTTCATCGGATTCACTTCCGTCCTCCTCCTGGAGCTGCAGTCTTGAGCGGCCGCGGCCACGGTCGCGATTATCAGGAGCCTTTGTTGAAATTGTCGTAGGCTTAGGGCTGGTACGTATAGATCGCACGTGGCTGTCAACTGATGTCGTATTTTTCTGGTTTCTTTGGAGAGATGATCTGGGTGAGAAAAAAGGTATGGATGGGTGTTGATCAGGCTTGTCGTAGTTGATGGCGGGGGGTTGAAAATGTGTTGGCTGGTGAGTTGTAATTTGGGACGGTGCCGTGATCCTGGTTGTGGATCGTCTAGAATTAGAATCGTCAGACCTATATTCTGTTTCGAACTCAGCCTCAGGGGCTCGATATATATGTTGATTCGATATATCGCCCCTAACCCTTTCGGGATTTGTGTCATTATCATCTTCTTTAGATGGCAGAGGAGGGCCGGAAATCTGGTCATCTCTCGCCACCTGGGTTACCTCTCCAAACGCATCTTTATATGGCTCTATCTCGCTCCACGCTGCTGACGCTTGCGTCCACTCGCCCGCCATGGGAAGATGTGCGGGTCGGATGTCTCCTTCGCCACGAAGAAATGGGGTGGCTTCTGATAGTGTCTCAAATTGTGATCGGGCAGGGGTCATCCAGGAATGAGCTTTCGCTGTAGTTGCGGTCAATCTCTTACCGGGGTTTGCTGCCATGAGAGAACGCACAAAGTCTCCCGCACTTTCGGATGCATCCAAACCTTCAACTGGGAATTTGGATTTCCCCTTGCAATATCGCTGAAGCTCCAACAGGTTACCAAATGCTCCACGGCCAACGAGCATATGGAATACAGTTTCACCGTAACACCACATATCGGATGAAAGAGGGTTCGGGGTCTCTGGGCCTGAGTAAAACCCAACAATCTCGGGTGGCAAAAACCCAGGAGTCGCTCGCACAGCGGTTGAACCAGCTGCATGCTCAGTTCGTTTGCTGAGTCCAAGATCGCAAATCTTGATCCACCAGTCTTCAGGGGGCTTGCTCTTGATGAGTATGTTCTATGAATTTTAGCAAGAAATATACCATTGGAGGGTGAAGCACAGCTCTTACACTTGGTTTGATATCTTGATGTGCGAATCCGGCGGTATGCATCATGGACAGGCCTCCAAGGACCTGTGAGGCAAGATACTGTGCTTGGTCCTCAGGGACTGTACCCTCAGCTTTCAGATATGCCCCCAGGTCTCCATATTCACAGTACTCCATTGCGACATAGAGATACATAGAATCCTCATACCACCCATATGATTGGGTAAAGAAGTCTGAGTACTGAAATTAAAGGGTTAGAAACTGGCTGTATCAAGGAAAATGTACTACCTTATCTTGCGAGAATTTTGCCAGAGCCTCTAGTTCGCGCCAGTAATATTTCCAACCCGTATTGCTATCGGTGCGTATTTGCTTAACAGCACGAAGCTCAGGTGCCGCGGAACCACTGCTAACTCTGCGCTGCAACCAAACAACGCCACCCCCTCCAAGTCCCAGCATTGTTTCTTGTCGCCATGTTTCTTTTCTTTGCAAGTTTCGACGACTAGACGGCTTGTTGTGCGTGACTTGGTTCAGGTCGAAGCTGGCTGGTAATTTTGAATCGTGCACCAGTTCGGGCAGCTCGGTGGGTTGATTTAGCATTGTCATTTAGCACCTGGCTAATGTATAATGATAGAAAGAATTCGCCAGGGATTCGGAGATCGCGGTGGTTGGATCGACTGGAAGAGAAGCTTGGTTAAAAAGCAGCATGCGATCTGAGGCGGGGTTTATGCGGCTGTGCTAAGACTGGGCGTTGCTTCTGCCTCATGCATCACACGTGAGGTTTCATTTGCTCTGGAATCAACCGCTTGGCGACGATCTAGAAATAATGTGGACTGGAGGATTAAATTTTGATAAATTATGTTTCGAGTCCAGGACGGTGCATTGATTTGGGAGATTGCGTTGGACGTTCAGTGTTAAATTATGTACGTAATTTCTATGTTGCGGACAGCTGATAATTTCCACAGGAATAAAGTTTCCCTGGTTGGGAGTGAAATTGATATTCAAGAGGCGAGCAATGAATGCTTGACGGCAAGGTCAGCTTGACCCCTGTCAATGAAAGCCGTGGTGTTCTCTGACGTTTTTTTTTAAAGATTTGAACGTCTTCCACGACTCCACTGCGGAACTTCACCCTACATGGAAGTAGTTGGGCTTCAAAATGTGGGTTCTTGACGTCCTGACATTCGAGCTTCATCGCCTAAATGAGCCACCTCCACGATATGCTATCCTATCTCATACCTGGGGGGAGGATGAGGTGGAATTCCGCGATATGGGCGATTTAAGCCGGGCGCGACAGAAGAGTGGATGGTCTAAGATTCAGCTGACGTGCGATGAGGCGGGGAGACACCAACTTCCCTACGCCTGGATTGATACGTGCTGCATTGACAAGTCTAGCAGTGCTGAGCTCAGTGAAGCTATTAACTCGATGTTTGAATGGTACCGACGGGCAACGAGCTGCTATGCCTACCTGAGCGACCTTGATGTCCAGATGAACCCAAATGCGCCGACGATTTCCCGGACTATGTTCCATCAACTTTCACGGTGCTTGTGGTTCACAAGGGGATGGACGTTGCAGGAGCTCATTGCCCCAACTGAAGTGATCTTCTTTAATCGCAAATGGGAACCTATTGGGACAAAGGAGTCTCTGAAGCACGACATTGCTGAAATTACCCTCATCGACATCGATGTGCTAGAGAATACGGCTTCTTTAGCGGGAGTTCCGATAGGAAGACGTATGTCTTGGGCCTCAAAGAGATGTACCACCAGGATGGAGGACATTGCATATTGTCTTTTGGGTATCTTTGATATCAACATGCCTCTAATGTATGGCGAGGGGTACAAGGCGTTCCTTCGACTACAACAGGAAATTGCGAGGCAGCATCGTGATCTCAGTCTCTTTGCGTGGCGCCAGGACAAACCATATCCCGAATACCGCGGAATTTTCGCCTCTTCACCCGGAGAATTTGGTCACTGCTCCTCGCTTCTCTCACGCGGCTCTGCTTTCTTTTCAGAGCCAAGTTTCTCAGTCACTGACTCAACACTGCAAATCGATGTATACGTCAAGGACCATCTGAACCAAAGCTCGTTCACATTGGGCTTGGATTGCATGAACATACCAGGCTCTATCACATCGCAGGGCCAATTGGAGGCCTATGGAATCACTTTGCAAAGGTTTGGGGGTATCTATGTGAGGTCTATGCCTCACATCACAGAACCTGCCACGGAAATCATGCTCCCTGGACGAGGTTCGCATCTCACTGCGGAGACTGCATCCATCCGTGTCAAGCTATCGCTGCCTCGTTCACATTCCGATTTTATCTCGTTGATGCGGGAACGGAGGCTATTCTTGTTGTATCGGAAGGATCTTACAGACAGAATGCAAATTTTCAACCGAGATGCACGATTCAACGAGACCTGCCCAGAAACTGTGGACCCTATCCGACAAACATGTCTCTTAAACAATATTGATCCTTCAATATTTAGCATTGTACAAGAATACGGCATAGACACAGCTGGCGGGTATCCAATATGGTGGGATGCTTTTACACTTCAGCCTTCACCAAATGGCTCAGATACAAGAGGGTTTGTCGTCGTGTGTGGCATTCCGTTGACCGTGGGCGCTCCATCAGAGCGTCTCTTACCGTGGTTTGCCTTATTTAGCACCGATGATATCTTACCAGAGACGAGAGAAATGGCGTCTTTGCTTCTTGACAACAGCTGGAGGGATTCATCCGCTAAGATCCAGCGTTATGCAGGTGACACTATATTTCGAATATACGCAGATCGTTCTGGCACCATACTACAGAGCAACTTGCCAATTGCCGTCAGTTTCGGAGAACTTGACGCGGTTTACGAAGTCAGACTGAACAGGCTTGGTGGAGGGGGAACAGCTTGGTGTGCTGATATTCAGTACGGGCGACTGATCTAACTGCACAATTCTCTAGAGCAAATACGGAGCTAGACCGAGCACATCAACGAGTTTCAGCTGAGGAGTAAATCGGTAGTCCAACCTATCGATATCCTGGACCGCTGCATCCACCATGAGACCACAGATAATGCGCAAGAATTTCCTGGACTAGCGTCATAAGGCTGAACATGAGGCCATGGGTTTGGGGAAGTTTCCTATAATAGAAACCGTCCGTGGGTTGAAAAGAATTCAGTCGCCGTGGCGGACGAGGGAAAGCTTGAATTCGCATGGCGAGTGCGATATTGCCTTAGCTAGCCCCGGAAGCTAAGAAGCATCCAGTGTGATGGAGGGGGAAGAATAGTAACGTCACATTCCGGATCGATCGCCTCGCGCCACACTCAGATATTTCCTTTACAAGATTGGTGTAGGTTTCAACAGCTGCTTTTGTGCTGGTCAATTACGCGCATCCTCACACCTTCGTTGACTATTGGACATGGATGAACTGATGAATGCTCGGGCCAAGCAAGGCCTGTTAAGAAGGTCGAGGTAGTGTTCCGTAGCACGTAGAATCTTGACCTTGTGTGACATGACCAGAACTGTTGAGGTGTTTGATTGGTGCCCCGTCGCAAGTATCTGGTGCGAGTTCAATATGATGGCCCATTTCCCCATTTTCTCGCGCCTTTCCTTGGGATTCCGTTCACCGACTGCGCGGATTCTAAGACATGTCTTCCAACTAGAGTCTTTGGTTTTGGTGATGCTGCTGGCCGTGATTGCCGTGGCACCCAATCGCTCTTGTTCGGCCGGAGCGTTTTTTAGCAGGCCGCTAACCAGGGGCCTCCTGGACAAGTCGAAGGGCCTGAAATGCCAGAGCAGAAATCCTCCGTGGCTTTCCCTCGACAACGAATGACCGGCGCGGCACGGCCCCGCCCTGACAGCCGGAGCTCTTTAGTCGGGGTTGTCGACGCCGTGGCGTTTTTGCTACAGCGCACGCGGTCCAAGAATGAGGGGTGACGGCACATCTTGAACGGCACTCGGCACCGCTAGCGACCTCTCGACTAGTAAGTGCCTGGCCATGATGCCGTGCGGAAGGGAAAATACGAAGCTGGCTAAGGGAATAGCTCTTTGGACATCTGAAAATAGATTTTGCGGCTGAAGGATGTGAGTCTCGACCAAGATGCGCTCTGAGGCTGGTGAATGTGGTATAAATCGGACATGCTCGTCAACAGAATTGGCGACAATCCAACAACTCAGTCAAACAGCATTTTCAGTTACCCAAGACACTCTACATCTTTGCAATAAACATGCGTTTCTCTCTCGCCGCCGCTGCCACCGCCCTCCTCGGCACCACACAGGCTCACATCAACGGCATCTCGGTGCCATCCACTATCAAGCCTGGCGACACATTCAACGTCATCATCGAATGCTCAAACTGGATCCAGAGCTCTTATGATGTCGGCATTGCCTTTGGCTACGCCACCGGCAGCGGTTTCCCTGGTAACCTGGGCACCGTGACCAACTCGTACTATCTCGGCCCTGGTAAGCCTTTCTCTCTTCCTATCCACAAACTATGAACCGTTGCTGACGTGCCGAAATAAATAAAGCTCTATCCAACCAGATCAGGAATTTTAACAAGTCCATGACCATCCCCAGCTCAGCGGCCAAGGGAGCGGGCGTCATCTCTGCAAGCTTGCAGACCCTGGTCGGCGCTGCCGCCGGCCCAACCCTACAGAACTACAACGTTTCCATCACCTTCGGAACGACGACTAGCAAGACATACAAGTCGTCGTAAAATTAGAATAGCATGTTTTCTTAGTGGGCCTCAAGTGGGCAAAGCTTTTGCTTTGGTGGTTTAGCGGGAAGCAGATGAAGATAATTGTCAATTTGAGCAATCAATGAAATTCCTTTATGATTTATGATAACATCATATCAACTTGATCTGATAATACGTGCAAGGGGTTTTGTGGTTCCTGAATTTCCCATCGAGTGCAGAAAAAAAAAGTATGTCTCAATCACGATGTCCGTGGTGCAGTGTGATATTCTAGCGACTCAAATACTACTCCTCGTTCTGCTTGATTCTGGATCCATGTTGGCTTGCAATATTTCATCAAACTGTTAGAATATGGTCAACGAATGCAATTACCTCGCTGTAGCTGCTGCGACATCTACAGCCCTTGCGGCCTAAAGCAACAAAAAGCCTGGGCTGGTTACACAACCAAGAGGACCTACAAAACCTCCATAGCTTCCCCTGCTTTAGCCTAGACAATCAATCAAGACACAACAGGCAAGAAGATCATACATACATCAAGACCAGACCGACACATACAAATAAAATATTCTCTGTGTCACTTTGGCGGAATTGCAAGGGCTAACTAGCGATCAACACGCGCCTCGGAGAGGTTTCCGAGAAATCCATCAGTTAAATTTTTTCTCCCAGCCAACCCTTGAATCGTCGTAACAGAGGCACCTTGTTCCTATACAATACTAATTCTAGCTGAAATAACTACAACACCTACCCCAACGATGATCCTAACTCCCCAATAGTATTTCAGCGATAAATATATTAGGCGAAGCTGTCAAGGGAAAGCTTTACTTCAATAATCACAACCAGAAGAAATGACTTTACCAGTCGTTTGAGGACTATCGCCACCACAAAGCCATCTACTGCCGATGTTCCCAAGGAACCTACCACATCCCGCGATGCTAGTTTTGTTATTGATGCTGTGAAGTTGCTTGTTTACTCGGCCCCAGGGCCCCGGATTTAGGACTCTTCAGACCTAACTTGCTCCGAAGGGAGACAGGCACCAAGTTGTGATAATGCCTATTTCGGCAATATTTGCTCTTTACTATTTTGCCCTCATCTTGTTCCCCATCCGGAAAGCCCGCGATACTCATATGAGTATTACTGGGCAAAGCACCACACAACCCCAAGTCACTAATCCTGAGGCCACGATGACGGCACAAGATACGACTTTCAAAGGCCAATCAGGTAGGAACGGCATTTTGGTCTCTCCTGTTTGCTAAGACTATATCCAAAATACATGATGAAGACTGTGAGATCGATATTTATTTCCTTTGTCTTTCCTGTTTGCACGACTAAACCTAACAAACACTATTTACATGACTGGTCTCCGGACCACCTGGTTGAGACTCCCTCTCGGTTTTTTTTTTTCACAAGAAATAACTTTGCATTTCTATAAATAATTCCACATCAATTTCATGTCAAATTGACCGAATAATACATAATGAGCTGGTGTCATTCGCAGCGCAGGCCATCCCAGATAACATGATGGACTCTACCGTTTCGGCGAATGGGACTAGCATTGGCGTTTGTCTTATGTTTACCTTATATTTATATCAAGTTTATATCATTTTGGGATTATTTTTTGTCTTTTAACCAATTTTGTTTCATGTACCCTAATGCAAAAATTCAAGCACAATATAGCAAAGTCTGATCTGTTTCGAACCTGTGGCCAAATGCAGCAAGCAATCTCACTAAATACGGCAGGCAAAAAAACGAAGCGCCATTCTCGAGGAATAGTGACCGGTATACCGATCCGTCCTTTTAGATTGAGAGATCAGCTGCTTTGTTGAGGCTCAAGCATGTCACTTTGGTCAATAAGGGCCGAATGTACGGGCAGCCGGACCAGGATGGTGTTGGCGGTATGACTTAGCTAGCGTACAATCTAAGACTCGGCATTGCTGCCTGGTCCGTCCAAGTAGAGTTCAGTTTTGGTCGATAGATTTGTTACTTTGTATTTGTGGCATCTGACGTCAATAAATTATCACTCCCCTTGTTGGGGGTCATAGAGTAAGCCAAATCACATGAGAAAACTCTGTGATTAGCTACCGTTTCCAAGAAATATCAAGGTTAAAGTTCCTAGGCCAAATACGGAACCGCCCAAACTTTGATGAGATTGTTATCTAGTAGAGTCGAATCGATCTCATGTCAGGCAAAATGACCTCGGCATATTTGTCCCTCTTTTCTTCGTTTCATTTGCCCATTTATTAGCATCTTGTTCATTATGGCATATCTATATATACACGAAGTCTTTCTTGCGTCAACGACGTTAACCCAAAACACAAGTTCGCCATAACCACCCAATATCGATGTAGGAGGCCACGGCGCCTCATCCCAACAATTTCTGTGCCTCATTTGTCGTCATCTAGCCCCGGACACTTTTGTGATGCTTTGGATACAACCTTATCGTAGGGATATGGAATTGTCCAGACCAAGTCAAACCTGTCGTCAGGACACTCGGTCGGGTTTCCGACACCCAGAGCGTGCTGAATTCTCTCCATGTTGTTGTGATTCCAGCTAAGACCAGCTGTCAACTGAATACGTTGCTAATCTCTGCACCGGGACTTACGAGATAAGAATATTACCATCACCTTGGTAATTTCGTACGGTTTCGTTGATGCACCCCACATCATCTCTGCCACAGACCTGGCTAATGGGGAGGTTAAGGTCTCGTGAGAGGGGCACGACAGTGTCATAAGCCCGCTTTCCTTTTCCATCTAAACATTTTGGAGAAACGACGTCAGGCGCGTATCTCGAGGGAATTATTTCAGGGTTCACTTACTCTCTCTCTGCCATTCTTCAGCGAATATGTACCCAATATTGAAATCGGATTTGGCGTTGAAGACTTCTCGCAAACATTGCGCACGCTGCTCCCCGACCAAGTTCAGTCCGTCACCCACCGGTGGCTTCTCACCGTGTCGTATAAGATAGACGGTTGGTTGGTTGGCCAGCAGGCCAGAAGCGTACAAAACATGCGAAATCTTCATTTTTCGTGTTTTCAAGAAGGGCGATTGGTAACAGCGCAAGTGCGATGCTTGCGAGTCCAGCATGATATATAACATATCAGCCACATGTTGAATTCCCCGGTCGGGTGGGACGGCACGGGGAGGAGATCAGCCGTGCGGATCCATCTGTGTGCATATTGTCGTGCGCGCTAGCCATGATCTTCAGCTCTTTCACAACGAGACAAGGTCCTGGCGAGATTGGCCCGCTCCGCCTCATGCATGCCGACTCTTCCTCATGCTGAGACATTAAAGTTAGGAAGAGGCGATTAATGCGGTATCTCGGATGATAGGGGCCGTTTGTCTAGAGAGACATGTCCTTATCAAGGGCGAATAGCATACCGTCGAAAACCCAAGATGCAGGCTTTTGTTGGCGTGGCTTTTTAGGGCCGTCGATCAGCTATCCCCAGCAAAGGTCCCTGAAAAAACAATGGAGTCTGGATAGCCAATAATTTTGAAGGCAGGTCCAGGTCGTGCATTTGCGTCACGACACGCCCGAAAGAAGCCTCCGTTTCTGAGACGCCAACAGACTAGCTCCCAATTTCCAGCGCCCGGACCCGCGTATCTGGGCTGGCAAAAGACGTCATTTATGAGAGTAAGGCCATGTCATCGTCAGGGTCTCTCTGAAAGTCGACTAGGGCGAGTTTTGTGGCTTACTGAATGGGTCATTGTCAACTCTTTCGCACCTTCAGGCCGAGATGGTTGGATATTGATGCTAATCCTCACCGTTCACTTTGGCTTAATGGCCAGTGGTATTGAATGTTTATTTCGTGACGCGAGACACGTCACGACACAATATATTAGCAGACGTGCGTCATATCCTACTCCAACATCTTGCGATAGGAAGGGTGCTCCTTTCATTGCCTAGCTTTGCCACTTTATTTCTTCGCATTAGTTCTTCCCCTCTTGCAACAACATAAAAATCGATTTGCCTCAAGGCGGGGTTTCCACCGACAAAACGCCTCCAAGATGAGGGGGCGGCTCGAGTTACGATATCCATGCAAGGACCTCGCGTGACCACCGCCATCTGCAATCACTCCGCTACGTGTAGAGATCGCGTGCTACTCGACTGATCGAGAGTGAGGAATTGGAATATGCCACTGATTGACGATAGGCCGATTTCATAGACGGATTGATTCCGGCCCGCATCCGCCACTGACTCAATCAAATCCTACCCAAGAAAGCTCCCTGTCCATCCTGCAGGTACTGGCAGCTCGAGGGTTCACCAGAGCCTCATCCCGACAGCCAATGGCTTAACCCAGCTGGTGGAGGTAATATACCACGTTCCGGGGCAAACAAGACTCAAACATGATGCCTCTCCCGGACAGCATGTGCCCAGACTCGGATAATGCTGATAGGTTGGTGCAATTCCGAAAGCGTAAGTGCCGGGCGAGTCAGATCACAGCGACAGGAGGGGGGCCGGGTCCCGCGCCGACGGCTGCGGAGACACGGCGGCCGCCCTGGTGGGAACGTGTGACACAGGGTATTGTGGACTCAACGCGAGGGAGAACGGGCAAAAGAACGGAGGAGGAGAGAAAAACAACCTTAGGTGTTAAGCATGATTTCTCATCGACGCTTACCAGCGCATCTGCAAACTTTTGGGGTGATGAGAAATCGCCGACTAAGGAACCTCGTCCAGGGTCTAGAGTCGCAATCGCCGTTGGGGAAGCTTGCCGTGGTGGTGCCCCGATGGATCTGTGCCTGTAGATGGATCCCAACCTAATCTCAACTGGGTTACAGGGCTGGAAGTGTGCGTCGCATGTGGCCCAGATGGGGCATGGATTGGCTGCCATGTCAGAGACGGGAAATATTTTGGCTCGCTTACTCGTATAGACATAATGATTTTGATGGGTTGGTAATGGTCAGTCAGCCACCTGAGCTGGGGTTAGCTACAACTTGGAACGCACCTAAACTAGAGTAGGCCGGGGGGGGAAGAACACCATCCAGCAGCATTAATAAACTAGCGCCTGGCCGAACGTTTCGCTCCCGAGGCCTTAAGACGGCGACGTCGCCCTCGCCCGCCCTCCCTGCTGGATAGCTTGATCCCTTGCGCCTGTCAGCCTGCCATTGCTGAAGATGAATTGCAACGAGCTCCAGGAAAACGCAAGGGCGTCATGCTACGCCGTCAAGAAGCCCCGCGCCCTGCAATGGTTCTACAAAGGTCGTCTGTACAAGGAAAGCGAGGATGAGCGTCAAGCCGGGCGATTCGAGCTGTTCCTCGACCTCTTGTGTAAGTCGGGCGTGTTCGAAACAGAGCACGATAAATGGCCGAACCCATACTGACACGCACAAGATGTCGCCATGGTGGCCAACTTCAGCGATGAGCTCACCGAGCACCCCGACGGCAAACATCTCGTCAAGTACCTCCTTGTCTTCACGCCGGCGTGGCATATCTGGGTTGACCTGCGCGAAATCATGAATTCTTACTACACCGACGACCTGTTGCAGCGCCTCGTCATCCTCTGGGTCATGGCCCTGCTGGTGCTGTACGCCAACAACGCCAACGCTGCCGACGAAGACATCCACGCCCTTCGCACCACTGCCGGGGCCTACGTCGTCGCCAGGTTCACCACCATGTGCACTTTCCTCGTCACATCGTTTGCGGCGTATCAGCATCGCGTGCAGGCCCGCATAATGGCCGGTTTCATGTTTGTTGGCCTGCTGCTTGTGATTCCGCTGTTCTTTGAGAGCGTGAGCCTCAAGGCCAAGATCGCCGTCGTCACCGTCGCCATCTTCTACCAGGAAATCACCTGGGCCGTGACACTCAGTCCTTGGATTAAGAAGAAACTCAAGCTCACTTACAGCACGGCCGTCGACATTGCGCACGAGGTGGACCGCATGGCCGCATTCTTTATTATCATTCTCGGAGAATTCACTTACAGCATCATTGTCGGCAACAAGACGGGAATCGGCTTGACGTCCGGTTACGCCAAAGCCGTCTGCACCCTCGTCATCGCCTTCAGTCTCAATTGGATCTATGCCAGCGGCGACGGTAGCATTCAGGCCACGCACCCCATTCGACGATCCGCTTGGACGGCTTTTGGCTTCTTCCTGCTCCACCTACCTCTTTCGGCATCGTTCTTAATTGGTGGTCACATTGCGGCCGTAAGCACGGGAATTGAGGAATTCGAGGAAGGGCAGAGATGGTTGCTTGGAGGAGGCCTCGGCGTTGGCATGTTCTGCCTCTGGGTATACGGCATGCTGTACCGTGTTGAGGGCGAGGAGAATTTGATGATGAGCCAGTTCCCCAGAATCGGCATGCGACTGGTCATGTCTATCATCCTCATTCTTCTGCCACTAACACACGATCACCTCAACGCTGAGGATTTCATGTGGGTCATCATGGGTCTCTTCGCTTTCCTGTTGATCTGGGAAACAGTGGGTGGACTATCAAAGTCGTGGAGCGTGTTTGAGCCCTGGACAGAGCGACACCCGCCCCCCGACAGCGATACCGAGGCATTGAACTAGTAAAGCCGGACAATTGTTCTGGGCGGATAAATACGGCATCATTAGATGAGAAGTATTGCAAAAGAGGTGAGCGCTGTGGGGAGATCATGGTTCATGGCGGATACCCTTGTGCGCAACGAAGGTCAAAAAATTGGATCTACGGCAGTTCGGCAAGTTCACTTTGACGTACAGATGGAGACTATGCAGAATATAATGGACTTGGGTGTGGTTGTAATTAGCGGGTTGAAAATAATAGCACTTGAGGCTCATCATTCACATGGTCGAGTTTGAGGATAAATTAGTCACCAGTGCCAAGATCAATTAAGCGTATCCGCCAAGCGTAATCGACAAAGTAGGCGATTTACAGGACCCTTCCAATGCACCCACTCAAGCGGATGTGGGAATACACCACACCCAAACACAAACGTCTATCATGCATGATCGAGCGACAAGGCAGATCGCGGTACCCTCCGCGAATACGATATTGGGGAAAGATTATTGCCCGTCTGAAATCCCATTTGAGATTGTATTCTACCCATCTGCACTGATGAACGTCGCCAGTTTGGCACACCGCTGAGCCTGGAAAAGAGGGGCCGCAAATGATTCCATGCCCCAAAATGCATCTTCCGCATTCCCTCGCGTACGAGCCCCCTGCTGTGCTGAAAGAGGACAGTCATTCGAATGCACCGCCACGACCAATGTTGGCCGAAAAACGGTCCAGCAAGCATTTGGAATTAGGCCTTCCCGCAAAGCCCCCCATCGCCACTGAAGAGCACTCGCGTCCAGTGTGGCGCATGTGGCTACCAGATCTAGCTGGGTAGCTTGTACGCGGATCTGCCGGCATCCGAGAAGTTTGATGGCTGAATGACAGCGAGAAGGGAGGGGGGTTCCCTGAAACGAAATGTGAGGCAGCCCGCCGTCTCAACTGACTCTCCTCACGACGAGCAGACACGGGTCCTGGTTCTGCCCCGTCAGCATCAGAGCACGACAGCAATGGACGGTTTGATTTCTTCCGGATCGCGGGGTTTGGCTTCCAGAGAGAGCGG
This sequence comes from Calonectria honghensis, assembly GCA_013403855.1. Classification (NCBI taxonomy): domain Eukaryota; kingdom Fungi; phylum Ascomycota; class Sordariomycetes; order Hypocreales; family Nectriaceae; genus Calonectria; species Calonectria honghensis. The sequence goes on from VTGB01000048.1 coordinate 17,532, forward strand.
GTGGTTTGGTGGGTCAAGACTGCTGCAAGACAGGGTAGGCACAGGCAGTGACAATCACCGTTCTTGGCGTCTACCACTGATTAGCGGTGCCTTTGGGTGCGTGCTGGGAGCACACTGGGAGCAGCGAGCCGTCAAGTGAGCCAACCACCTGAGGCGTCGACGGGCTTGGCGGCCCCCCTCGCAGCCGCGACAGCAGAGAAGCATCTGGAGGGACCTTGGCGTGCGTGACGGGGGGGCTGTGCCGCCAGAAGGGTGCCACTGGCACCATCGCGGATCCACGACGCTGGCGTGTCGTTGAGAGGGGCAAAGCTACCGTGCAGGGCCCATGTGCCATGAACCCCTCCGAGTCCATGGATGCGTATGGATGCGCCTGGGTAGACAGAATTGTGCATGGCGAGCAGGCCGTGGCGACTGGTCCACTGCGAGCCTTTGTAGGCCGCCGACGGAGCCCTCCCGACTTATTAAATAAGTATCGGCCGGTCTGTCGCCATCCTCTCTCCCCTCTTGCATTGTTCCTCAATATACATAGCGCGTCCTCGCCTTTCGAGTCTTAAGGCCTCCTCCTACCCCTCCAACTCATACACACATTTATCCAGCCAGCGGCTCTTCGACTCCGCGCGCACTCTCCGTCCGCACATCACTTTCTCCCAATCTCGATCAAAACTCCCTCATCCATGGCCGACTTTGCTCCCCCAACTGGTCCCCCGCCGCCCAAAGCCCCCGAGGTTCCCGAGGGTTGGGTGGTGCGATGGAACGAACAGTACAAGGAATGGTTCGTACAATGCTCCGGCTACTCCCAGCGCTTCCACCTCCCCCCTCCCCTTCTTCCCCGTTGCATCGCGCCGCTAACAATACGTGCGTTATAGGTTCTACGTAAACGTTCACACCAAGCAATCACAATGGGACAAGCCCACAGCTCCCGCATACCCTCATGGTGATGCCCCCGCAGGCCCTCCTCCCGGATATGCGCCCGGCGACGGCCCCGCACCAACCGACACCAAGAAGAACCCCTACGACGATCCCGTCAACAGAGCCGGCGGCCCCTCCAGCCAAGAGGAGGAGGATGCCAAGTTTGCCGCCCAGCTCCAGGCCGAGGAGGACGCCCGCGCCCGCGGCAGTCCCGCCGTCCCCGCCGGCTACGGCGGCCCCGGCCCCGGCCCTGGCCAAAACTCTTATCCCAACGAGCTGCCCGCACGGGACAGGGGAAAGAGCAGCGGCGGTTTCCTAGGCAAGCTTCTCGGCAAGGGCAAACAGCTTGCCGCATCACACGGCGGCGGTTCGCACGGCGGCGGCCAGTACGGCGGTGGTGGTTATGCGCCCCAGCAGCAGCAGCAGCAGCAGTACTACGGCGGCCAGCAAGGCTACCCCCAGCAGGGCTACCCCCAGCAGGGCTACCCCCAGCAAGGCTACGGACAGGGTCCCCAGGGAGGTTACTACAACCAGCAGCCCTACGGCCAGCAGCAGCAGTACGGCGGCTACGGCCAGCAACAGGGCGGCTACTACGGCCAGCAGCAGCAGCAAGGCAAGAAGAAGGGCAGCGGCATGGGCATGGCCGGAGGCGCCGCTCTTGGTCTCGGTGCCGGTCTGATCGGTGGTGCCCTGATCGCCGATGCTATCGACGACCACGAGGAGCACGAGGCATATGATCAAGGCTTTGGTAAGTTTGCGCTCTCGCGTCCCTGCAGCGGCAACTCGGCTTGCTAACATGGTTTTCACAGATGACGGTGCCGACTTTGGCGGCGGCGACTTCTAAGTCAGCCTGGATCCAGCAGCAGCAACGACAGAGGTATTCTGATTCATTAGCGTATATACTTGGGATAGTCAAGGTTTTGGGCTATCTTGTTCATGTTTTCACGGCCGAAGAGGAACGCATTGGAGGGAAATTCAAACGAGTGGGTGGGAATCGGTGCAACAAGGTTCACATATGCTTGGGATATAGCAAATTCAAGAAATAATTATGCTAGCACCTAGAGTCAATTGGATAAGTCATTTCTTGCGCCTATGCCACGGGCGTAAGGCACATTTAATTATATTTCACATCACTGGCTCGCTGTGGCCAGGTTGTTCAACGAACCATTGTCGTGTCTATGGCCACATATATGCTCCAGCCCAGACAAAATGCGTAAATGTACATTTCAGTTCGTACAAACTGAGCACCTCATTACCTTCCAATATCATTGCCACATTACCTCTTCGCACCCTGTCCCTTTCCGGCACTCCCGCTCCCGCCATCCTTCTTGCCAGACCCAGCCAGGTAGGCGGCCATGTCGAAGCCACCAAGAGGGCTCTCACCGGCTTGACCGCTCATGACGGCATTCATAGGGCTTTGCTTCTGGTGGGCTTCAAACTCGGCGCGCAGCTCGGGATCCACTGTTCACAATTAGTTTATATTCTAGGGCAACCCAGCGAAAGAGCGAATGGTGACGTACTGTTGTCCATGAGGTAGGGCATGCCGAAGAAAAGACCCATACTGACGAGACCCATGAGGATCATGGGGTTCTTGAGGATGGAGAACACAGAGACTAGGGACTTGTTAGAACGGCAATGCGACACCTAAAATATTTCTATCCGAGACTCACATGTTGGTCTCTCCACGAAATAGTTCTTTCCTCCAATCGATCTAACTTCAATTCCTGTACCGGCACTTCCCTCTCTCACAGGAATAGCCTCGCCCTTGTTTCCCCAGTCATTGCCGCGGTAAGTCTCCCACGCCTGCACGGGAACCTTGTCGTTGAGCCCAATGTCCACACGCAAAGGGGTGAACGCGTCCGTTGTGCAGTGCACATCGACCAAGTACGACCCGGGCGTAACGTTTTGGAAAACAAAGGTATTGGCCGCAGACAAGGGCGCCGAGAAGTGCGATCCCAGCGTGCTCAGGGTGGCGTGGGTGTTGGGCGGGAGGGAGAACGGGTTCGGCTTCGCAGGGAGGTAGAGCGTTAGGGAGGCGGCGGAGGCGACAGCAGGAAGGACGAGGAGGCCGAGGAGGCCCAAAAGGGCATCTGCGCGGGCGGCGGTGCGCATGGTTGCAGAGTTGACGGCGGTAATGGCGTCGGGGAGAGAGGGAAACGTTAGCGATGAATTGGCGATGATGAAAGACAGGCTTGAGGCGAGGTTGCGACATATGGCGGGTGGGTATTTCAAACTGGAGAAGTTGGCCAATCATGGGCCCCTCGCACCGGTGTGGCTGAAGCTCGCCTCAGCCTCATCCGGCTCCCCACACTAGCGGGGCCGGCTCCTCCTTCACATGCCGATATCATGGAGCACTAGAACTCTATCTGACAAGGTCGACTTGTTATTCAGCTTTCAAATTCACATCGCATATCAATAAGTTTAATAAGCACGTTCTATTCAATATCGCTCTCATTTTCACAGGAAGTATCCTTCCAGTGTTGGGTATTTATTTATTCACAAAATCGTCTCCTCCCCACAGTGTTGGCCTCTTACGCTTCCTAGTTGGCGACGACCTTCTGCTCCTCGCTAGAGCCAGCGGCGGCCTTGAATGACTGCTCAAAGTCGCCAATGATGTCATCAATGTGCTCAATGCCGACCGAGATCCGAATGAGATCCTAAAGACACCCACATCAACAAACTGTCAGATTGGAAAAAGGCCATAATCAGCTTACCTCAGTCACACCAGAGTTGATCTTCTCTTCGTCAGAAAGCTGCTCATGAGTGGTAGTCCAGGGGCTGCGATTTGTCAGCGTCTATAAACTTTCTTTCACGTCGAACCACTTACTGGATAGCCAGGGTCTTAGCATCGCCAACGTTGGCGAGGTTGGAGATCAGCTTGAAGCCATCAACAACCTTGCTGCCAGCAGCGCCACCGCCCTTGATACCGAAGCTCAGAACACCACCATATCCCCTTGTGAGATACTTCTTGGCCGCCTCGTGGTAGGGGTGACTCTCAAGACCAGGATAGGAGACCCAGCTGACGTTGGAGTTGTTCTCAAGCCACTTAGCCAGGGCTAGAGCGTTCTGGGCGTGGCGCTCGGCACGCAAGCTGAGGGTCTCAAGACCAAGTAGGAGCTGCTGGGCAGCGAAGGGGTTGAGAGCGGCACCGAGATCACGGAGGATCTCAACACGGGCACGGATGATGAAGGTAATGGGGCCAAAGGTTTCCCAGAACTTGAGGCCGTGGTAACCAGGAGAAGGCTCAACAAACTGAGGGAAGCGGGCAGCGTGCTTGCCCCAGTCAAACTTTCCAGAGTCGACAACAACACCACCAATGGTCGTACCGTGACCACCAATCCACTTGGTGGCGGAGTGAACGACAATGTCAGCGCCATGCTCAATAGGTCGGATGAAGTAACCACCGGCACCAAAGGTGTTGTCAACCTAAACACGGTTTAGTTTAATAGCACTAACTGCATGAAGAACCATTCTGCTCACCACTAGGGGAACACCCTTCTCGTGGGCAACCTTAGCAATAGCCTCGAGGTTAGGGATGTTGTACTTGGGGTTACCAATGCTCTCTACGTAGACTGCCTTGGTCTTGTCGTCAATGGCAGCGGCAATGTCCTCGGTCTTGTCGCCGTTGACGAATTTGGTGTTAATTCCCAGTCGAGGGAACAAGACCTTAAACTGGTTGTAGGTACCACCGTAGAGGTTGGTGGTAGAGACGATGTTGTCGCCAGCATGGGCGAGGGCGCTGATGGCAATGAATTGGGCTGCCTGGCCAGATGAGGCGGCAAGAGCAGCAACACCGCCCTCGAGAGCAGCTATCCTTTTCTCGAAAACATCGACAGTGGGCTAGAGCTTGGGTGTTAGCGCCGTGTAAAGAGAGATCTGAGCGGGCGACTTGCGTTCATAATACGGCTGTAAATGTTGCCGAACTCCTTGAGGCCAAACAGCCTGGCACCGTGAGCGGAGTCATTGAAGGTGAAAGACTATTGTTGGGTCGCTATTAGCTTATGACGTTCGCAAAGCGGCCGACGTCCTGGGGGGGCTCGACAAGGGCGGGGCAGCATAGGCAGCAAAAATAAACGTACAGTGGTGGCGTAAATAGGGACAGCTCGGGAGTTGGTGGTGGGGTCAGGCTCGGCACTGAGAAAGACGAAGACATGTTAGCAACATGTTACACGACTGATCAATGGCGATGGGCAATTGGCATCAAGCGAGAAGCGGCATGGGATAAGGTTGAGGTATACTACCCCGCCATGCATTCTCTCCGGACAGGACATACCCCGCGTGGAGCTGTAGCGTCTCAAAGTTCTTGCTCTGGTCGGCCATGGTGAATAATGGAATTAACAAGTCGCTTTACTTTTTTTGCTTCTTGGTCGACAAAAGATGGGAAGGAAGAAGGACAAGAGAGAGAAGGGAGGGGGAAACAGAGCTAGATTTCGCAACTGGCAGACTGTGCCTTTCACCCTTTATACTTTTTTTTTCTACGTCCTGCCGCTCTCCTCTCTCTCCTCTCCTCCCCTCCCCTCCCCCTCCTTACTTCCATCTCCCCCCATATTGCAGCTCAAGCACGCACACGCACCAAGCAGCGCGTCGTGGGCGCCTCGTGTCTTGTCTCGCCCGTCCCGTCACCGGGGGCCCCACGAGCAAAGCCAATCCCACACCAAATTGGGCAAGCCTGTGGGGAATCCCGCTCGAGCACGCCATCGGAGACCACGTCCGTTTTCCCACGTCCCCAACCCGCCCCATTCGCTGTTCGCGAGAAATGGCTTGATGGTGTTTCTGCCGTGTCTCTGTTTCCATGCCTTGATGGCCCGGTTGACGGCCCGAGCTGTGCTGTCCCCCCTCCTCTGCGACTAAATCCCTCGTCGGCTACCGGGGCAAGGCAGCGGCATGGACGGGATGACGATCTGTAGGAGAGCAAGGGCTCAGCTCACGATAGCTTTTTTTGCTAGGGCTGAAGTCAGCTCATCACTATATATATTTTTTCAATTTCAGTGTTTCGTCGTGCTTATGCAAAACCCTCTCAAGTCCCTTACTTGGTGTATTCTTCTTCCTCGGTGTCCCATTCATATTGTACGGCTATCGGTCGTACGGTCTGGGAGGGGCTCGCTGCCGCATGGTGTGCTTTCTTGATGTGTGGTTTGATGTCGTTATGAAAATACACCATGACCCCCCTGCCCTGGCCACACTATCTTTGGTCTCGTGCCCTTGCAGAGCTGAGCTATGGGGATCCCACGAATTGTTCATTTATTTAGATAGGCCTATTTTACTATGTTGCGGGGGTGGAGATCCAAGAACTCATCAGTCTTTTTTTTTTTCTCAAATTCCAGAAGCTGGATGAGGGGGGGGGGGCTTCTGGCGAGGGCCCGAGAAATGGTGAATGGTGCATCGTGTTGAATTGGGACGGACATGGGTTACAATGGCTACGCTACTCAATGTAGGAACTGATGGCTAGTGACGAACCAACGCATTCTAGCTTGTCTTGCTTGTTCCTCCACCCTTCCACCTCCGGTAACCCGAACAGGTCAAAGAGGTCGTCGCCAGGCTAAAGCAATATGGCGCTGGTTGCTGGAGCATTGCCCAATGGCTAGGTACAATGGTGCAATTAGCTCCCAGCTAGTGAGCTTGTCTGGGGAACACGCATACTTGGCGTGCTGAGCCTATGGGGAAGTTGATATGAGGATTAAAGCCCTACGAGGCACCTTGACCATGACCAGGGCCAAGATGGGTCAACATCTGGCCTGCATGGAGACATCTGTCAGGACGAAGCCAATATCACCATCCTGGACACAAGCAATCGTACGACATTGGCAATCTTGACGACATTTGTTTCCTTGGTCATGCTTGTTTAACTTTACACGCCATGGCGGGGCGGCTGCAACATTTTTAGTAGCACAAGGCTGATTGATTCTTGATGGTTCTTATTATCCAACTGTCTCTATTGCCCTGTCCAACGACTAAGGCCTAATGGCTGGCCTCCCGGCAGAAAATAACAGAAAGAAACGCCAAGATCCCGAAATAATAATTTGATCCAAATCGAGAAGCACTAGGTTGGCGAAATGGTGGCCTCGGTCGTCTAGACGAGGCTCGTTTTCCCGCTCCTCAACCTCCAGAACGCCATTAAATCCATTCCCACCTCTTGGTACCGCCCTGTCCTGACCGGGACAATCCACCAACCGACCGACCAACCAACCCGTGGCCTATGACCGCCCCCACCGAAAACCGATTCCCGCCTCGTGATGTAATGTATATTGGTCTTTGCGTTTCGTCCGACATCATGGCTCGTATTACTTATGCTTGTCGCATCTCGCTATCGGGGTTCTTGGACGCTCGAGCGCCCTTCATAAACATGTCCTTGGCGTTAAGGATGGCGGTGGCGATCCAAGCGGTGAATTGGGCGGCCGCGAGGACGGCGTCGGCGCGACCGCAGCTGCAGACGGTACCGCGGCAGAACTTCAGGCCGCCAATGAAGACAGCGAGGCCGATGAAGCCACCAAAGTAGAAGGCGGTGTTGATCATCTCCAGGGCGATGGAGGCATAGGGATGCGCGATGCGTGGCGCAAAGCGAGGCATCAGCTCGATGAAGACGACAGAGAGGAGTGAAAAGACGCTGGTGAAAACGATGAAGCTGAACGGCGCAGGCGACGAGGTACGGCTTGCCATCATGAACCAATGAATAACTACGCAGCCGGCTGTGTTAGCGAATCCGGAGAATGTCGTTGACGGCTCTCAGGCGCCTCGAGGGCGCCGCCACAACCGCCAAGCACGCGGGCGCGGCTTGGAGGGTTGGCACAAGCGACGACTTACCATATGCACTCAAACCAATGCTAGTGATAGCCAGGGCGACCTGCAGCCCGCGGAGAACAGAAACAGCGATACGAGCCATGATGGGCAAGCAGAAAATATTGCGTTCGTAAATGAGAAGAAATAAAGGGGAGGGTATCGTCGAGTCGAAAAATAGAAATCAAACCACCGCGGGCGAGAAGTGGGCAACGGGCAAAAGCGACGGGCGAGTTAAGACAAAAGGAGATAACGAGTGGCACCACCAAAGAGTGTCGATTCGGCGTTCGGTCGATAGAAAAAGAGGAGAGCTTCCGGCGGATACGGAAACGTGGGAATCTATATAACAGAAAAAAATCCAAGGGCGGGCAGGCAGAGACAATTCCCGGGCGATGTGGGGATTGCTTGAGAGTGTTGAAGGGAGGAAGCAGAAATGTGTAGGATAAGAAGGAAAATGCGCAACGAGGACTATGCCCGTCTAAATGATGCCGTTTTTAGGAACACCACAAACGTCGATCATAGGCATTAGGAACCAGGGCAGGGACAGGGGATGGCGATATTTTTTCTCTTGGCAGCGTGGCCGGGCCAATTTGGAAAGTATTATTCTGACGAGCGCCGGCGTGTCGTGTCTTGAGTGCTTGAGGCCCGCCTGAGACCGTCACCCCAAGGTGAAACGGCCTTGTTCCAGGGGCGGACCTCGTCGTCAATGCGCGGCCCGTTTGTGGGCTTTATTGGGGGCCCATCATTTAGACGGGCATTTACGCGGGCCCTTTTTTTCAAAAGGGAAAAAAGCTTGTCATGGGTCCTCTCAATTGCTGAGTTTTCACTGCACGAGGGCCATTCGGGGGCGATCCAAACCATACGATGATGCGCCGTACGGTGCCATTCGAAACGGAGCACCGCGTCCACCGGACGGCAGAGGAGAGGGTGCAAACAAGATGGACGAGGATGCCACCGCGACAGCGATATGACGATGTGCGCCTGGCGGCGGGCGCCAGGGCGGCGGCGGCGCGACAAAGGACCCGGCCAATGAACCATGAAATGCCCTGGACCGCACTGCAGCCGCACCGACGAGCCGCATCAGTGCCGAACATGCGGTCATGACCAGTCGCATCAGGAATGAATTTCCTCAGGTCACTCTCGACCTGCCTCTGTCTGTGTATGAGGTCGCGACCGTCTGTGACGGCCAGCGACAGGCGGCGGTAAAACGAGCGTTTTGTTTTAGTTGCCAGAACCCGAAATTTCCGGCCTTACGAGGTCATCCCCGTCAGCTGTCGCCTGCGTTGGCCAGCCGGTGGGCGGCCGTTGACCATCCCGCCGCTGGGACCTCCCCGCTGGGTGTCTAGGCCTTCGTTTTCCCTCCCAGGATGATCCGTTCATGGGATCGCCCTCGATGCCGTTGATCCCATTTAGGGATCCCATCCGTGCTGCAGCCTCTGCAGAATTGAGTCGACCTCCGCGAGATTGATGGGGACTTGCGCAGGACTGCATCGGAATGCGGTCGAAACAGCGCTGTGGAGCTTTTGATTGGGACTGGCACTCAACCAGCGCAAGAAGGCCAGGAACCGCAGCCGCTCAGCCAATGAGGCTGCATGCCCTCTGCGAGCAGCATTTGATTTGACATCTGTTTATAAGCGAGCGACAGCGAAAGAACAAAGCGCCTCTCGCTCATCGGCTTCCTTCGTGATGCGCTGGGACTAGGCTTTGGGGCTTCAGAAGGATCCGCACCAGGCGTAAAGGCTGAACCGCCTCGGGTCATGATTGTCGCCGTGATCTGCGCAAGCTGAGGGCCTTGCATGGGGGGAGGGATTGCACCGAGAATAAGACAACCCAATCTTTGGGCGGGCGGTCATCTGCCGACACACGAAAAAGTTGGACGCGACGATCCCGATTAGTGGGAGAGGTGTAGGGGCGGACGACTCGCCCCCTGTAGAGGCAGACACATTGTAGCTGGCTGCTGTACGAGGTTGGCATGACTCGGTGACAGCTGCGAGAGCTCAGTATTCTGGGTCACTGACCTCCTGCAATACATCGATATGAGATGAAATGATGCGATGTGCACGTTGGGGGCTGCGCCAACCAACCAACAAGCTGATGTGTGCGCGCGCGCACACATTGGAGCCAGCGCTGCATAAACCACTTGCGGCGACATTCCCGTCCTTCCAAACCCTTGTCAGGGAGATGTGAGAATGCGTACATTTCACATTTTCGGCGTGATGCTATCACATAGCCCGCCCGCAAGTCGGACCCGAAAAGGGAAGGAACCCCGAGCAAAAGAAGAAATTCCAAATGTTGCACCACTGATGCGAGAAATGATTAGAGTCAAGGGGCTGAGTCGCGACAGTACTCGAATCCATGCGTCCCGTCCTGACTGATCATCCCAGTGTGCATAAACAGGCTTGCAGAGGTGCGCACAAGCAAATCATTGTTACGGCGGGGATGATGCAAGTCAGCAGCGCGGGAGAGCGGAAAAAGCATAAACATCTTGAAAGGAAGATGGTCCGCCGGCCTGGGCGATCAAAGCAAAAGTCTATACATAGAAAGATGAAGGGAACAGGCCGGAAACGGCTGAGAGGAGAAAAAGCTGGGGAAGCGAATGGGGCTATTTCAGAAGCAGATAGTTCAGAAGGTCATCACGGCGATTGACAGGGGGGATTCAGGTTGGGGGGTGATCAGATCGCGCGGGATGCGAGGAGGGCTATGTAATCGTGCACATGAATGCCGAGCACGCGTCCCCATGATGATGTAAGATTGCGCGAGAATGTTTGTGACTGTCACTCGACGAATTCAAGGAAACCATTGAAGCTTGGCCAAGGAAATAAGGGAAGCCCTTGGCGAGTATTTGCGACGAGATAATTTAACCCAACAGAGCATGTGATGCACCAAGACGGCACAAGGGCGCCAGGGAAGGAAGGGGAGAGAGCATATAGACTTGGGAGAGAGGGTTGGCATAATGGGGAAAAGCTGGGCTCGTGAGCAGCAACCATTTTCACATGTAACCGACAACGTTCCGAGAGGGAAGGGGGCCAAGTTCCGGAACTGGCAATTGGGGGAAGGGCGGTGATGGTGAATGGGGTTTGGTCAGATTCTTAAATGCAATTCCCGCCTGATGGGATTGGAGCTCGCCTCAAGCTGGGAGCTGCCCCATACCCACCTCGGCGGGCTGCAGGCACTAGCACCCACCCACAGCAGGGCTCCAAGCTGGATGGGAGCGCGATTGCAACTCTTTGCAAGCCTGTAGGGCAATGCCGCGAACCCCGTGGTGGATGTGCTTGGGTGGTGGGCATTTTTCGCTTACATGGCGCAGCAGAAGGGGGGAAGCCATATATCAAGAAGAAAAGACACAAGAGGAGAAAAAAGTCTGTGGTTTGAGCACATGGCTGCAATGGCTCACAGCAATCCACTCCACTCTTGGCCCTGCTGTCCACAGGATCAACCGAGATCAAGAGGCCTGGGGCAACAGGGGAGCAACCCCGCATCCCATCTCCTCGGACCCTCATGCCCTGCAGCATCAGTGTGTCGGCAGCTTCACTAAATGCCCGTCCGCGCCGCCCTCCAGTTCGTGTGAATGTTTGTTTGGCTCTTCTCCCGCGCCCCCCACGGACATGTGGTTGCTTGAACTCACGCAACGCCGGGCACAACGTGCGACAATGGCTCAGGAAGCACACGTCGCCCGGGTTCTGTCCTGCAACCGTGGGTCTCTACTCGGCCCATAGCCCCAGTGTAGTAAAGTAGGCCTTCGAGATCAACATCAAACCCCAAGCTCCAGCATTGCGGCCTCGGCTCAGGGCCTCCCAAAAGGGGCCCCGTCCCCGCCGTGCCCATCCCCACCCCCCCTCCGTATCGTCCGAACACGCTGTGGCCAATCCGCTGCTGCGCTCCTGCTCAGGCCCCATGTGGACGACTTCCAGACGTGTAGCAGTGACGCTATTGACGCCAGTAAAGCTGGGGCTGCCGAGGCACGGGGCCGCCTCGGTCCTCACTGCGATTTCATCCCCCGTTCCCATGCGCCGCCATACCAACCATGAGCTAAAGTCAAAAACCTATTCAATCGCGCCAGGTTTCTTGTCTCGCACGCCGTCGCTGTCACTCCTTCTCACACATCGTCTCGCTTTCTCACCATCTCCTCGTCCTAAACAGCGTGACAGGGTGCTGCTGGCCTGAAATTAATCAAACACATTTACGCTTCCGCCCGCGTCTCGTCAAATCTTCCGTGTTATTTATTCCGCCGCCACCGGCCCCAGGACCGCGTCCGAGGCTGCCCCCGAACTCTTCCCCATCGACGACTCCGCCCGTCTTTATCCATAGCTGCCGTACACCAACAGATCCGCCTTCGACAGACAGCTCACCATGGCCCCTCGCAGAGAAGACACCGCAGCCTACTACAAGAGGCTATGTACCCTGCCTCCGGCTGGTTCCCCCTACGGCCTGCCCATCCCCGGCTCCGAGCGCCCCAATCGCACTGCTGTCTACCGTCACTGGGCAGTGCGCGACGAGCCCTTGTTGACCACGTTCGACCCCGAGATCCAGACCACCCACGATCTCTTTGATCGCAGCGCCCAGGCATGGCCCAATGCCAGGTGCCTCGGCACCCGCCACTGGAACCCTGCGACCCAGGCCTGGGAGGACAAGTATGAATGGCTGTCCTACTCGGCCGTCGATAGTCGACGAAAGAACTTTGGTGCCGGTATTGTTGAGATTCACAAACGCATCGACTTTCCCCTGGAAAAGTTCGGTGTCGGTCTCTGGGCCCAGAACCGCGCCGAATGGCAGATTGCCGGTATGTAGCTCCTGTCCTCCTGCTCGCACAACAGTATCTTGTGTCCCCACCACACCAAACTCACATGCACCGCCAACCTTGACAGACCTCGGTCTCGCCTCCCAAGCCCTCTACTCCGTCTCCCTCTATGAAACCCTCGGTCCTGACGCCACCGAGTACATCATCAACCACGCTGAGCTCGCCTGCGTCGCCTGTTCGCTACCCCACATCCCAACCCTTCTCAAGCTGTCGCCTCGCCTACCATCTCTCAAGATTATCGTCTCTCTCGACTCTCTATCCAATGGCGAGCCAGCTCCCCACACCAAAGCCTCGGTCTTGAACAAGATCGCCGCCGAACATGGCATCCAGATTTACTCCATCTCTGAGGTCGAGGAGATTGGCGCCGCATCTGGTCGTGCCGTGCGCCCTCCCACTCCGGAAGACCTCACCACCATCAACTACACATCGGGTACTACCGGCGCCCCCAAGGGCGTTGTTATCACCCAGCGCAGTGCTGTAGCTGCCATCTCGGCCGGCCGAACTAACCAGACTGTCAGCCACAGAGATACCCACATCTCGTATCTTCCCGCCGCTCACATCTACGGGCGTCTGGTTGACCAGATTGCCTTGTCTGAAGGTTCCGCCGTTGGTTACTTCCGAGGCGACATTCTTGGTCTTGTTGACGATATGAAGATTCTCCAGCCTACTGGCTTCATCTCTGTCCCACGCCTGTTCAATCGCTTCAGCTCGGCCATCCAGACCGCCACTATCAAGGCAGACGGCCCCAAAGGCGCCCTCTCGAGGCACATCATCTCCACCAAGAAGGCCAACATGCGGGCCGGGCCAGGTAAGGCCTACAACACGCACTTTTTGTACGACAGAATCTGGACACCCAAGGTCAAGGCTGCTGTTGGTCTACAACGGGCACACAGCATGGTTAGCGGAAGTGCTCAGCTCGATCCTGATGTCCAGGACTTCCTCCGAGCTGCCTTTTCCGCTCACTTTGCTCAAGGTTTCGGCATGACCGAGACCTATGCTGTTGGATCCATTCAGGCCCGTGGCGATTTCAGCTTGGGCAACATTGGTGGCCCCATGGCTTGCGTTGAGCTTTGCCTCGAGTCGGTGCCTGAGTTTGACTACACGGTGGATGACAAGCCCAACCCTCGTGGTGAACTTCTGCTCCGCGGGCCTTGCATCTTCCGCGAGTACTACAAGAACGAGGAAGAGACAAAGAAGTCCCTTGAGGCCGACGGATGGTTCCACAGCGGCGATATCGCCGAGGTCGATAAGATGGGTCGTTTCAAGATTATCGACCGAAAGAAGAATGTTCTCAAGCTTGCCCAGGGCGAGTACATCTCCCCTGAACGCATTGAGAATGTTTACCTGGGAAGCACCAATCTTGTCAATGTTGCCTTTGTGCACGGCGATGGCACTCAATCGTCTCTGGTTGGTGTGTTTGGCATTGATGTGGAGCACTTTGGACCTTTTGCGGGCAAGATCCTGCAGGAAACTTTTGCACCAGGTGACGTTGAGGCTGTCAAGAAAGCAGCCAACCATCCCAAGGTCAAAGCCAAGTTCCTGAAGCACCTTGATGACATTGCTCGCCACCACAAGTTCAACAGCTTTGAGAAGGTGCGCAATGTTCATCTCGACTTCGAACCATTCACGGTTGACAACGGATTGATGACACCTACGTATGTTTTAACCCTATCTAATTCCTCTAGCCATGGCGTAGGAAAGTGCTAACATAACGAATAGTCTCAAACTTAAGCGACCCCAAGCGGCCAAGGCGTTCCGGGAGCACATAGACCGCATGTACAAGGAGATTACTGAAGGAGAGTCCAGCAAGACCAAGTTGTAAGAATAGAAGGCTTATATGGAGCTTAGCGTGTTTAAAGATCAGAATCAAGGTTACTGTATAGGTAGTGATAGTGTCGACATGTTAGCTTAAGAAAAAGCTACAAGACTTGCAAATAATGACCAATAGCAATGACGTTTAAATTGTCACGTTGTAAAACACTATAAAGTGATGGAATATTGGTTACTATCAACATGCCGTGGTATATAACAGGCACTGCGTTGCAAAAATGTAGATACTTGCCCAATTACACTACTTATGAGTACCTAGTTCACATGCCGGATCCCCACGTCCCAAGCACTCCCGGTTCGGAACATGGAATAATACATATCCAGCCTCATACTCTGGAACCCAAACTCACTAAAACATAAATCGAAAGCTAAATCCAACTTCCTGTCAGTTGATACCAACTTTTATAGTATTAGGAGTTTAGCCGACGTACTAACGATTCATATAAATACTTTCACGTTATCACAACAAAAAAACATCACTAGCCAGCCACTATAGCAGTCGCAATTCTGACAACCACAAGCAGTTCATTGCACCCACAGCAACACCACATTTTAGTATTAACAGTGTTGATACCTTCGTTAATTAAAAGAATAATGATTTTGATAAAAAAATGTAGGACAAATTGAAGCGAGATAGGATACGGGAAAAAAAATACAGAAAAATTAGAAATAAATAGCAATAAATAAGCTCATAGTATTAAAGTGGGCCTATTGCTAATTTAGCCTGATTTTATAAAGAAAATAACTATAATCAAGTTTTTATTTATTTATAAGTACTTACAGCCTTTGAAATAGTAGTAAAACTAATTAAGCCTAGATTTTAATAGCTGTAAAAACCGGTAAAACTATTTTCCGATTTAGAAATCCGGCTAAACCTGCCTAAGCCCACCTAAAACATTATACCCACCTTAGCACGCTACAACAAGGCCATGAGGTAAGTTCTAAACATTCATTTGATATCAACAACTTCCCAACACGGGGCACACCTTTGAAGCGGTCCGTCGAATTCTGCTCCCTCGCGCAGCCTTTCTAATGAGCGTTGGACTCACCGCGACCGCGACCAGGCCGTTTATCGACCTTGCTGGAGAACCACCTCCGCCGCCCAAGACCTCGACCTTTGCGTATTCGCCCGCCCCCATTGCGCTGCTCGACCTTACTCGCGAAGAGCCGCCACTCAAACGGAGGCGCGTTGATGATGCCGTCACGCGCCGACGCAGCCTTAAGGAGTGCCTGCAGGAACAAGTGCTACCACATGTCAGCGACGTGATCAAGTCGCTGCCCCCGGCCGTGTACCGGGTCAACGACATTGCGATTCAGGTGCGAAAGCCGATAAACAAACCAGCACATGGGTGCTAACATGGCTCTTGCTAGACCGTTACCACCCTCGCCAACAGCCCCAGATTCCGAACGAGATTAGACGAAACAAAGGGGTTCTTGACCCGCCAGGACGAGGATATAATCGCAGTTAGAGCGCGCGAGGAGGTCAAGAGACTCGTGAGCTTGGATGTAGGCGCGACCCTGGGCGTCACGCGACCAAGAGGCTGATTTTTTATAGAAATATCGAGCCCCGTTGAATGTCTCGTCCTCGTCGATCAAACAACAATTCCTAAAGTCGATTTCGAGGCCTGAATTGGAGGGCCCAGGACTCTGGGGTCAACCCGCCAAGCCGGCCGACTTCACACTCATCAAATCGGGTGTGCTGAACAATGTACCCCCACGAGAAGTAGCTCCACTACCCGACTGCGGACGGCTGCCATACAGACGCCGAACACCTCGAGACGGACCTCGAACAACAAACGCTTTTTTTCGGCTTAAGGATTGCCCGCGCCCATATCGGTCAGCTGCGGACCGTGACGCCATAGCAGCCGGAGCCGCACATCCAGTTCGAGCATCATGTAGTGCAACAACAGAACCTTCTATCTACCATGTCGACTTTACAACGGAGGAGATTACCGCAATTTGCGAAATCCTATCATCTTATGAAGGCAACAGCATACCTTCCACGTTAAACGCTCTCGCTCAACGATCTCGAATATACAATATTCCCGTCTCAGTCGGGGATGCACTTCCGGGACGGACAGAAGAGGATGTCGGCAACTTTTGCTTAGACTTGCAGGCAGGCAGGGCAACTTCCCTAACCGATTCGCGCGTGCTATCGGCCAGTCGCGACACTGATGATCAACGGGGGAAGGCTTTGCGGTCTAGCCGGGTCACATCGCTACTTTTGGCGCGAGAGATTGAGGGGAACAGGGGCTTTGGGCGAATGAGAAGCTTAGCCAACTTTCAAAACGAGTTCAAGAAAGCCCGAGAAGACGAACTGCAGGTTGTGGCGGAGTACACCAATTGCGCCGGAGACATCACTACCGGGTCATGGGTTTCAGATTCGAGTATCGTGTGTGGAACGACGGCCCACTCAGACTCGCACAATCAACAATACAATAAGCCCGGCAATTTAGCACTGTGTTCGACCACATCCGGCACCCTGCGTTCGTTTCCCGATCACCGAATCCTGAGGCCTCGGGTTGAGAAGGGGGAGAATTCAACAGAGGCTATGCGTCGCAGCCAGGACCCCTGGCTCTACTCATCAGTTGTGTCATCCGACTGCGATCAAAGTCGTGAGCTAGCTTTTACTTCTAGCTTCGATAAGACCGTCAAGGTCTGGAAAGTTGACCAAGATGGCCGACACATGAAGTGTCTGGCAACCTGGGAGCACACTGGCAATGTAAATTTTGTGGCAGCTGCCCAAGACGGGTCGGGACGTGTTGCCACAGCTGCGGACTCGACCAGCGAAGCAGTCCGAATATATACCATTAACCCTAACAACATTGCCGAGAGCACATATCAGAGCTTTTCATGCTCGCGAACTGATGCCGAAAACTCAGACAAGTGGGCATACTTCCCTGCAACTTTGCAATGGGGACGAACCGAAGTAACGAGCCACCTGCTCGTGGTCGGGTATTCACCTCGCAGTACAGGTGGTGATGACAACGACATTCCCGAAGACAAGAGAAGCTCGGGGGAGATCACGCTTTGGGATGCGGCCCAGGGGCGCCGTATTCCTGTTATGACGGCATCGACAGCGAATGTTTTTGAAGTAGCATGGCATCCAAAGCTCGCACGTTTCATTGTTGCAACAACACCATGTAGCAACACGATAGATCACGGTGTCCGAACTCAGGTGCACATCTTTCAACGAGACCGTGAGCGTGCCGACGGGGCCTATGGTCAGTTTCAGACTCTGGACTGTAAGGCATCGGATATCAATGAATTAACCATCATGCCCAACTCGGTCACCCACGCATACATCACAGCGGGATGCACCGACGGCAAGGTCTACGTCTGGGACACAGCACAGGGCGACAAGCCAATCCATATTCTAGAACATGGAGACCCCGTAGACGAGTGCCACGGAGACCGTGAGAAGGAAGACACAGGTGTCAAGTTTACGGCCTGGGGGTCATCACTCGACCGTTTCTACACGGGGTCCAGCGACGGTGTCGTTAAGGTGTGGAATGTTCGCAATCAGTACAGACCATTCGTGCGCGACGTTCTTGAAGCTCCAGGGCCCATCTCTTTTGGTGCATTCTCTCCTGACAAGACGAAACTCGCAATTGGCGACGCCACGGGCCGTCTTTTTACGCTGTCGCTGGATCAAAGGGATGAGCACGAAGCGCACTTTACCACACTGCCCGGGTCGACCCGTCGGGTTCGACGACCTCGCGCGTTGATCCCGCACCCCGAACCCGCTCCTCCGGATACCGAGTCGGAAGACGACAGCGACTATGACGATGACGGTTCGGATTCCGACATTGCTGACTATTCGCGCCGAACATACCTCGACACGGACCAGCTTACTCTGACCGGAAATCCCGTCGTCGGGGCGGTCCAAGGCCCATATTACTACAGGACGGGGTTCTTCCGTCGGGAAGCGCACTTGGACGAAGACCCGGCTCTGCCACTCCTGGCCGAGTTTGAGCGGAACCAGCAGGCCAGCTCGGCTGCAAGCCTCGGATCGCGCCGACGCTCCATGCGCCGACTCAGAATCCCCGACCCTCCAAACGCGCGTTTAAGCGCCATCCATCGCTCAAACATGGCATTGAATTTTGACGCTTCTCGATTACTGGAGTGGGAGGTGGACGAGCTTGTCAGGGACGGGGCGCTGCTCTCGATTGAGGAGGAATGGGTGTTTGACTATGAGGAAGAACCGGAGCAGTAACCAGGCGACCACTAATGAAATACCCTTTGTACCTCAAAGTACTGTACATGGCAAGGATTGTAGGATACATGCAGTGTAGATTTCTGGGGAAATCCGCGTGATGTCCAACGCGGGGAAAGGAAAAATAAAATCAGTCGATGTTTACATATTGCCCTGGTTCCCGTCGTGGCCCTTACCCATGCCGTAAAACCCCCAACTTTCGGACCTGCCGTGATGGGTAGCATTTTCAACCCCAACTACATGAACTCTGGCAAACAAGAATACCACGCACTTTAGGTGGCTGGGGGAAACAAAGAAGACGCGAATACGAATACCACACTGGTATCCCAGCCGCAATATCTAAACGTACACACGCGCATTCACCTTCTGAAAGGGCAGCAGACAACAGTGTAGGGTAAGTCGGACTATACGGCGAGTTTCGCACAAGTCAACCAGGCGGTGGTCCCCCTGGTCCGGCGGGCCCTTCCGAGGTCCTCAGATACCCGCCGAGTCCACTAGGAGTAAAACCAAGTCCAAGAATGAGAGAAAAAAAAACATCCGAGGCACAGGGTCGGAATAATGCTCGGAGAATGGGAAACGCGCGCATCCAACTCGCCGATTGGGCTTTTTCTCCATTCCTCGTGTGAGAATGGGTGATGGGTTTGGGGCTTTTTCGGACAAGCATGTGCGGGGGAGCGACTGGTCCCATCTGAACGGGTCGAACCGAGGGAGCGGATGCACCCGAAGAGCTTGATGGGGATTGGGGGACTAGTTAGTTGGCGAGGTCTTGGTGGACAAGCAAGCGCCAAACCGACGACAATAGTCTCGAACGATGGGTCATTAGGGGCCAAGGCACAAGCAAGACTATCAAGAATTCAGCACGCCAGAGGAACTACAGCATCGTAACCTAGCAGACAATCACCAACGAGAAGACAAGTAGTGTTGACACAACATGTTTCCGTCTATTTCGTATAAACCCGTTTCCTGTTCATAGGCCCCGGGACCATGTCTACAACAACAGTACCAAGTATAATGATAAATGCACAAACATAACGCGGCGAGCGTCTCCCTCCCTGACCAGATAACACCCACGGGGGTATCGTGGTAAACCTTATCAGAGAAAAATAAACCATGTAGTTCACGAAACAGAACCCACACGCAATCCGGGGGTTAAGAATGACCCCGGTGAATTGAGCGATTATTCTTTTTCCATGCGCCGCTTCCCATAAAACGCCATCTAATGCTTAGCAGTGACAGAATCGCCAGTCACCTTCTCAACGTAAGCCTTGGCCCTATGGAGTGAACAGTGGTTAGCAAATGATCAGGAGAGCTGGAGCGGGTTGTTTTAGTCTAGAGGAAAACTCACATGTCACCGAACGCAACCATGCAGACCGTCTGCCAGATACCCAAACCAATACGGGGGGCGACACCACGGTAAAGACCGCGAACGCCATTAGAGTCATAAATGTACTTGAAAGTGTTTCCAACAGTCATCTTCTTGGGACGGTTGGGGTCCTCCTTCTTGCTCTGCATCTCCACACGGATGACCTCAATGGGCTGGTTCCAGGCACTGAGACCACCACCAATGGTACTGGAGATGATCTTCTCGAAGGGGGTAAGCTTCTCGCTGTCCTTCTTGCCAGTAGCGGAACGGATCCACCCCTCAGCAAGACGACTAAGACCGAAACGGCTACCCCAGTTGGTCATCTGTCGGATGGCGACAGCGTTGACACCTTTGTTGATGCCGCGGATACCCTCCTTGCGGTAGATGCCGGCAAAAGTCTGGAAGGTGGACTGAGGCTTGACACCGGAGGCGGCGAGCTTGTGCTGGGTGATTTCGACCGTCTTCATGCAGGTACAGAAACCCATGGTGGCGTAGGCCTGGGCAACACCACCAGTGATACCACCAATGATGCCACCGCCAAACTCGTTAGCGCCATAACTGCGAGCGTAGAATTCGGCCTCGGAGGCGACGAAAAGGAGGACGGCGCCCTTGGTGGAAGCTTCGATCCAGGCCCAGGGGATAAGGCCTTGGTAGACTGTGTGAAGAAAGGGTCAGCAATCCAATTCAATTGGAAGCTCAACAAAAAAAGTCGTTTGCGACATGTGATGAGCAGACTGGGGAGGGGATTGTAACTTACAGCCCATAACACCACCTCGGGACCAAACACGACCCAAAGCCGTGGAGAAGCCGTCGCCACGGTTGGCAGCCATGGTGGTCTTGACGACCTCGAGGGGCTGACCAAGAGTGGTAACCTCGAACAGGTTCAATCCAGCGCCCAGCAGCAAGTTGGAGAACTTGACGGGCTTCTTCTCGAGCTTCTTCTCCCCGGCGGGGGCGGCAACAGCAGTGACAGCCATGACTTTGGGGTGTTGTTGAGTGAAGGGGCCCTGACCAAGGGAAGAGGTTGCTTCTTCGCAAAAGAGTATGTGTATGTAGGAGTGAAAAAAGGGAGAAGGTGAGGACGAGGCGGGCGGAACGTAGGTGGGTGCCAACTAATTAGACAGGCCAGGAGCGGCTTTAAGCAGGAAAGCGTGGGGGAAGGACACGGCGCCTTTTTTCTGCTGAGTCAGATCCGATGCGAGACGGTACGGAGACTATTGGTATGAAGCAGTTAGCTTTTCTGGCGGAGGGAAAGCCGACAGGCGGTCTTTTTTCTTTTGGGGTATCTGTTTATCGGGAGCAAACCGTTCGAGGAGCAGCCCGGTCTATTTTCTTGTTGCGCAGCTAGCTGGTCAAGAGGCCCGATTTTAGCACGTGGTTTTTTCTCTCGCCGCCGTGCTCCCGTCCATACGGGAGTGGTCGCTCTCGCCTTGCCTTGCCTTGGAGGGGCCCTTGACCGGCTCTCTGGGGAGGCTTTGTAATTTGACACACGGTAGGCGCTCAGGGGGGTATGGGGGAGACAATTCACAGACCGGGGGGTGAGCGGGAATGTGGCTTGGGGGGCAGATCTGACGGGGACACGACAGGACCAAGACGTGCACGTATTGGCTTTGGCCAGGGGCGGGTTTTAGATGTAAGACGAGCAGGAAACTTACAGGTTGTGGTAATATAGCTGAAAAAAAGAGATCAGACAGAAGAAAAGAGAAGCTAGGGGAATTTACGAGCGAGGATGACGGGCACGTTATTTAATGCTCACCAAAGATTCGCAGCAAAGAAGCCGACGGCACAGTCATCGAATCAAGAAGGCCGACTGCGCTGCGCCTCGGATGTCTCGAATGCTGTGCCATGAGAAGCCGAAAGCAAAGCGAGGTCCAATCCACAGCATTCCCCCTCCCCTTCAGCAAGATAGGCTCTATCGTTTCCCATGTGAAATCCGGGGTGCTACGGCCGAGAGCGGAGCATCACGGAAGACAACCCGTAGCGCACTAGATCACGCTGTGCAGAGGCCCCGGGTCAATTTGTAGCGAGAGTGCAGAAGCTGTCGCAGCTCTGTTTAATTGCGACAGTCCCGAGCGCTCGCTACAAGTCAGCGCGTGTGAAAGCCACAACTTCAGAGGGGGGTGTGAGGGGAGCTCGGTTGAGAGAAGTGGAGTGGCGGAGCTATGACACCCAGCTCCCCTCCCTTAGCTCCCGTGTTTGCTGGACTACCGACAGTGAAAGGGAAAAAAAAAAAGCCACTGCCTAGACCCCCAAAAAAACAAGCTTGGTCGGTCAACGAAAGCCTGACCAACCAACCACACAACAAAAAGGGTCCACTGCTCTGGACGTTGCTCTCGTCTAAACCCGCCACAACAGAAAGCCCCCCGGACATGCAAGTCCTTACACCGCACCCGCCAGCATCACAAGAAGCAGGCATCGCCCACGACTCATGGTGTCCCCCATGTCGCATCCCACTTCACCTCTCAATGTGCAGGAATAAAAAAAGACGACGTGTTACTTGATTTAGCACCCCGCGACTCGATCCCAACCACTTACGTCCCCATACGAGCCCCATGTGGCGCCCAGTTGGCAAATTAAAAAGCGGTGCGGCACCCCCGTCCTATCCCATTTTTTCTCACAGGCTCAACAGCCTTGCTGGCCCGGCCGGCACTTGGGTGTTTCTTGACCCAAAGGAAAAAAACTTGTTGGGCAATCAATCAATTATCCTCCCCCCTTTGGAATTCTAAACCACCCCCCCTGGCGGTGGCCCATCCACAAACAAGCTATTGATTCAGACTTGTCACCGTCAATCGAGCATTTTGGCGCAAGCTCTGGGAAAGGTGAGCTTTTGTTTGGTTGCCATGACATATTTTCCTTTGGGGTCAACGCAACCCCTGGACGTTCGATCGGCCCTGACGCAACCCGCCATCTCAATGCGACATGGACGCCAACAATTTTCGTCAGCCTTGCCGATAATTGCTCGGGAGCTCAAACGGTATGCTTCATCACTCGCTTGGCTGAGTATTACATCATTTCCCGCGCGATGCTGGCACACTACCGTGTATACAATCCGCACGTAGAAACGCCATTGTATAAGCTGTAAAAAGATTTCATTCAGGTCCGCTATGTGCGAACGACCTGTTATAGCTCATTACTAAACGAAAAACTGTCTCGTTGTATTGTACAAGCGCCGTGGGGGTCGGCACGTCCTTTGATGCCCACACTCCCGAGGCTGTCCTCCTCGTATTGAACAACTCGCTGTCCTCGTTCCTGTTCTCCTAATCCATGTCGCGTTTTTGGTACCCTATTCCTCCGTAAATTCCCTTCCTAAAAAACCGTGTCCTAATTTACAGCTTCTTGGCGATCTCGATCCACTTCTCGGTGGAGAAGGACTTGGGGCGCTCAATGGGGGCGCCGACAGCACGGTCGATGATCAGCTGGGGAAGGACACCGATGGCGCGGGAGACACCGAAGAGAACGGTGTAGTAGCTAGCCTCCGTAAGACCGTAGTGCTGGAGGAGAACACCGGAGTGGGCGTCGACGTTGGGGTAGGGGTTCTTGGTCTTGCCGTGATCAGTCAGGACGCCGGGGGCAATCTTGTAAACCTGGCTGACAAGCTGGAACATGGGGTCGTTGGGCATCTTGGCTGTGTATTTGTTAGCAATGTGAGCCTCAATATTGGCAGTCAAATATACGCACCCTGAGCGAAGACACGCTGGGCAGTGTAACGGGGATCAGTCTTGCGGAGGACGGCGTGGCCGTAACCGGGGACGACACGGCCGCTGTTGAGGGTAGACCAGAGGTAGTCGGTGATAGACTTGTCGCTGATGTCGTCACCGATCACCTTCTTCATCTCAGTGAGCCAGTTGAGCACCTCCTGGTTGGCGAGACCGTGGAGGGGACCGGCAAGACCGTTGAGACCGGCAGCAACGGAGAGGTAGGGGGAGCTGAGGGCACTGCCGACAAGGTGAGTGGTGTGGGCACTGACGTTGCCACCCTCGTGGTCGGTGTGGATGGTCAGGTAGAGACGGAGGAGCTCAACGAAGTCCTGGTTGGCGCCGAAGCCAAGCTGGTTGGCAAAGTTGAAGGAGTAATCCTTGTCCTTCTGAACTGGGGCGACCTTGCCGCCCTTGAAGACATTCTGGTAGATGCGGGCAGCGACGTTAGGGAGCTTGGCAATGAGGTCCATGGAGTCCTCAAAGGTGTATCCCCAGTATTCCTTCTTGTTAACACCCTTGGCGTATGCCTTGGCGAAGCTGGAGGTCTGCTCAAGGGCAGTGACGGCCAAGGAGAACTGAGCCATGGGGTGGAGGTCGTTCGGGCAGTGGTCGATGAGCTCCTCGACGAACTTGGGGATGTCGGATCGGGCAGCCCACTCGGCGGAGAGGTCGCGGACCTGCTGCTCGGTGGGAACCTCACCGGTCAGGAGAAGCCAGAAAAGACCTGAATCGCATTGTTAGTTTATGCTATCACAACAGCGTGGTTCACAATCCGCCATCGTGTGCACTCGCAATGAGACGTGCGCCGTGTGCGCGCGCACGTTCCATGCGCGGGGTACACGGCAAAGTTTCGAAAAGTTCAACGTCCTAAAACTTACCCTCAGGAAGAGGCTCATTGCCACCAGGGGCCTTGGGGAGAAGCTCCTGGCACTCGGGGATGGTCTTGCCACGGAATCGGATACCCTCCTCAGAGTCGAGGACGGAACCCTCCCAGACAAGACACTTGATGCCACGAGCACCGCCATAGACCTGGTCGAGAGTGACCTTGTCAATAACCTTGGAACCGTGCTCCCTGCAATTCGTTGTCAGCATACATGTCAACAATCCAATTCATGAGCCAATTGCCAAAATGCGATGCGCGCGGCATGACTGCTGACGGTCGAGGCGGTGACATCCAGGTGGCTGCATAGGTAAAGGTGAGACTGACTTGCGGAGAGCCTTGATCTGCTCAATCTTCTCGGGCAGCAGCTCGGCGAATCGCTCCTTGAGGGACTGTGTTGAAGGTTTCGTCAGCAATTGTTGGATAACCGAGGCATTCGTTAATATGACATACCTGGGTCTTGGCCGAGTAGCATCGAACGGCGTTGAAGGCAGAGCCGTTGACGGGCGAGGAGCGGAGGGTGGCCCGCAGGGCAGCGTTGCTGAGACGGGTGACAGAGGCCATGATGAACAGAAGGATACTGGAACAAGGACGGAACGGTGCAGGAGGAAGGATGGACAGAATGGCAGAATAGCCGGGAGATGGGAGGGAGTAAAGGAGAAGAGTCCAAGTGAAAAAGGCGCAGGTAGGAGAGAAATAGGCGGCTGGCTGTCTCGCCTGGGCCGTGGACCGTGGATCTTTGCGCCTTAGACAGACCTTTTTTCTTTGACCTTAGACCTCGGGGACGGGGACGGGGTCGGAGGCAACGGGGGGGTGTGGGACCTAGCTGCGGTGGGGCATTGGGGAGGCCATTGGCAGCGAGGCTCCAGAAGGTACAGCACTGTACATCTATCCCGCTGCACGGGGCGCATCAACAGGGGAGGACTTTTTTTTTTTTCCTTCCTGCGCAGTCTTCCATCCTTCCACTGTCTAGGGTTCTGCAGGGGCTGCGAATGGCCTGGGGGAGGCCGTCTGGGGCGCCTATGTACATGCTCTAAGGAATTGATTCGGCTGTTTTGTTGTTATTCCTGGAGGGGCAGGGTTCCGTGTGTCCATGGAGGGGTCACTGTAATGAATTGGCGTCGTCCCCAAGCAACTGAGCGCCATGGTCGCGGTTGTATGGGACAGATTGCACATTCGCACACAGGTTGCAAAACTGCAGGAGGCGCGGAGAAGTACTTGCCCGCCGTATCGGGTACCACCCCCAAAAACTACGGGCCCCGAAAAAAAAAATTCCCATGATACATCACTCCCCCATGCGAGCAGGGTTTCCCTTCGCGACCCCCGGTGATGCTTGCTCCAATTCGATGTTCCCTCCATGTATTCGCCGTACCTCGTGCAGCCTGCCAACCGTTGCATTTCGAATCCCCCAACAGCGGGCATTTGACGTTGCATCTGGGGTTCTTGGCCTGGGGCTAGGGTCTGCAGACAGTAGAACGGAAAAGTCAAAAAGCCAGAGTGAGGGCTTGCAGCCAGTGGAGGAGGTGTTCGTGGTGCTGGGGGAGCCATTGAGCACCAATTGGGTTGGACGGTGTTAGTTTCAGGCATGTAGAGTACGGGAGTGGGCGAGACAGACAGCAAGCACTGTAATGCGTCCCGGCTAACATGAGGAAGCATGTGAGGAAGTCGTGGTTGAATGGGCCAGCGGATATTCTGTCAGGTCAGCACCAGGCCAGCACCACCACCGCCGCCGGAAGTACAACGCGGCACACGAGGTGGCCAGCTCGGAAAGCAGAACTTGCTTCCGTCTTCATTCAATGAAATGGCCTGGGACATGGGAGTGACATCCATATCTCTCCCCTGCTCCCCCCAATCCCCCAATCGTCACCTCCACCATCCCGTTGCTGGGCCCGGCTTCGGGTGTTACACGGCTACGCCACATCCCAATTGTCTCTGCCCAGCGCTAATGAGCTGCAACGCAACTTGAGTTGCTGTGCCAGTTGCGGTCCTTGCCCTATTGAGGGTATTTATGTATCCTGCCCACGTACATGAGATGCTGCATACCTGGGCGTTGTCTCAGCGAGACCGCATGCCATCATCTTGAGTCGCTAATATCTAACGCCGCTCATCCACAGCAACGACGCGCCAGCCCCTTAACCTCGGATACCATCCCCGACAAGCCCCAACAAGCCATCGCACAGTCTGTTTGCACTGGAATCCACTGCACAACACCTCTTTCGGTCACCAATGTTACCGAACAGTGGAGGTGCTTGGTGTGTGCACGTCTGCTCGGAAGTCCTCGGCCACATGTTGGCCCTCCAGGTATCCTTGACGTCAGACGGGCTCCTGCTAACGTGGGATTAGCGCCCCTCCCGCCGTCCTCCAAGCTCCCCATCTTGCTCCGTAGCTCGGATCTGGGCTGCCTGTTCTCGCTCTAGCTCCAACTGAGGTTTTCTTCTCACTATGGCATAAGGGGTACCCTGGGCCAGCGAAGTCGTGCTCCATATATCATCATGGCTCCCGCAGGGCGAACTGCCCTGGGACTTCCGGATCTCCCGTGCCCCATTGCCGCCACCGGCCTCCGAGCTCACGCCCACGATACATGCTCGGACCGCCGAAGCCCCTCATCCGGCGCTAATTAACAACTCGATTGAGGATGCACCTATCGTCGCGACCTGGTAGGCCATGAGGAGTAATGAAATAAAGTAGGGCAACCCCTCACCCCTCCTTCTCGAAGAGCGTAGCCACCAACAAAACACTCAAGGAGTGCCAAGTATTTCCCTAAATCCGGTCAGAGGGCTATTGCAGCACCTCCGATCACCCGACAAGCTCGGTTCTGTCACAGGCCTGTCTGTCTAAGTTACCGGCTATCCATCTACTATCCACGTTCCCATGACGTTCGCATGTGTGACCTCCAGGGTAGCCACACCCAGTTTTTTTGCCGAGTATCGCTTGCATCATCGCCCTTCAAACTTTGAGGCTGAGCCCAGCCAGCTTAGCTTTTAATGCCGCCCTGTACAATCCACAGTGCGCATCCTAGTCCTGCAGTGCGTTTTTCATTGATCAGTAACGGGGCACGTTGAACTTGCTCGATTCGGCCATGCAGGGCGGCATGAGTTGCTTCTCTTGAGGCCCGTCAGTCGTTGGTGGGTTTACCTCAATACTGCTTAGTCAAGGATACGCACTCGGCATGTGGGAGGTCACATGATCACATCCGCCACATGCAAGCTTTTCACTGGTTTTCGTCAAAGCACGGCTAAACCACGGGTGAATGCGATTCGTGTGTTTCGCATCGCTTGTGACCCAAAACTGACTCCACTGGGCCTCCGACTCGTTTCCTTCTTTTTCCTCCTCACATCACTCCATCGTCACCCAAGAGCGACGACTTGACCATCCATCATCATCGCGCCCATCCAAACGACGCGGGCAGCGACCATCTTTCACCTATCTCGTACATCGTCGACGATTTTCTTAGTGTCAACGACAACCGCTCTGACGGTCCCGTACGCGCTTTGTTCGCAGCTGCTACTGCCTCTAGTGACGTCGCACTCCTGGGTTCTGACACCACAGTAGAAGGAAGAGAGCGTTTTCTAGCACCGGTTCTACCATACCATACCGTACTATTGAGGCCTGCTTTCTTCGTATCAGCGATTTTGCGGCTCAGAGCCCTTTATTGTATACATCGCCAGTCGCGACTGCGTAAACGGGCCTGCGGCCTTTGTACCTAGCAGACGCGGCCAAAAAATCCGCACGGGAAAAAAAAACTTTTCCTTGCTTTCTCGTCTCGCGTGTTCAGACCTCAACTCTATACTGTCCTTGCTTTGAGCACACCCACTACGGGATAGCATCTTCCTAGGACTGATTTACCTTTGCAAACTCCGTGTAGTTCGCGGCCCCTAACAGTCGGCACCATGGCGTCTGCAGTAGCAGATCTAGAGGCTGGCCTTCAGGCCATGCTTAACCTGAGACCTCCTGGAGTCTCTGGATCTCGCATCACCAGTCTCACGTCGCTTTGCGTCTCCAACATTGAGGTATGCCCTATTTGGATACCCTGATCTATCCCACCATCTTGTCCCAGCTGCTGACTCATGCCCCCGAAATAGTCCGAATCCGTTCTCATTCAAAAGATTTACACCCACTTCAAGAAGGCACCAGGAACACACAAGTTGGGAGTACTATACGTCGTAGACTCTGTAACACGAAAATGGCTCGAGCAGGCAAAAGGCCAGGGGCAGGCAATAAACAGCTCTGCCCAGGATGGAACCTACGCCGCTGGCGTTCACAGAGTGACGGAACTGATGCCCGTTTTGATGAATGACATCCTGCAAACCGCCCCAGAGGAACAAAAGGTACGCATCTTTGTACTCGCAATAACCCCCTCGTGTAATCGTCCCTATGGTCCATGTGCCATGTTGCATCACAGAAGCCGGTCGGCACTGCTGCCCGCCGAGATCCATGACCATGAATACCACTCTTCGTCTCACTGTTTCGTGTTGTTTGGATCGTAACTCACATAAACCCCGACGTGCAGGAAAAGATTAAGAAACTCATTGATATCTGGGAGAAGGGTCAAACCTTCCCCACAGCCATGATTGAGTCCTTCAAAGAGAAGCTGAGTGCCCCGCCACGACCAAGTACGTTGCCCCAGAATCACATCGCCCGATGCCATAAAAGGTCGAAATATTCTAACATCTACATCGCCGCAGCTGCGTCAACGACGCCACCCGGTAGTCCCCCAGCAAAAGTGCTGGCTTCACTTCAAAATAAGCATGTCGCTCCAGCGGCAGCCCCAGCCCCTAATGGTTCCTCGATTCTCGAGGCCCTCGCCAACATTGCGCGCCAGAATACTACCGCGCCCCCGGCCCCTTCTGTTCTCCCGGCCCCAACTGCGTCGTATAGTCTGCCTGCTACGGGATTGCCTCAGCCAGTATCGTCGGCTATTCCTCAGGCCCCGCTGCCCGTATCATACCCCCCGACCTCGCAGCCTGTAAATGTACCGTCTCTGCCCTTTGCTCTTCCTCAGATGCCGGGTCAGAATGCTCTTCCAGGTGCTATTCCGACCAACCCGAGTAATCCGCCCAACCCGTACTCCGCCGCTCTCCCGGGCGCCGGGGCAGCCGGACCCGGGCTAGATGCGAATGTGCAACAGCAGATTATGTTGATCAAGGCTCTTGCCGACCAAGGAGTTCCATTTGACAAGATCCCAGCCTTGATCCAGGGCATGACGGGCGGTGCTGCGGGAGCAGCACCAACCTCTCAACCCCCGGTGCCAGCACCGCAGAGCTCGTATGCAGCTGGCCAAGCACCCTGGGGCGGACCAACAATGAATCCAGATGAATCACGTGACCGAGACTACCAGGACCGTGTAAGATCTCCCAGATACCATGGCCGATCACGATCCAGATCTCCTGATCGTGGTTGGAGTGGCCGGGGCTCTCCTCGCAATGGACGTGATCGCATGGAATATGGTCGTAACTCGCCAAACCGTGGCCGGCACGATGACCGGCGAGGAGGCGATTACCGCCAGCGTAGCCCACCCGGACGCCGCGTTCGGAGTCCCAGCCCAGCGTCACACGATCACGATCACGATCTTCCCCAAATTGAGAGATGGATGGAGTTTGATCCTTCGCTGCCCTCGGGCCATATCAAGGTCCTGAGCCGAACTCTCTTTGTAGGAGGGGTAACGTGAGTACAGCCCATTTTCATTTTCCCCAACCCGTGACCCCAATTTGCCAAGCCTGGCATCGCTAACCCCAATCCAGTTGCTCTGAAAGTGAGCTGCGTAACATTTTCAGCCGATTTGGAACCGTGCAGACGTGCATTGTGAACAAGGATAAACGCCATGCTTTTGTCAAAATGCTTACTCGTAAGGATGCCGTCACTGCCAAGGACAACACTGAAGACAACCGAAACCTGGAAGTATCTCTTCGCGTAAGTTTGATCCCGGCTCGTTTGCCAGATGAAAAAAAAGACAACTTTTTTTTCTTTCTCGCATTTACGTATTACATGGTACAATGAACTGACAACCCACAACAGACGCGCTGGGGTGTTGGCTTTGGTCCCCGTGACTGTAGCGATTATTCAACGGGCATCAGTGTTATCCCCATTCACAAGCTCACAGAGGCTGATCGTAAGTGGATGCTGACTGCCCCTTATGGCGGCAGTGGTGGACGCCCCATCGAGACGGGTCTGTGCGTCGAAGAGCCCGATATCGAAATTGGTGCTGGAGTGTCTTCCAAGGCCATTAGCCGACGTATGCAGACCGACAAAGGTGGCACCAACGGACCCAAGTCAACACGCAATCGTGATGAGGATTTATCTCGCTGGCGACGAAGCCGAGAGAATGGTAACGGAAACAACAATCGGCGTGGCGACGACCATCGAGATGAGGTTAAGCCACCACCTGTCCAACAAAACATGATGAACTTTCCGTTCGGCATCGGTACTCTGCCCAACGGCATGCCCAACTTTCCCGCGGGCTTTGCCTTTCCCGACCCCACCAGCAACTAGTGCGGTAAAAGAGATGTGAGGGAAGCGATTGATTATACCCGGATGGAATGGGGCGGACACGGTGGCCTTTTGTGCTTCATTTTTTTTTTGGCGTGCTTAGGTGGATGGGCGTTGGTGGCACGATCGTCGAATTCTCGCGGCTACTAAAAGTTCGGGGGCACCAAGGAGTTTCGGATCTTGCGAGTTATGGCCACATGGGCGTTTTAGTGGAATATCCTTGGAGTGACTCCATAAGCGAAGACCTCAAGGACCCAGCTGGGCTTCTTTTTTCCTTTGAAGATGCAGTGGACCAATACCCCATAGTGTTGGCATGAGAAAAGAATATATTATATGGAGAAAAAAAGATCTTGTTGTTTCTATTTGAGCACGTGTTGGTTGGGCAATGAAGTAAAAACGTGTCGCTGCAGGATGATCATTTTAACAAGCGGTGAGAATTTTAGCTTTGCTCAAGGCAGGACTAGTCCCCCAAGAGCCTGAAATGTATGCAAGAATCCTAGCAAAGTGCATAATTGGAAAAGCAAAGGAGGCGGCAAAGAAAGACTTTGAACTCGCGCTATAGTCATCTCACATTTTTTTCTCTCTCGCATCAGTGCTAATTTGCATCCTGGTGGTTCGTTTACTCATCAGTTGCAACTCCCTCCCGAATGCACATTTTTCCACCTCGCATTTCCCTTTTCATCATTGCAACTTATCCTATGTTGAAGCTTTGGTTGCAATCCAGGCCATCAAGGCTATGCACATGCCTTTCGCGCCTATTGAGAGCGTCCGTTCATCGAGCCGTGTCTGCGGCAGGACGGTTGCTGGATCACTCGCGAGAAGAAAGAGAAAAGAACAAAAAAGCCTGCAGCTCCCTGCCAAACCAACTAGCGTCTTCAATATAATGCCGCCTCTTGCTTTCAACAGACTCTCCCGCATTTCGATTCTGTAGTTTGGTGATTATATTTGTTAATGTTATCCTGAGTGATGGCGAAATCAATCCTTGAAGATATCTATAGTATTCTTGGTCAACCGTCGTGGGGTGGCCTTCGGTAGTTGTGATATGTTGTATCATCCTGTATCCTATCTGGAAATCGATATTGATTCACGGATGAATTGCAATTGTATTCGTTTCGAGCGTGTGTGATATAGAAAACCGATCGTTGATCATGGTTACAAATCAATGCTTAAAATTATCTCAATCTCAATTAATATGTTTTTCCTGGAGTAAATGTGTACCGTAATTGGTTGTCTGGGACTAAGAGTCTCTGAGGGAGTGCATGTTTGAGTTAACTTCCCTTATCATTTCAAGCAATCCCTGTTCCCTCGGCGTCGAAAACACTCTAAACCCAGGAAACTGATGGAACTAAGCTGAATTAAACGGTATCTCTTAACCCTTGCCTATCTTGAATGTCTCCCACTTTATATTCAGGCTCCCCTTGTTCCAACTACGGTCCTCCCCTCTTCCCATAGTGGGTTATTCTGTATCCAAGACAACAATGCATGGAGGTTGTAGAATAATAGGAGTTCCTTCATCCTCGATATATATTTGAAGATTTCCGGCAATAACTCTTTCACGATGTGTTTGTGGTCATTCGGGACAGCAACAGGGCGTAAAGCTTTGCCGTCGTCATCGTCATTCAGGCCCACCTCTTCGGCCAAACTCTTCATCAAGTCTTCCATAACCACTTCACTGCCTGGAATTGCAGTAGAATGGCAGGATATCAATAGCTGCCTGAAATACGAGTCCCTATTTCATAAGCGAGCGGTTGCAAGAAGAAGCGTCCCTGACCTTACAATATAATAACCCTAACCCTAACCCATACCCTTAAAATTATCCTTCTGTGATATGGTGCTGGAAGTTGTACGGGAAGGTGCACTAAGAGACTTCTGAAAGGGCTTATTATAGTGAATGATACACTTTAACTTTTGGATTATCTCGATTAGATTATTTGTCGGTCTGCAGACAGAAGGGCTTGACGGTAAGTCTCGAAAGTTTTTGCGACAGCCTCGTGGCGATCACATCATGTGGGGCACCCCAACGCAACGGTTGGATACTCACCTACCAGCAAGTAAAAAGAGTAGTTGGAGAGGATAAATATGGTGCTTTATTTATTGCGGGCTACATCAATAGTTGATCGCTTATTTAATTATTGCATGTCTCGTCTATGTGCAAGTGATACGAGATGGGGCGAACACGAAAGACAGACTCGAAACAGACGTATCAGCGGCTTTTGACGGATTGCAAGTAGTTGAGGTAGTTGTCCGCAAATAGTTTGAGGGGGGAATAAACGAATAGTAAGCATCTGTTATGAAGATGGGGATGTTAGACTTGCTGGAGGGGCTACTGTCTATGGGTACTTGGACGAGAGAGTAGAAGCGTGGTGCAGAGCATGGCCAAGGTTTCTGATTATATTCGGCTTCTCTAACCCTTGTTCTCTTATACGAAACAAGCGACTCTCTCAGTCACATACGACCATAGCTCTCAGAAAATACGGGATCCCGTCCGCTCTCCCATAGTCAAGCTGAGAAGCGGTGAATTAGTACTCGGGTCGGTGACGACCGGGGAATCCTCGCTGTTGTATGTTTATTGCTTCCTCCATTTATTTTTGCTATTTGCCCATGTGGGTCTGGGTGGGTAGCCGTTTGCGACCCAACCCCAGAATGATTGTCATGGAACTGCATTGGATGTAATCCAACGCCGTGCTGAAATAGAAGACGATGCACCGAAAAGTCTGGATAGAAACATCAAACTAGGAACACCACAGCCCTAGAAATTCATTCTGGCAGCTCCCTCATGTTTGACTGTGCCTAGGAAAATCTCTTAGTATTCTTAGCGACCATCCTGCAAGTTATCAAGGACATTGGCGAGTGCTCAGCAGCTGCACAACGCTGGGAAAGCTTCACCACTGGCAATACAAACCTTATATGAGATACGAAAGCTCTCAACGAGGGATGTGACGCCTTTTAGTGCACTGTCCCAGTTCTAATAAACTAGAGTAAGATGCACCGTTCCAACGAGCTGATCTCTATGTTGTGTGGTTTGGCGGATAAATATCGCTGGGGGAAGCGATAGACGAAATTGTAGAAAGCTTTTTGGAAAGAGACTTATAATTACCATGCTCAAGTATGCTCAAAACTCGATCAGCAAGATTGGAGATAGAAGATAGAAGCCATGAACGCCAAACCTATTCTTAAAGACAATGTGTATGCCGTATTTGTGGCCTGGTTCCTGAATTCCACAGTTGAGTTTTACGCTTATTTTCTTCTTTGTTGACTGGATGTAAACAGCCAAGGCTACTATGTATCTTCATCGATGCGAGATTCAAGAAACAATTACCTAGGTTTATATGGTGACTAATTAGTTTAGTATGTAAGAGCTTCTCTTCTTAGGTCTAGTAAACAGGACTATAGCTCTCTGAAAATACGGGACCTTATCAAGTTCTTGTCTATTGGGCATGTATCTCTAAAAGAAAAAAGGGGCCTCAAGCACCTAGGTTCGGAGGTGCTAAACTCAACCCATCGATCAGGTTTTTAAGCGTCAAACTTCACCGTTGGTTCATATGACTACCGTTATGAACCGTTAGTTTTGAACGTAGTAATGTATCCACCCCACCTTCACTGGCTCTTGAATTGAGTTTCCATCTGGGAAGCCGTGTCTTGATTGATGCTCGAATTGAGAAAGAGGTAACAATGCAACCCTTTTCAAAAATAACATGGCCATGTGAGATCTAGAGAGAATACGAGAATGATAGCAATATGTGATTTTTCTGCAGGAGGTAGCAGCAACAGCATCTGAGAGCTACAGTTATTTCCAAGTCGGAGAGCGGCAGAATCGCCGCCTCGTGCTTGCTAGTCGTGATCTCAGCAATAGAGGGTGGCAAAGACACTGTGGGTCAGTACAAGACTTTATTTTACTTTGGTTGGTTACGTTTCTACTATACACCGTTTCAAAGCAGCCTAACGAGGCTGTGTAAGTCCAGGGAGATATGAATTTGGTACCCCGCTCCTCTAGCTCAAAGCACGTAGATGCTGCAACCAAACCGAATATCAGCCGTATATCGAATGTCGTTGCGGTTTTGGAGGCTACCGCGAAGGGAGCATCGTATCTAAAGGAGATTACAGAGATCCAAGAAGTGTATAGAAAACTATGTGATGAGGTAAATTTGCATAGTATCCAAAGGGACTGTTAACGCTGATGTACATATTGCTGAAATTAACAACTTGGTTAAACTTACACAAAACAGAGTCGCATCATCGACATTAAAAACATGCGAATACGTAAGATTGCAGAGGAATCACAAGGTATTCGTACATACCTGCAAGAAATGCAAATTCAAGTGCAAATTCAAGAAGCCAATGGCACCTCAAAAGCAATAAAACGAAAATAGATGACCAGAAGTGGAAAGATAGAAAAGCTTCTAAACAATGCGGAGAGTGTGAAGGCACTGCTCTGGGAAGCTATCCAACTGCACATGTGGGAACAGATGACTGATGCCGGCGGAATGCTCGTCCCACTATTAGAAATGGGCAAAAAGATGGAACAGTGAGATAACACAGACTGAAATAAACAAGGATAACGCGCTGACGTGCCTATAGGGTTGGGATTGCTACCGGGGGATCGCCCTGGAAGAATCCAAGAGCTACCTGATTTGGTGGGGAATGGAAATGTCGAAGGGGGGTATATACGGAATCTGTGTCATATTCATAGGACATTCAGATGAGTCAGGATATGCAGGCGGGCCCGTCATTCTCAACAAGGTTGGGAATCCCCATTACCGCGAGAGGCAAAAGTAGGTGCACGGTGGGTTGCAACTGAAACTGCCATACCAAGTCATGGAAGATTCACACACCACTATGGGCCAAGCAGGTGATGGGATCCCGGGAGATAAGTCATCGACGTGGTCCTAGCCGGAATCAGCAATATATCCGATGCGAATGTGGTAGGGAAGGGTCATTATCGATATTCAACATGGCTCCAGATTAATACCATGCGATTCAACGCTTCATACAGTTGTATGGCTGGATTGAAGTGTAGTTTGCGTGCTGTCAGAGTGGTGCCATTAGCAGATGAAATGTGGATAAAACTGAGACTTTCTTCATAGGCCTTGAAGGTGTATATACAGTGGGGGTTAGCTACTTTCCCCGATGACAGGAGGAAAATGGTACAGAGGTGTTTCAGGTGAGTGATCTCTTTTAAGCAACATGCGCGGATGAATAACATGGTAGATGGCAGGATGCTCTCGAGTATGAACGCTATGATGTATTGGAGCTCCTCCGGATGTGGGCAGATGCACTGCCTCAACAATTCGTTCCAAGGTACAACGAGAGACTCCTAGTCAGTAAGGCGAGAGCGGCTGCTGATGGGTATACACTAGACAAGTGTGGTACACTGCCAATTTAGTTTTGCGATCAAAAAACCTCGACGATACACAGGCGTATCTTCTCCGCCAATTGACGTCGCATGTCGACGACAGCCCAGAAGAGGAGACCCAGTTGCAAGATGCATCCTGGCAAGGTCACGGAGTCAAAAAGGCGATTCAGGGGCTACGGGACACGAGTCAACTCGATGAGCCAGGCATGACAGGCGAATCGGCATTGCACCTTGCTGTGATGGAACGTCATGTGGATGCGGCAAAACAGTTTATAGACACGGGGGCTGATGTCAACATAAAAAACACAGGCGGGAGAACACCTCTCATGATTGCTGGAATGATTAACGACGCAAACTGCATGCGGTGTCTGATGATGGCCAAGTGCCGCGTTATGGAGCGGGATGAGAGTGAGCAAATAGCACTGCAGTGGGCTTCCCGTTATGGTTATGCCTGTGCAAATGTAGTTCAGTTGTTGTTGCGTGAAGGAAAGTCTACATGGACGCGCAATATATGGGGTCGCACACCTCTGCATAACCTCGCAATGTACGAACCAGACCAGAGCGACAAAACACAGGCCGAGGAGACGGCGCAACTGCTGCTCGATATTAGCGCCATCCCTCATCATGCGTCAGATCTCGACGGAAACACGCCAGTAATGCGTTCAAGTTCTCCATCAACGCTGCTCCTTGGGCCGCGGAGCTAAACGATGCCCTACTCCGGATGAGCGATCAGCCTTCATTGACTTGTATGCAGCCATCCGCGATAGGAACTTACATTATGATATATCAGTGCTGCGACAAGCCTCTCATGCTTTATCAGCGAACGCCACAAAACTTGCTGCTGAATCCCTCCAAAGTTTGGCCGAACTGAAGGCAGAGCATCACAGCCAGGATCTAGCTATTTTCTACCGAGGGATATCAAGAGATATCACGGCGGGAAACCAAGTCACAGCAGCTCGTGCCATTAAGAATGATCTCGAAGAATTGGAGAATGAGATTGGGAAATCACCTTACGACTAGCCTCTTTCCTGGGATTTAGAGGATTTACGGGAAATCAAGGATGCGAAGGGGGATGATAACGATTGCGTCTAACATGATTATGTTTGCTCTCACTAGAGTTACGAAGAAGTACGAATCAACGCACTTCGTTGCCGTGACCGTCCTCCGCGCAATGTAAACGAATCACATCGTCATCACCTACTTCACCACATGTCACGCAGCTGAATGCAACAGCAACTGCTCTTATGGAACCATTCTGGTAGGGGAGATCATGTCAGAAAGAAGCGTGACTGAAAGTGCAATGGCGCTTCTGTCGCGCTCGTTTCCGATACCGCCCTTGCAGACATTATGCCCTAGCTCCATCAATCTCTTGCCCACAGGCTGCTGGCAACCTTTCATCGCGTAAGACAATCAATTTTATCCCCAGCAACTGATCAAGTTAGAATATTGCGGACTGAAAGCCTGTTTGGTCCTTGGTATTTTGGCTCATGATCCCCACCTGTATTCCGCGTACGATAGCCAACATTATGTTTGAACTCTCACCAGGGTACGTTGATCTCCAAACGGCAGGAATGCATACGAAAAGCAAAGCCCTCCAGCTAGAGAGAATCAAAAAACATTGATGGAGGTCAATTAGGACAAAAAGAAACATACAACAGCGAGGATTCCCCGGTCGTCACCGACCCGAGTACTAATTCACCGCTTCTCAGCTTGACTATGGGAGAGCGGACGGGATCCCGTATTTTCTGAGAGCTATGGTCGTATGTGAAAGGAGTCGGAGATTGATGGCCTCATAAGCATAGATGCAAACTTCAGAGGAAATTCGGCCAGAATTGGCGGGTTTGAAGGTAGTGGTGTTGGACGGGACAAGCTTCAAAACCAAGCAATCCGGCTCGTGTCCCTAGAAAAAACCGGGATCGTCCACCATGAAGTTGTCTTCTCTCCTCAACCACTCGGTTCTCAACAATGCACGAACGAGGCTCACGGCTTGCTCATTAATAACCCAAGCTCTACATAAGTACTAGACCAGTAGGTCTCGGTTATGCGCAGTACAACCTGTACAATCAGCCAGCCAGGTAAACGGAGCCAATATACACCAGCTGAAAGTTGAGAATAAGCCTAAGGCTGGTAGGGGAGGGAGAGTTGCGGCCAAAAAGACTCCTGCTGGTGGAGACCGAGCTGAAGCGACCCTAAGCTGGCAGCAGATGTACTCGGCCAAATAAGCATTTTACGGGATACAATGTCACAAATTGCAGATTACCTTTGCATAAACGTGCTAACCGCTCAGGAGACTAAATTAATGGGTCAAAGAAGGCTATTGGGAGAAAACGGACTGGCTTAATTGCCATAGCTTGCTTTCCAGTGATAGGCCATAAGTCTAGAATCACTTTCACTATCATTATCAGCTTAAGTAGAGGGTTTTGTAATATCTATGTAGGGTTTTGTTTTAAAAAGAAATACCATTAGATTCTAAAATATTCAATTTAGTACATACATACATTATACCCAGAAGAGAAAATAAATTAGTCTTATGGTATTGATTCAAGGTAATGAGGTCCCAAACTCTTGGCCTATGGCCATAGGTAATGGGCGACCGCACAAATAGGGGTTGCAAATGCATGTACATTCACATAGTTGAGTGAAGATTTTTAGTTTTCGCGGTGTAGGTTTTCTATTTACAAAACTTTCGCTGCATCGGTAAGCCGGAGCAGACAGGATGCGCATGCAAATTCCTCATCCGAATACCCATCTACATCTACTAACGATTCATCATTGACATGGGTTCCATAGCAAGAATTTCACACTCAACCGACTTTTACTTCATATTTTAGGATAATTTTGCGATTTTTTTTTTCATTCTTCTTTTTTTAGCGCTTGATTGAGATTGTCCAAGGATGCCACACACATTCCTGCTACGCTTGTCGCATCATGATTCATATCAGCCAATTGTCATAACGTTAGAATGAAGCGACTGCTCCGTTAGACATGATTAGTTTAGCAGCGGCATATGTTTCAGCGTTCGGGATGTTGGGTTTGTTTGACTTTGGTTTCTCGTCTGTTTCACCAACAATGGTCGCACGAGGGCCCCCTTCCACCTCCCCGGATTTCAGCACGCGCACCTTCAACCAATCCCATTTCCGGATGCCCAAATTGACTTATCCTTAGAAACATATGGTCAAACATGTTTGCTATTCACATCGCCATGGCCCAACATACGAACAGAGAGTCTAGGTTTGACCCGGGAAGGCGACGTTGCGAAAACCACAACTAGCATGCAGTGCGGGGAAGATGATCCTGTTCCAAATCAACGGGTCGTAAAATACTATTGGAGCTATTGAGATGCGTGTTATAGTTGGTGGCTTGCAGGCAACCAGACCTCC
Organism: Calonectria honghensis; assembly: GCA_013403855.1. NCBI lineage: Eukaryota > Fungi > Ascomycota > Sordariomycetes > Hypocreales > Nectriaceae > Calonectria > Calonectria honghensis. The sequence continues at coordinate 57,219 of VTGB01000048.1, forward strand.
GGATGGTTGTATCCGAAACAACTCCCGCAGTTGCCAGCGCGCTGTCGGAAACAGATACGACAGATGACGCCGAGTAGTCTACCATTTGGATATATCCCACCAGCTTTAATCTTGGGGTAAAGGTCGAAGGGACAGTCTTACTTTGAAAAGTACTCGACCAGAAGTGGCGAATGGCATTCGCAATACCAAAGTAGCGTGGTTGGTGAGCTGCAAGCCAATGGCATGCTTGCTGTGGGGTTTTGAGTCTCACAAAAACAGCGTGGTTTTTTTATTCTTGTTTCCACTTCCTTTTCCTTTTCTTCTTTTCTGGTTTTCTTAATTCCATTCTACAATAGTTGGTCCAGTGTGGGCTTGTTATGAGGTATTAGTTGTGTGGATGCGGCGAGACGCATTTAGTTCCAGCTTGAATTAACGCCCTCCATCTCCGCTACAATAATTCAAGGTAATTCGAAATGGAATAAATACAGGATGAATGGAGTTCATTTTGACACTTGTGTGTGATGTCTTGGACTTGTTTGTGCGCCTTTTTGCCGAGGTAGGAAGCAACCGCTTAGCGATGCAGGGTTTAAACCCGGGCTAGAAACAGCTCACTCGCCAACAACAACAAGAATATGAGCTACTAGGCGGCAAATACTGGTCTATTTCTTGAGGATTTGGTTTGTATTGATTTCTTACTTGTTCTCGTGAGCAAACTACTTTACAGGGCGTTGGTGGGTTAGTTTACATGAGTATCATGATGACTCGGGAACAAACACAGTGATGATTTGTCATTGTTTGGGGTGAACAGTGGGGATGTGGTTAAGGCGGGCATGCAAACGCCGGTTTCTTGGTGCATAAGGAGTGTCTTTTCATGTCTCCTGTGAGTAAAAGGTATATGTGGACAGTAATGGTTTATAGTATCTCAAGGAATGGCCGTAGTAACATTGACATATCAGAGACATGTGCTGCCTGAGATACACATACTCTTCTGTGTCTATTATGCTCTACCCGGTACGGTCCATCCGATCGATTGTTTTGTACCTGCATTGTGGGTTTGCTCATACTGGGTTAGTTGATTCCCACATTTAGCTACCATCCGCCTTCTAGCTTTTTCCCTAACCAACGCCCCTGCGGCACAGAGGCGAATATCCGAACTAAATACGAAAATGCGTTAGGTGGAATACAATCAAGACAGAACCATCAACGGAAGCTAGCAACAAAGGAGAAGAACAACGAGCCGAGTGTCGTAGTGTTGCTCACCGTCTCGACATGCCGCTGTAGGGTAAGATGAAGATAATCACGGCTGCATCGGTCATGTCGAGTGTAATTAAACTGACCATCTCACTAACATCTCTGGTAAGATTCAAGATCTGCCTGTAATTTCCCGGTGCAAAGCATGTCTAGCACGCGAGAAGCATAGCATGTGCCAATGGCAAAGAGCGCAAATTGTGGTCTGACGCGTTCTGGGGCGGTCGGCGTCAGCCCTGGGAGAATTGGATTTGCAAAGGGCCGTTGGCCCCAAAGTCAATGCAGGAGAACGGACCCGAGAGGCGCCCGGAAGCGCAATTTCAATGTGGCCTGTACGTTAAGAGAAAATGCGCCGAAGGGACAGATGCTTTGACGTGATTGCGATTCCACCTGGAGATTTCCGCTGTGGGAAATGGGCAGTGGGCTGGCGCCGCGAGCACGGCCCCGTGGGCGCACACACCATACACCTCAACACCATCCCACAGAGTAGTATGTCGCAGTATGACGCTGTTTGGCTTTTTTTTTTTTCGCCACGGTAACCAGGGAATTCGCGAGCACGGAGCGCACCGCACCCATGAAATCCGAAAGCTTGTGTCCAAAAGTGAAAACAGGCATGCCCGAGTCTGGACTCTGCAACCATGATGATTCAGACAGGGGCCCCCTCCTGCTTGGCACCCGAGCCACAGGAGCAGATGCCTGCAGGGTCCCCCCATTTGGCAAAATTGCCCGCCAAGAAAGCATGAGAGGCAATTTCGACGATCACGAACAGAGTTGAAGCCACCAGAAAGTCTCTCCCCATTGGCGCCGCCTGCCAAGACCCCCCAAGACCCTCCAAGACCCTCCAAGACCGCCCAGGACAACGGCCGAGACGCTGGCTGCATTCTCGCGTCGCTGCCTGCTATTGGTCGTGCCACCGTCTCGCCTTGATGACCCCTTCTGATTTCCATGCACAGACAGCCTCATAGCACGTCAATCCCGCGCATTGAAACAACCGGCCATCGAGCCTCTGTTTTGCGTACCAGGAAACGTTTCCTGCCGCCCAGCCACTCGTTGCGAGAACAGACGTTTCGAATACACTAGACGGTTGCGTCCAGCACCAAGTTTGATAATTTGCGACGCCCCATGCTGCGGGAGAACAAGGTTAGGTTTCAAAAAAGGACTGCTCCACGCAGCAAATACGATGGTGAGAACGGCCGTCGTCATCCAAACAAAACCTAATGGTAGCAATAATCTTAGCTGAAAAAAAAAAGATGAGATGAGATGAGACGAGACGAGCGGCCAAACATTGAATGCGAAACAAAGACGAGGCAATACATTGGGGTGCATCGCATCCGGAACTCAGGCAATCCAACCCACATCCCCGTTTCTGTCACCAACCACCCCCCCAGCTCTCAAGCCTCACGACGCAAATCAATGCGATCTTTTTTCTTTCCCTATGCTCACCACAGCACATTTGCCGCGGGAAAAGTAAGACGAATGGAGTGAAACATGAAAGAAAAATTTAATAATGAAAAACACAATGCGCTGTTTAAGTCACTCTACCCAAAAGAGCAACCCGAAATATTCACGCAACCAACCAATGTACAATGCCGGTCCGCCATCCATCATGACAGCACGGCCCGGCAACCACATGCACACGACCTTGAGTGCCCTATCTTCATGCAACCCGGGCCTGGCGCCTCGTGGCACGAGGCCCGCATTTTGGCTTCATGTAGCTCACCTGCATGTGTCTGTAAGTGCGTACGCCTCCGGGGGGAGGGGAAGCAGGCAAGAACGAGCGCTGCTTTTCTTCTTTTCTTTTTGCTTTGCTTTGCTTTCTTTTCTTTTTCTTCTTCTTCGCCTACAGGTCGAGAGAGAGCCAAGAGATCTTCTCTGTCGCATTGGGTGGTCGCTCTCGCTTCTACCATGACAATTCCCCGGAACGATGGAAACCTAAACATTAGCCCGTCCTATTTACAGCTTCATGTTACATTCGCCGCAGGTGCCACCTCTGGTCAATTGGAGAATATCTTGTGCGGCGGGCGTCGACCTGTAGATGAGCACCTCTCTTAGATAATTCATGGTCTTTCTCCATGATTTCTCCATATTGGAACCATTGAGTGGCAGGGGTGGACGCTGCGGCCAAGACCTGGGGTAGGACGAGAAGAGAAGGCGGCGAGGATGGCTACCGTCGGACTTTTTTGCAGAGTTTGAAAAACAAGCTGGGGGCCCTTCGCATTTTCCCGTACGTAAGATTGGCGTCGCTTTTCCAATTGGAAAGCTTCTATCCAGTCATGATGCTCGGTAGTTGATGGCTGGTTCGGTCCATCATAAGCCGTCGCGCTGTCGCTGCATTGACCGCCTGGGCGTCCGTACCGAGTTACCCGGCCGATTGACGTTACTGCCTCGAGTGAGATGAGAGCTGACCGCCACAGCGGCTGGGATCATGAACGAGGCCTTTGTTAGCCACCTCTCGGAGCAAGCGCACGTAGCACATTAGCGGGGAGACCTGCTCATCCGCCAATCCCATAACCGCGGACAACCCGTTTTGTATGAGTGAATTACCTGTCTGGAGGGATGGATGCAGGGTCCTCTTACACCAGTCCCATGCCCAGCGCCCCAATTTTTACTCCCCGGACCGAGGAGGATCCAACGTTTTGCGAAGCCTTGGCTGGTCCATGGCTCGTCTAGAGCCTTCTGAACCCGCAACCCTAACTGACCGCCAAAGGGCCGCCTAGTGGTTGATCCGCGTACCTGCTTCGTACCCGGTGGTACCTCACTGGAGTACCTTCCAAGTCGAGGCACGCCACTTTCCCTGAGCTGACGGGGGAACGTGGCGCTCAACCGCTCGAGTCAGGGGGAGCCTTTTGCGACACAACCAACGCCTCTGTACATCATTCGCTACCTGTCATGGACATGTACACATTGAAGAGAAAGCGCGCACCGCGGAAACTAATCGCGACTGGTGGCGGATATGTTGAAGAGCGAGGCTAGGTACTATGATTAGGCGAGACCAACACGGGAGAATGTACGAGGTACAACAAGAGACTTGGGCGAACGGAGATAAACCGGCAAGACGCAATATTGGCCACCTGAAAGCCTCAATTCCGTTGGAATAGCCCATCGCAATAAGCGTCAAGGTATGGGCGAGGCGATAATCAATGGATACGGACTTGTCGGTGCCGATGGCCGACGGCTTGGTTTCAGGTACGGGCAAGATTTGCCGATGTGACGGTACATTGGCACTTCAACGCTTCGAGCGCCGAAACCTTCCTCTGACATCATATATTGGAAAGAAATATCAACATAGTTCCGGGAATGACGGCACGGATAGATAGGATGGGACGGGAATGACCTCTCTGGAGGGAGAGCCTCATTACCGGCATGCATATGGCACCCAAGCAACCAAACGAGTTTGATTGACAAGTGATAACGGGTGGGTTGTCATCGCAATCCAACGGACACGTAAAAGAAAACAAAAGGCGCGTTTGGGGCCGGTCTGGGGCCGACCTGGGGCCTGGGCTGGGGGAGAACGAGGTAATGTCCGAGAAGCGACACGATGGGGCGCGGGTCCTGTCGAATTGAGAGCCTGGACGATGGTGGGAACCTCGAGTCGCTGCGAGCGCCAACAGGGACCGGCCATCGGCGGCAAGTTCGTGAGCTAGGAAAAAAAAAAAGTTGAAAGAAGTGGGCATGCCAGACTGGAGCCATTTTGGCCGAGATGTCCAGGCGCGAGCCAGAGCATGGCCAGAGCGCCAGTTCACGCGAGAGCTGACGACTTGTACGTACTGCAGTAAGCCTTTCGAGGCGGAATTGATGGATCCAACGGTGCTGCGAGTGGCTGTCACCTGGTCCATGCGGCGTCATAACTTTGTCGTGGTAGCTACCCCCTGGCTCCCTTCAGGATAAACGAGTGGACGGTGGCGGGAGCATCACGATTCCGCTCAGGATGGCATCTCCGCGGCTCCGCGTAGCTCGGAGAGGTAATTGAACGACAGGGGAGTAGCTAAGGACATGTTGTCATGAGTACCGAACGAGTGTCGCGTGCAATACAAATCGCTCCGATCGGTTGCAAGAGTGGGTCTCTACCGCTGGTTGCAAATCCCTGCATTTCGATTTGCGCTTTGCCTTGCCCGAGACGCTTGATGCGGGATGGAATTGGAGATGCAGCCAGTGATGCGAAAGCTTCGCCTACCCTGACCTTGGCCTTGACCTTGAAGGGCGATTGGGGCCCGTAAACTTCTACAATTGCACACCGACACAGGTAATATTCGCAAGCGCTCTATAAACGGGGTTGGTATTATGAGGATCGGAGTTTAGGTGCATCACCAAGGACTTGGCAAGATGGCTTGGCTTGGCCATGTTTCGTGGACTCGGTGATTGTCGTCGTCATGCCTCTGCCACACTCGCAGCCTCAATGTCTCACTAGAAGCTGCTTGCTCACCGGCGATGCACCGCACTTGCAGCCGACCGATAGGGTGAGGACAAAGCCCAAAGCCAAGCTTTTTGGCGTCGCTGACCAGCAGATCCCCAAACTCTTGGGCTCCTGTATAGGCAATGGTTGAGAACGGCGTTATAGATCGCTCAGGGGCGTGCAGAGCCAAGAGATACATATAGCACCCGCAGAGACAATATGTTTCGAGCATGCGTAGAGGGTGGCTGCCAAGAAGGCCTGGACTGCAACTTATCACGCCGTCGTTCGCCTTGTGAGTCTATTCGAACGTGGTGAAATTAAGCTGGTGTTTGAAAAGCTGTCGCCTGGAGCCCGGTGCATGCAGAGCCCCATCAAATGAACACTGGGGGGAGCTTGTCGAGGTGTTTACTACAAGCGGAAGGAACCCGGACACCTCGCCTGCCAGGGAAGGCAGGTGCGCGTGAAACAAATTGCCAGACAAAGGGGAGACAGACTTTGAGAGGGTACACACGGCACCTGGAGGCAAGTGCGATGGGGAACTCTGGGAGTGTAGTCGCCCACTACTCCAATAATTACAATACTCTCCGCAACACCGCTCAGGCAACGGCGAGGAAGGCAAGCCATCCATGTCGCTGTTTGGGTTATAGGCTATGATGCTATTCAGCATGCCCTGTCAGTGATGTTCCACACATGCATTAGAGCTGGATCCCTTGGTGTGGCCAGAGGAGGAGAGTGCCACCAATTCCCGCACCTCAACGCCCCAGACTAGCCAATCCCAGTGGCCAATTGCTCTTCAGTAGCCGGTCCAGGAAGCCACCCCGGCCATGAGCTTGAGCGCCTCCCGGGCGACCCCGGATCCGCCACCGGGTTGTCGATGGAGTAAACGGCAGTAGTTGAAGAAATGCCTCGCCCACACCTGTCGCATGTCAGTCATGTGGGTGTTAGCAGCGTCCTGCAGACTCCATTGCATCGACTTCAATTGGTAGCTGGCAAGCATCAGGAAAGCGCAGGCATCGCAGTCCAGTAAAAGAAAAGACGCTTTTCAGTATCGCTGTGAGATGGAGGCGGCCCCGACTGCAACTATGGGGTGGTCCAGCTTCAGCTTTCCATATGGGGCGAGCGGCTCCACGGCGAGCAACGATATTGGTGCATGAAGCAAATATGCTACAGGCTCATCTGATCAGATGCTGTCGGTCAAAGAGTGGGTTTCGCCAAAATTGCGGGTGTTTTTGCGGTTGCCTCATTTTACTCCCTTACTGCTTGAGACGCGATTGAAGGTGGGAACTGAGCATCGTTGCCAAATTTGCATGTCGTCGGCCATGGCGGGTATCGGATTTGATGATTCAATTGATGAGCGAAATAAAATATCGGGCGTGCGTTTATGCAGCTTGGAGTGCATGTATGTAACTGTAATGGCGCTCGCTCCATCGGCGTGTTTCTCCCGCTGTAGATGGCACGCTAGCCGTGCAGTGGCAGGTGTGCTAGATGAGAGACCTAGCCGGGGGAGGTACCTGCTGCCTACCCAGCAGCACCTACAGTGCGGCTGCTGTGAGGTTTGGAGGCGCGCGGTGTGGTGCGGGATTCGATTGGCGACATGGGCATGGGTTGGAGGAATTACGGGTTTGGGGAATTTCAAACGGCTAATTCATGACCGACAGGCGCGGCAAAGAAGGTCCAGAAGCCAAATCGCGGACCTGACAGTCGCCGGCCGCCGGTAATTTGGCTGTCACTAATGACCAGCACCGAGTCGGGGCGCGAGCGTACCGACTCAGGCTTATCGCCTGGACAAGCTTGGCCAAGAATAATCTGGGCTAGAGCCCGGCTAGCTCCAGGGAAAAAAATTTACCTGGTCCCGGTCGTCATCTTGCCGCTTGATTCACCGAGATATCTGCGCCGGTCCCTCGTCACCGACAGCCACTATTGGCTTTGCCAGCTAAGCAATCAATTACCTACTCACCTCGGCCGAGGCAAGCCTCAACCCCCCCACGGCCAGGCCGATGTGGCACAGAAAATACGCAAGACGGCTGCGGCTAGTCGGCGAAGCGATCGGATTGGACCAGGGCCGCCGATGTCTCACCTTGTGGTGCTGGGGGCTCTGTGCGTCTTTTGGGGGAGAGAGAGGTTGGGGAGGATCGTAGTGGCCATTCCAATGACGTAGCCTAAACGAGGCCATGATAGTCAATTCTTGACCGTTCTAAAGCCCGACAAGGTTGTCCTGGACCGACAACTGAGCGGCTGGTCGCCCGATGAGATGGAGAAAACGATAGTTGCCGTCGCCATCACCGCCCTTTGCGACCAATTGAGTGCGAACATCAACATAGCAACGCGAGGCGAGCGACAGTGCCACGACCTTCGAGAATAATTCCAGGTGGGCTCCCCGTGCCCGCCCGCCGACTAATTGCATGTGCGGATGGGGTGTCCACACCTGCGGCCCACTGGAGCTGCACGCTGGGGCAACAGCTGGGCGTCGCAAGTGAACTGCTCAGCGCCAAACCTGGGGCTCGGTGCACGGCTGGCTGATGCAATTGAGCATGTGCGAGGCGGCCCTCCCGCTGTCCCGGATGGCGACGACATCAGGGCCCCAGCTGCTGCACCAGTAAAGGCAACGCCGGGAACCGGGAGGTGTTGGTGTTGGTGCTGGCGCCGTTGGTTGATGTCTCTCCAGGTCGAATATCCGTCCCCATCCGCTTTCACCCGCAGGCTGGATCGGGGACGCTAGCGGTGCGCCTCATGCGCGAAGATTTGTATGGAGAACTGGAGTTCCCTTGCCCAGCGTCGCCCTCGAATGGAGAGTCCTTGTATTGGAGGGGGGCCAACAACAGGAACCAAGCCCAGCCGGGCAATAGGCAAGGGGCGGCGAGGCAAATTCGTGAAGGCACTGCAACCTCGCCGGAGGGCATTTCTAGACAGTGCCAAATACTGTGCGCTGAGTTGCCAAGGCTGACAAGGTTCAACAGCTGCCGATAAGGCGATTGGCCAGACCAGGTGGTGGCGCCTTGAGAGCCAGTCATCGTGCAGAATCTGCATTCGGCCAGGGCTTCTGCTGCAAGGAAAGGGTGTACAACAGGTACCGGCCAGATGAGACCCTTTGACCTTTCTGGGTGCCCTCGGAGACGAACCCCCGTCGGCTCCTTCGTAACAGTAGCTTTTCCTAGCGAGGGAGATTCGAGCGCGAGGGATAAAAAAAAGAAATCCAATTGCAAAGAGTAATCCAGCTGTTATCGCGGCAGAAATGACGATGTCCGCACAATTGAGACACTGCCCACCCTGTATCGCCTTTGTCTACGACATGGCTAACCTACATTCAATTAACCTTAGAGTTGTCGTAGGCACGGTTGCACGGATTGACCTCAGAGATCGGCCAAATTACATGCGATGTCCTAGCGACACAGCTAGAAACGGCTCGTCATCGTCTGCCGTAACAGGCTGAAGCTATCACTGTCGGCCAAAACGCGTTTGGGTGCCGTGGGGGAACGGCCGATCCTCACAGGTCTCTCATTTAGAAACACCGCGAAATCAGTAATATCTGTGTCTCATCACAGAGCGCCTTGACTCCGCAACACAAATAATGTACGTGCATAATTTTACTGTTGAGGCCGCGTCCATGCCAGTGCCAAGGTGATTGGAGCGTCTTGCGTGACCCGAGTCTCCATATCGCTCTAGCCACGAGGATAATCTGTTCCATCGTGTTCCGTCCGCTTTCGTCTTCGGGACCTTGTCATGTCTCGTGTGTACGTACCTTAGGACGGGAGAGCATGTCTTTGGTGTTCCGGCCAGCCAGCCAGCCAGTCGCAATTCTGCTGACCGCCAGGGCCCGGCACGCCAGTGTCGTCATCTTCTTGTCGGTCGCGACCATCTTGCCAGAGATAGAAGCGCATGGGTCATTGGGTGTGGGAGCTCGCTGAGGGGCGGCGCCATGGCCGAAAATCCCTCAGCCAGAGGCGAGGGCCCCGGTGGCAGCAGCACTGACGTACAGCAATGTACCCGGGCTACAAGACACGGGAACAGTGGAGGAGGCGTTGTGGGTGGCGGTTGGCAGGTACGCCTACCAGCCAGCCAATTCACGCTCCCGGCATACAGCACTTTCAAGCTCGCCGATTTGCGAGGGTGGAAGCCTACGGGATCCCGGGAGATGCACAGTGCAGCAGAGCTAGGGACGAATGACCACTGTCTGAATTGAGTGCATATTGGGAGGCATTAAGACTACTCTGTATCAGCATCATTGTAGCGGGTTTGAGGTGTGACCGATGACACTCCTGCCAAGACCGCCCGCTCGCGAGTATCACCGACAAAGGTGTTGGCGAGTGAGGATTTGCAAAGGGGTGTATGCTAGTTTTTCTTTGTTTCTCAAACACATGCTTGGCAGTGGCAGTGGCAGCGAGGGGCAATTGATCGTCTGGAGAGCAACATATGCATAGAACCTGAAGAGATCGCAAAGGGCCTTCGTCAGCCATCAGCCACCACGGTGAGAGTGCTGCCGGTTGGTGCAGTTAGCTCTCCGGGCACATACCTTGCCCGGCCTAGTCCATCGTCCAGAGGCTGCCCGTCAAAACAACATCATCGGACTGGCTTTGTGGGGCGCCTCGGTTTGTTGTTAGGTAGTTGATATTGTTGTTGTTTTGTTGTCATTGCTCATAGCTTGGACTGTTTACGTTTACCTCTGTGCGAGATTACCGTCTTGTTTCCATTCCCCACGCTCGAGAGGTGCCCACACACACTGTGCGTTTGCACCTGCATGGAAGACCTGGCCGAGGAAAGAAATTGTGGGCAAAGGTGGGCGTAGTGGACATGGGTGAGAACCGGGTGGACATGGTGTGGACATGAGAGGCATGGGGGGGGGGGGGGGGGGGGAGGGATAAGGACGATGAAATCAATGGGTCGCTGAATCGGCTCCAGTTGCAACCATTTGGGCCAGTAACAGCGCGGCTAGTGAAAACCAATGCAGATGCAGCGACCGAGGGCCGTCTACAGTCACGCCCGGGAACCTGAAAAGGCCGCTCACTTGTGCACGCCCTCGACTATGCCGACTGTCCACTGCACCAGTGCGTGGACCGTGGTCCAGCCGACGCTACCGGGTGCGGGTGAGCTTGGTCGATTGTAGCTGATACTGATGCCGGTTAGCTGCCACTTTCAGTTATTATTTGATGAATATGGCTGTTTGTCGTTTGACCGTGGTGATGCCGCCGCTGTAGCATGAGGCCAAGGGGCGTGGGCGCTCGCTCGTTGTGACATACGTGTATATTTGGATCTCGCCCTTGAGTGGTAGATTGTCTTGGTTTGGGGTTGAGTTTTGGTGTCCCATGGCTCTGTCGAGGCATGGCCGGTACGCAAAAGGGTGTACTACGTATGTGTCTGTGTCTGTCAATCTTGTCTATCATTGCTTGGCAGTGTAGGAGTCTCGCAGCGATTGGGGGGGAGTGTGTGGGGGGGCGTGTCAGTGTGCAATTTCTCATGAAATCTCTGAATGCGGGTTTTTGTTTTGTGCACGGTGCTGGGACCGAGTCGGCAGCGACGTCGAGGCCAAGATGACAGGGAAAACCGAGAGAGAAAGCGAGAAAAGTGAGGGTGAGAGTGAGAGTGACGACAACGCAGTGAGCGACTTGTTGCTTGCAACCGGCAAGGCCGTGGGGCGCCAGACCAATTCGTACGGTAGCCGCACTCGTACACATAGAGTACCATCCAAAAGGTACGAAGGTACTACACCCTTCCGGCCGTACCCTGGGAGAACTAGGTCTGGGACCTGGGGACCATGGGGACAAGGGGACAAACGGGTCCCACGGCGGACCCACTTGAGGTGTGGGCTTGTGGGCTTCCCACGAGCCCCATGAGAAGTCCTGCGTTGCAAGTGAGAGTGAGTTGAGAGACTGCGTGAGAGAGGACCCGCCCGGCCATCGTCAGGTAGGTTCGCACGGGGCAGGTCCGGCAAGGTCGCCGGTAAGGTAGGCATCGAGGTGCGCCATTGAAATAGAGACCTTCTCCCGGCTTCAAACCAACTTCTCTTTCCTTCCTCCTCACCCACGAATGCTTCACATATAAGCGACCCTACCTTCGTGCGGTGCTCGACACTACCTCTCTCCACTCAACCTCAAGCTTCGTCTTGATCTTTCTTCTCTATTTATTGCAGCTCCCCATCATATATACCTAATAATTACACCACTGCTGCATACGTCTGCGGTCTACCCAGAGCCTCGTCTCTACACCACTTAGCAACGCGTTTGCGCTCAACACCTTCCAGCAATGGCTGACGAGAAGGCTGCCGGCGCTCCTGCGCTGACCACCAACATCGAGACCGGTGGCTTCGACGAGAAGCGAGGACAGGCTCCTCCTCCTCAAGCTGCTAAGGGCCGCCCCGCCGACGACGATGAGGAAGACGATGCCGATATCGATGCCCTGATCGAGGACCTTGAGTCCGAGGACGGTCACGAGATCGATGAGGATGAGGAGATTCAGCCCGGCGGTGGCCGTGTTGTTCCTGAGGATATGCTCCAGACTGACAGCCGTGTCGGTCTGACCGAGTCTGAGGTTGTCGCTCGCCGCCGCAAGTACGGTCTCAACCAGATGAAGGAGGAGAAGGAGAACCTGCTTCTCAAGTTCTTCGGCTTCTTCGTTGGTCCTATTCAGTTCGTCATGGAGGTAAGTCTACGATTCCCTACATCCCAATTGCCCAGCACAACTCGCGAGCGAACTGGCAAATACCAGTTTCTACTGGTATTTCCTTTTTTGCGATGCGACGGTCACTGCAGACCACACACCCTCACGTCCTGCCCCGAAACATGCCTACTGGTGCCCAGTGCGTGCGTGGCTCTCAATGGCTCGGTGTTACTTCACATGGGCTTGGCTCTGTGCAAGCAACGCCTTGTTTTGATTGCCTGCTGGGAAACCGGCATGCACGTTGCACAATTTTTTTGCGCGTTTTTGGCGCAGATTGCCAGCTCCACATGGTATCCACACAAGCTCGGGGTGGACAGGGGTGCGTGTGTCTGTTCGTGTGGGTGGACCCACCGATGGCGCTTCACTGGCTCAACCTATCGTCAATTCGCTGCTCAATTGATGACGGTCGGCACCGCAACGCATCCGCGCTGCGACATCGTCACATTGGGATGATCCATGTGGGGACGCCGATCCAGTTGGATTGGCTGCTCGCTCCGCTGTTTCTAAACTCCAGCCTATCACGTCCCCCAATGCCCAAAGCTTTCCTCCCGGCACAGCTGTGTGCGGGAAATTGGACCTCGTCTATGAACCTGATCGCTAACGATTCGTGCAATAGGGTGCTGCCGTTCTGGCTGCCGGTCTTGAGGATTGGGTCGATTTCGGTGTTATTTGCGGTCTTCTTCTGCTCAACGCCTGTGTCGGTTTCATCCAGGAGTACCAGGCTGGTTCTATTGTCGAGGAACTCAAGAAGACTCTTGCCCTCAAGGCTGTCGTTCTCCGTGACGGTACCCTGAAGGAGATCGAGGCCCCTGAGGTCGTTCCCGGTGATATCCTCCAGGTCGAGGACGGTTCTATTATCCCCGCTGATGGTCGCATCGTCACTGAGGATGCTTTCCTCCAGGTTGATCAGTCTGCCATCACTGGTGAGTCCCTCGCTGTCGACAAGCACAAGGGCGACAACTGCTATGCTTCCTCTGCTGTCAAGCGTGGTGAGGCCTTCGTCATTGTCACTGCCACTGGTGACAACACCTTCGTCGGTCGCGCTGCTGCTCTCGTCTCCCAATCTGCTGGTGGCACTGGTCACTTCACTGAGGTTCTCAACGGCATTGGTACGATTCTGCTCGTCCTTGTCATCGTCACTCTCCTGGTTGTCTGGATTTCTTCCTTCTACCGATCCAACGGCATTGTCGACATCCTCCGATTCACTCTTGCCATCACCATCGTTGGTGTCCCCGTCGGTCTTCCCGCTGTCGTCACCACCACCATGGCTGTCGGTGCTGCCTACCTCGCCAAGAAGCAGGCTATCGTCCAGAAGCTCTCCGCCATTGAGTCCCTTGCCGGAGTCGAGATTCTGTGCTCTGACAAGACCGGTACCCTGACCAAGAACAAGCTGTCTCTCTCTGAGCCCTACACTGTCGCCGGTGTTGAGCCCGATGACCTGATGCTTACTGCCTGTCTCGCTGCTTCCCGCAAGGCCAAGGGTATTGATGCCATCGACAAGGCTTTCCTCAAGTCCCTGAAGTTCTACCCCCGTGCCAAGTCTGTTCTCTCCAAGTACAAGGTTCTCGAGTTCCAGCCTTTCGACCCCGTCTCCAAGAAGGTTACCGCCATCGTTGAGTCTCCCCAGGGTGAGCGCATCATCTGTGTTAAGGGTGCCCCTCTTTTCGTTCTCAAGACTGTTGAGGAGGACCACCCCATCCCTGAGGACGTCGACCGTGACTACAAGAACTGCGTCGCTGAGTTTGCTACCCGTGGTTTCCGATCTCTTGGTGTTGCCCGCAAGCGTGGTGAGGGTGCTTGGGAGATTCTCGGTATCATGCCCTGCTCTGATCCTCCCCGCCACGACACTGCCCGCACTATCAACGAGGCCAAGACTCTCGGTCTGTCCGTCAAGATGCTTACTGGTGACGCCGTCGGTATTGCCCGTGAGACTTCCCGCCAGCTCGGTCTCGGTACCAACGTCTACAACGCTGAGCGTCTCGGTCTTGGTGGCGGTGGTGACATGCCCGGTTCTGAGGTTTACGATTTCGTTGAGGCTGCCGATGGTTTCGCTGAAGTTTTCCCCCAGCACAAGTACAACGTCGTCGAGATTCTCCAGCAGCGTGGTTATCTTGTTGCCATGACTGGTGATGGTGTCAACGATGCTCCCTCTCTGAAGAAGTCCGATACTGGTATTGCCGTCGAGGGTGCTTCCGATGCTGCCCGTTCCGCCGCCGATATTGTCTTCCTTGCCCCTGGTCTCGGTGCTATCATTGATGCTCTTAAGACTTCTCGACAGATTTTCCACCGCATGTACGCCTACGTTGTCTACCGTATCGCTCTGTCCCTGCACATGGAGATCTTCCTTGGTCTTTGGATCGCTATCCTGAACCGCTCCCTCAACCTTGAGCTGGTCGTCTTCATCGCCATTTTCGCCGATATTGCTACCCTGGCCATTGCCTACGATAACGCTCCTTACTCTCAGACCCCCGTCAAGTGGAACCTTCCCAAGCTCTGGGGTATGTCCGTCCTCCTCGGTGTTGTCCTGGCTGTCGGTACCTGGATCGCCCTTACCACCATGCTTGCTCAGGGCGAGGACGGCGGTATCGTCCAGAACTTCGGTGACATGGACGAGGTTCTGTTCCTTGAGATCTCCCTCACTGAGAACTGGCTGATCTTCATCACCCGTGCCAACGGTCCCTTCTGGTCTTCCATTCCTTCCTGGCAGCTTAGCGGTGCCGTCTTCATCGTCGACGTCATCGCCACTCTCTTCTGTATCTTCGGTTGGTTCCGCCACGGAAACCAGACCTCCATCGTTGGTGTTGTCCGTATCTGGATCTTCTCCTTCGGTATCTTCGCCGTCATGGGTGGTCTCTACTACTTCATGCAGGGCAGCTCCGGCTTTGACAACCTCATGCACGGCAAGTCCCCCAAGAAGGACCAGAAGCAGCGCTCCCTTGAGGACTTCGGTAAGTTTTTACAAAACCCTATACCTCCATGATCTATCTCACTAACAACCACCTTAGTCGTCTCTCTCCAGCGTGTTTCTACCCAGCACGAGAAGTCTCAGTAAATTAGGGATGGTATATATCCGGAACACCATCTGCCGGTCTTTTCACTTTCGCTCTGTCTAAATTTGCACTGTACCGATCATACCCGTGTACCGATGCTCCGAGGATGAGGAGGAATCTTTTCATACCCCTAGAGTTCGACTACTAGACTACGTAATGAATAAAAGTAAAAATTAAATATCTCTGATAGCTAATAGTGATTGGTACTGTCTCATATTCATTCCCGCTCCCTGCATGTGATGTTCGCGTTCTTATTGTTACATAAATTATTTTGGTTCTTGTATCGTGTTGTTCAATTATTCTCACCCCAAACGGCGCGGTCACGTGCATTGGCAGCTTTTGCTCAACATCACTCCAAGATGCCGCCGCACTTTTGTTTTCCACCACATCTATGATAGTCCCATGCCCCAACCCAGAAACACGAGCCATAATTCTTTTCATCCTACGCTCCTGTTGACATACCTCCTGAATAGCACTTTTACTGTGTTGCAACGATGAATCCTGAAATACCGGGGTATTATTTTGGTACAATACCCTTCTACTTGTAAATTGTATGGCATCTGACAATTGGTAGACCCTGAAAAAAAGAAGTACTTCAAAATTGAAAAGTCCCACCTGAGCTCCTCCGGCGCGGCGTACTCCTCAGATGCGGTCAAGAGACGCAAGCTGCAGGATGGCGCCCGCCAGACCGCCCGCCAGCGGGCACAGCTGGTGAGGAAGCACATTAAACGGCACCCCATCAGCCGGGACCTCGTGTGTGGCGGGTTTCTGGCTCGGGAGACGGGCCTTGGGCGTGTGGCAGAGAATGGGCGTGGGCGGCCCGAAGATCGAGATCTGGCTGCCGAGGTGTGGTCGCAGGGCGTGGTGGCCAAGGGGAATGTGCCCTTTGCACCGAGCTTTGCCAGGGCGAGGCATGCTAACATGCCTTGTTTCTACGTCGGCGGGGAAGACATGAAAACAGGCCTTGGAGTGGCGTATGCGAGTGAGTATAGGGATGTGTAACTCTCAACAGTTTATCTGCTGACCTTGCTCTTAGCTTTGGATGAGGAGACTCTAGTGGGTAGCCACATTCCCACGAACGACAATCACGAGTAGGTTATTTCTTATCAAGCAAGGGGGAGCTTATTTTGGCAACTGACTCTGCCTCCCTAGGGTTCACTTTTCTCGAGATGCCCCCCCAATTTCAGGGAGAGCATTGTCGTTCCGGACCGAGATGATCAGATGTCCCCAGATGTCATCGATCAAGTACCACAAACCCTCGCACAAGATTCTCCTGACATCCAGAGCGCCGGACCACAGCTGTGGGCTCTACTTCTTTTCACCCCCCTTGTCAGACACTGATGATGTCAGTCGACCGCACTGGCTGCTTGGGGAGAGTAAGTTGTTGTTTCCAACTTGCCATGGCAATGGTTTAACACCCTTACAGCCAACCACTATCAGCGACTGTCCATACGTCATGGCCTGCGGGAAGAATGGCTCGTCCACTCTAGCACGCCCGCCCCCTCGTCATCTGATTTAATCTGCGTCGTTGGGACCAACAGCGGTTTGTTGCGGGTACAGTCCAACGAAACAATGTCTTGGGTCGCTCCGATCACGCCGCGGAAGCCTTCCAAGGGCATGCACCTCCCTCAAGAAATCTTCTCCCAAGACTTCCAGCGGGGAAACCACAACGTCTTGCTGGCGGGAGGGCGGCAGCCACGTTTCTGGATCTCTGATCTCCGAGCGCCTGAGACACAATGGTCTTTCGTCAAGCATCAAACCTCGATTGCGCACGTTCGGAGCGTCAACCCAAATCATGTCATGGTGGTAGGCCTGCAGAATTCCATGGCTGTGCATGATATGCGATTCCTCAACCGCCGACCCAACGGTCCCCGTCCGCTGCTCACTTTCCCTGACCATCGTAATGATGCCCACTTCCACATAGGATGGGACGTTGACCCGCAACTTGGCGTTGTAGCCGCGGCTCAAGACGATGGCACTGTAAAGCTCTTTTCCCTGTGCTCCGGCCGTCGATTGCGGAGCCCTGCGCTGGGATCGCTGCACACCGACACACCCATCAAGGCACTCATGTTCCAGAAGATGCCCCGCGAGCGATTTGCCAGCCTCTTTGTGGGAGAAGGCCCGCTCTTGCGAAAGTTTTCTTTTGGCGCAGCGGACCTGGAAGATGAAGTTTGAGTCGAGGCCAATGGAAGCTGGACATCATTTTGATGGGATGGGCGGCGATGGAAATACCCGATAAGAGACTTAGGAGAAAGCGTGTTGGTAGCATGAGCGTTTGAAATGGCAGCATTTGATTTAAACGGACGGGATGGTCATCTGTTGCTTTAGTGAAGCATAGCAGTTATCGTTGGACCATCATTGGCGCTGTGGTGAATGAGGTACTTGTGCAACAGGGACAAAGGTATCATGGCAGTTCAGCTTGAGATATGGATGCATGAGCGGATCGTGCCCAATCCGAATTGTTTTTCCGATACACATCCCTATTCTACAGATATGAAGCATGCTCAACGCCTAGCACACTAGTTTTGGCCAATATGCCATCCGAAATTGGAAGCTGTGATTGATACTCGTCCACCCAACAGAATCTGCCCTCGTTTGGTTTGAAACTCGCATTATTCCCAAAACTAAGAAGGCAACTGCGCTTTCATTTCGTCGCTCACTGGGAATATGTGATGACAACCAGCTAAGAGATTGTTGCCAAGGTAATCTATACATATGGTAACCTAGATATCTAAAACAAATAACAAACACCCCCAGAAGTTCGACATCTGGCGTGTAAAAAAAAAAAAAAACCTCTAAAGATATGAACCTCCTACCGTACAAAGCTGCGCTAGATAGCGAGATCTGATCAGAGTACCCCCAACCAGTCATTTCAACGCCCCGGTTACTCCATTGTGACGCCTTTTGCGAAGCCTCCAACCTCCTTGGGTCCGTGGAGGGCAAGTTTGCCAGTAGATCCCGTGCAGGAATGATAGGAAAAATAATACATGTTGACAAGAAAATAGTTATATGTGTATATATATGGCCTGGTTCATCGGCTCCCTACTGATCCCGGTGCTGGTGACCGGGAATCCAAGTTAAATGTATCCACGAGAGTGGGAAATGCCTTGGCAAAGGCATTGCCAAGTTTCCAGTTCTCCAGGTTGCGCAGATGACGCTCAAATACTGGGTTGATCATGAGCTCGTCGCCATCTGGGTTCTGAAGAAGAGTATCCGTATCCTCATAAGGCCATGAAAGGGAGAGCGTGGTTGTGAAAGGGATAAAGAAATTTTCAAATGCGTATACGCCTGATGCCGAGTCGCGAGCAATGCGTTCACGCATACGCGGAAAGGGGATATGGTCAACCCAAGCCGGATGTGCGGTGTTGAGTTGCGCCGGAGACGGCGCAATCCAGTCAGGCAGACGTTCATAGTTGTCTTGGGTGGGAGCTATTTGCCAGCGCATCAGGAGAAACATTATATAAAGAACTGCTACCCTCTCAGGCAGGTTGGAGATGTCCGGGAATGTGGAAAGAATATCGGTAAAGACTTTGGAGAGTGGATGGCTGTATACGCTTTGGGCTGGGTTGAGGAGAGACGACACTGATGGGTACCGTGGTCCGACAACTTCCTGGGCGGGCAAGCCGTCGGCCGCACGCTGGCGTCGCTCGCTGAGAAAGTCGAGAAGGAGAGAGTCGAGAGGACAGGTTGGTGGGCAGTTCTTGATTGGGATCGAGTAATCAATGATGCCTTGGTCTGACCGCGGGGGGATTGGGCCCGGAGTAGAACCATGGGCGCCAGGAGTGCACACGCTCGGAGCGGGACTGTGACCAGACCCGACGCTTTCTGGGCCAGGAGGGGGGAGGGAATGTGACTGGTGGTGTGGATTATATGCATGGGACGGTTGTTGGTTGTGGTGACCCTGACCGTGCGGAGAATTTTGCTGTTCCAGTCCCTGATGGGTCGGTTTTCCTTGGGATCCCCAGCTCGACGTTCTGTTATGTAGAGAGCGCTCATACGAGACACCGGTCCAGTCGTGCTTCATAGGCATATGGTGATAAGCTGGCGTGTCTTGAGCGCCGTTGACACCGTTTTGGATCCGGTTTACCCGCTGTGTGGGATCAAGCAAAAAGTCAAGCCCAAGGCGCTCAGGTCCCATTTCAAGGCCGTGGCGGAGGTCATTCCGCTGCTGAACCAATTGACTGCTGGCTTGGGCCTCTATACTTGCGCTGCCTCCAGAACTTGCTTGGTGTGGATGCCACTGCTGCTGGTTTGGGTGAGCATATGAGGCCTCATGGGGCCCAGGAGAAGCGGCGCTCCCTGGGGTTGAAGCAGCATTGTTAATATTGCTACTGTGGTGATGATGATGGTGGTGATTGGTAGTGGTGGAAGTAGTGGGAGCGCTTGTGGGCACCTGGCTGGTATGCACCGGCGGAGTAAATGCCTGGGCTGGCGAGATGTAAGCTTGTTCAACGGCGGCTGACATTCCGTTAGTAGCTGGGACGCAAACTTAGAAAGGTGCCAGATAACCTACCATGGCCAACAAGTGGTTGGAGCATGGCGATAATGCCTGCTAGGCGCCGCTTGATTTCGGCATTCTCCTGCTCGACAGCCTCTTTGGCACGCAGGACGGCCTGGAGTTCTTGGTAGGGTTGTTGATTGGTGAGTTCTTGGATGCGGCGCTCAAGCGTTTCGATCTGGTTCTTTGTGCGCTCTCGGATGGCACGCTGAGCCTCACGGTCTGGGAAAGTTAGCAGTGGAGTTCTTGGCGTCGGGTGTGTTTCGAGAACGAATAAGTGGGTAGTGGGGTATCAGATAAGGCAGGGTGAGGTAGGACAAAGTATATGCTGAAGAGACATGTTGACAAGGCCGGGCCGCGCAAGGTGGTTTGAATTGGGTTACACGCAGCGGGCAAGGTAGGATTGTGTAAGACGCACAATGGCCCATGACACAACAGCTAGGCTATAGTGGCTAGGCCATCGCAGTCAAGCCATGATGATTGGGGGGAGTTGGAACCGGGATGGGAAACCTGCAGCGAGGGCGACAGTGAAGGGGAAATAGCCACATACCATTTGCGCGCTTCTTGGCCAATTGCTCTGGAGTTAGGTTGGCCACGCCTCTGCTGCCAGGCCCCGTCTTCTTCCTCTTGCGAGCAGCGCTGGATGAGTCCTCACCGGCGCCGGGAGTGAGCGCGTCGGCATCGCGCTTGGTGCCGCCCGTGACTGAGGCGGACGTGTCATCGCCACCTAGGCCAGGCGTGGGAGGCGCCGGGCTCTCGACGATGACGGGACCTGCCACAGAAGACCCGGTGCCGGCGTCTGCACCGGCGGCGGCAGGCGATTCGGATCCGGGGCTCATATGGGGTGGGTGGGCTGGCCGGTGGCCGGAGTGGGTGGAGAGAATCGTGTGGGCGAGAGAGGAGACGGGGTCGCGTCGGCTTTGGTTGAGTGGAGAAGCCGGGCTACCCTCTTCCTCTGGCTGGTGCTAGCGCGTGTCGTGGTGCCTCGTCCGGTGCTCGCTCAGTCAGTCCCAGCGCTGGCTGCCCTGCTCGCCAGGCACAAGACGGACCTCCCCTCCTCCTCCGTACCCAGAGGCTTCAGTCCTCAATCCGGCGCAGCATGCGGGGGTCCACCCGCCGCACAATCGGTCAGGTTTGGTGACGCTGCTTTGCGTTGGGTCGGCGCGAGGGCGTCGGTTGGGTCGTACGAAAGACTGAGGGAAAACCCAGGATGTGAAAAGTGGACAAGATCAAGCCGGGCCTATGGGAGGGGGAGTGTTGACTCATAAGGCCTGGCCGTGCCCAGTCATACCCGAGTCATGGGCCGCAACCACGTCTGGGGGGGCTCCTTTTGGGGCTCCTTTTTTGGGGTGCTGCCCTGCTATCGCCAGCAGCCTCTGTGGGGCAGGCGCACTTTGTCTTTGTCTTTGCTTCTGGTCTTCGCTGTGGCCTGCTCTCGTCCTTGCCGCGAGGCCTGGGCTGCGCTATGGCCGAATTGCTGAAGGGATCGGGTCAAGGAAGTGCTGGGTGCCGGCCGTCATGGGTGAAGGAGAGCCATTCAGCTTAGCACCAACCCACGCTCCCAACCTGAGCCAGGTCACCTGACTTTGAAATTGGCGAGTGACATGTCAACCCTGCCTGGCATTCATGTGCGAAGCAACAAAATATGAGAAGTGAATCATCTATTCCATCAACAAGAGCAAATTCTGCTCTCTCCGTCTCGAATTGTCCAACAAAAATACCCAATGACTTTGCATCGTATGCAAGTAAAGCTTAAAATACAGTCAATAGCCTAAATGGCCGGGCCTGGGTCCTCTCCCTTGCACGGTCTAGAACCTTGGCTTCCTGCAAGCCGCCTCAACCCCGTTATTCTGGAACCAGGATAGAATTCCACTGCCCCATACGCAGGACTGCTTAAACGAATCGCTCTGTGAGGTAAACTGGAACTCAATGTTACCGCATCATGGCTTGCCCTCCTCGTCACCCACTGGTCGCACTGTTTTCGTTTGAGATCATGCACAAGAACAAATTCACCGACTTGTCATTCCCTCCGGGCATCTAAATGAGACCTTTCATTTATCTAGACAATATTCCGGTACAGGACACCGAGTTTCCATTCCCTTGCATCATTTGCTCTCCTCAATGTTTCGAGGCTCCTTCGAGACTTCGCCTGTCTCAGAACCCCCCTCCCCATTCTTTAAGCAATTAACCCACGCACATGCTCGCCATCCAAATAATAAAACAAACTCTCATACGTTTACTCCAGACTGTTGCGCCGAATTATTCCGCAGAAGCTCTGGCTAGGGCTTCATGCAGGTGAGGTGGGAACCTGTATCGGAGCTGGCTTGTGTAGGTGGTCAAATCTAGCGTCATTTGCTTGAGCTGCTCCACCATCATGCGGCGAGTGCCCTCGTTGCCACTGAACTGTCCATTGGTGAGCTGCTCCTTCTGTCGCACACAGCAAATGATGGTCCACATTAAGAGGTTGGGCACATTGATCGACACAGGCTGTGACAGTCCAGAGAACTTGGATGCGTAGGCCCGGATGATGCTGGCATCGCCTGCAGCGTCCAGAGGCAAAATCTCCAGGCTGCGGATTTTCTATTGATAAACCGTTAGCAAAACACTTTCATAAGCCACTAAATGTAGACTGCAACTTACGTCAAGGCACTGTGCCCACTGTCCAGTCTCAACAAGGCTCTTGATGCTGCTCATCTCCAGCAGCACTCGGCATGCAACCTTGTTCTGGTCCTGAATCCTCCTGTAGAACATGGCATCACGCTCGTACATTGACATCATGGTCTTGGCCAACTCGACAGGGTCATCGATGGCTGCCAAGCTCAGGCTGCTACCAGCCTCGCTCTCCTGTCCAGCTGCACGGGGCTTGACAGGCATCAGGCGCATGGGGTCCTCGCCAATCTCCAGCGAAATGGCTTCGCTGAGGGCACGACTGACAATGGCTACAACCGTGTCGTACTCGCCTGCCAGATGGTACAAGAGCACTGAGTCGGTGGTTCGGCCATTCTCATCGGCAAAGCTGGCCGCTTGGAGTGTCACGGTGTTGACAAAGTCGTCCTCAGCATCTAGACCGATGAGCGGGCCACGCTCCTCAATGATGCCGCGGATGCGTCGCCCATCTGGACGAATATCGCCAATCAGCTTGCTGAACTCCCTAGTCTCCAGCACCAGTTCCCGGAGAGCTTCGTGGCAGAGGCTGCCATGTCGTTGGCCGGCTTCTCCACCAAGATCTTGGTTCAGGCAGATCAGGGTCAGGTAATCGACAGCAGAAACCACATCCGCAGCTCTGAAGTCACGGGTGTAATATCCGATCATGCGACCGAAGTTGATCTGGGGCAAGTTCTTGGTGCTGTAGCTGCGCAGGTCGTTGGATGGCGATAGAGCGTCGCTTGGTCGGAGCAGACCGTAGAAAGCCAGCGCCAAGCCAAAGTGCACAGCATCAACGTAGGAGAAGGGGTACAAGTAGGCAATGGCATCCTCGAACATACCAGACAGGATCTGTAGGTAGAAGAACATACCGAAGCTGCCATTGCTGTCTTCAGAGTTGGTCTTGGGGAAATGCTTGAGACCAATTTCGCGAATGCTTGACTGGAGTTCGGCCAGGCCATAGGACTCGCCCGCCATTTCGATGGTCTTGTCTCCCTCCCTCGCCAAGTTGAACTGGAGCCAAATCCAGTCGTTAATGTCAGTGTTGAGACCCTCCAGGTTGCGGTTGCTGAGCTCGATACGCCCAATCACCTTGTAACATGCCATGCGGAAAGGGTCAATCGAGTTCTCGGGAGCGTTGCGCGATCTCTGAATGTATTCGTTGGTGCATCGGTCCAGTAGTTTCCTGTTGGTGATGCGGCGATCTTCGCTGGCTGCGTAGTTGTTTAGGTAGGTAGCGAAAGTTCTATCGATGCCACGGAACTGGTTGCTGTTGTCGTTGACATATTTGGCCGCCTCGCTAACATGACCAGAACGGAGCAGGTAGAAGACAATAGCCCATACGTATTCTCCTCCAACTTGCTGCAGCTCCGTGTTATCGGGTACGAGGTCCTTGCGGGCGGATCGCAGGCGGATGTATGCTTTGATCTTGCTGACAATGTCAGGCAGACCACCGAGCTTGGCTTCGTGTGGGTGTTTGGCGATGAGGGACTCGACTTCGCGGAGAAATTGCTTCTCGAGGAAGCTGTTCGCACCAGTGAGGATGCGTTTTCTCAACTCAACAGACTTCGGAGAGTTGGGATTTTCGTCAAGGTACATTCCGGCAAACTCGCGCTCCTTCGCTGTGGCATTGTTGAGCGTGGTCTCAGCATCGGGGTTCTCGCCCACGATCTCCATAACAGCCAAGTACGCTTCCACAACGTGGGGGGCGTGAGGGTCGTGAGACTTTTGCTCCACGGCAGCCAGCTCAGAGAGGATAGGGTAAGGTCGCTGTGATAGACGAGAGCTGTTGAGATTGCGGATCTTCTCCGAGAGCCGATTTTGCCTCTCGCGCAGAACGCGGTCGTCGGAAGAGCCACGGGCATCGAGTATGCTCGCGGACTCGGAAGGTCGATCGACATCCGCAAAGTCTGACTGATGCGCGCCGATTCGGCTGGGGGTGCCAATGACAGAGCGCTGGAGCGTAGACTTGCCCAACACGCTGTTCCTACCAGCTCGCGGCGCAGAGCTCTGGGCCTTGCTTCTCCTGGAACGACCGAAACCACCCTGGGCCTCACGGCCGGGCGCTGTTGCCTCCTCGCGGGGCTTGATTCCGAAGTGTTGGTAGATGCGCTTTCGCTGTGCCTCCCACTCCAGCGTTACATTGTCCTCTAGGAAGTTATCAAAGTCGCGAACCGATCGCTCGAGTCCATCGGCAATCATACTCAATGTTGTTTTCGTTTGTAGGTTCGACAGGTACGTCTCGACATCGACTTCGCTGGGGGCGTAACCGTGCATGGCGCGTTCGACTCGTCCGCCTTGAACATCAAGCATT
The DNA here is from genome assembly GCA_013403855.1 of Calonectria honghensis. Lineage (NCBI taxonomy): Eukaryota > Fungi > Ascomycota > Sordariomycetes > Hypocreales > Nectriaceae > Calonectria > Calonectria honghensis. The sequence continues at coordinate 81,995 of VTGB01000048.1, forward strand.
CCAAGATCCTTGGCGGCAAGTCCTGGGTCGACTCCAGAGGCAGCAAGCAAGTAATGGGCCTTGCCGTCCAAAGGCTTCTCGTTGGGCTTGGACTGAAGCTTCCTGAGCCGGTGGCGCAGGTCACCCAGACCCAGCTCCAGGCTTGGGAGATCCTCCATGTTGGATTTGCCATCTACCTTCTGACTCTTGGCGAACAAGCTGTCAAAGTAAGCACCTGCGGGCTGGGACTGGGCCTGAGACAGGCCATTGGGAGCCTGGCTTGCGAGGAGGCTGTTGCCAAGGTTGCCGGGGGCAAGAGTGCTCCCAAGCATCGGGTTCGTGTTTTGCTGAGGCTGCTGTGTATTCGCGGTGGCGCCAAATAGAGAGGGCTTCGGGGTGGACAGTCCACCCGCGGCAGGCTGGGCTGTCGAGGCGCCGAAGAGCGAAGGCTTCTGCTGCGCCTGCTGGCCACCAAACAAACCGCCAGTCGTGCCGGTCGTTGGTGTGTTCTGCGCGGGCTGGCCAAAGAGCCCGGTGCCCGTCGTGCCTGTCGCGCCGGCCGGCTGTGTTGTTGACTGCCCGAATAGCCCACCCGTTGTCGTGCCGGTCTGGGCCTGGTTCTGTTGTTGCGGTTGACCAAACAGTCCACCTGTGGCAGGCTTGTTTCCGCCCAAGGCGCCTCCGAACAGTCCACCCGTCGTGCCGGCCTGTGGTTGATTCTGCGTCGTCGACTGGCCGAAGAGGCCGCCTCCTGTGGTTCCAGCCTGTTGATTCTGCGCCGCCGGCTGCCCAAAAAGTCCACCGCTGGGCTTGTTCGCGTTGGTGTTGCCAAACAGCGAGCCTCCAAGGCCGCCCGACGAGCCGCCCGCTGGCTGCCCAAAGAGAGACATCGTGAATGGGAGTGAGAGGACGGATTGCAGCGCACACGGGGTCGTGACTCCTCGCGCAAACAAAAGGTGAAGATTTGATGGACGGAAGCTGGTCGGCGCGCCTGCATCTAGAAATTTGGGACAGGTCTGGGCCGGGGTGTTTGGGACAGAAGCTTGGACCAATCAGCGCTGCGGAAAGGCTGCCAGGCAACGCCAGGCACTCCACCCAGGCTAAGTACCCAATTCAGCGTGAATAGCGACGAGGTACAAGCGGACAGTCACGATGGCAAACAGATTGGACGAAAATGACACTTTATTCACAGGATTCTTTTCTATGATTCCCCGAATCGCTTATTATAGACGTAAACAATCATTACCGTTATTCACCAGACCCAATTATCCCATACGCAATACACAGCCTGTTTTTACGCGCCAAATTCAGTTCCCCATGTGGCAATGGCCTTGTTGACCTTGCTCCTGTATTCTTGCTGAGTCTTGCACATATCCAAGAAGACTTCGTACTTGGCGTCAAGGAGCGCCTTCTCTCCCTTGTCATCATTGGGGTCAACAAGTCGACCTCGCTTGCTCATCCTGTCCATGATATTCCACAGCGTCTCAGGCTCGCAGCCTTCCTTGTGGTGGCTCGCCGCCTTGGCACCAAGCATGGCAGCACCATGAACGACGGCAGCATTGACATATCGCGGGATAAGCACGGGCATACCGCAGGTGGTGGCCAGCAGCGACATGAGGATAGGGTTTTGGCACTGGGAGCCGGACATGAAGATGGATGAGATCTCGTGGCCCGCATTGTTCATCTTTTCGATAATCTGGCGAGTCTGCATGGCAATGAACTCCATGGTAGCATAGTACCAGAGCGCCATGTTATCGGTGCTCTTGTCACTGTCCAGACCGATCATGCAACCCTTCATGTTGGCGTCAGCGATGGGAGAACGGTTGCCCCACAGGTCACCGTAGAAGAAGTGATGGCGACCAAGGTACGAGACCGAGGGTGCGTTGTTCTTCTCGACCAAGTACTCGAGATGAGCGTTGAGGAAGTCGTAGATGTGCTTATCTTCAGCCTTGGCCAAAGCGCAGGTCTCAGTGTAGGCCGGGTGGATGTCAAGCATGTGTCTCAGCAGCTCACCAGTTGCTGACTGGCCACCCTCAGCCATCCAGAATTCGGGCAGCAGAACATCACGATAAGGACCCCAGACACCGTCTACAAAAACGGGCTCCTTGGACAGGGCTAAATGGCAAGTTGATGTGCCCGCCACGGCAGCTAGACGAGTGAATGCTTGTGACAAGTCGTTGTGGGGCACGCTGGCGTTGAGTTCATCGTCGCCGAGATCGACCTTGGCACCGACTGTTCCGATCCAGCCGGCGTACGCATCGATGACACCACTTCCGACGGGGATACCCATCGGTAGGCCAAGCTGGTAAGCAGCCTGTCGGCTCAAAGTACCAACCGGCTCACCAGCACTGGCGTAGATTCCATTCTAATAGCTTCGTTAGCAAAAGTGCGCTCACCAAAAGCGCGTATAAGCGCGACCCAAGACAAAAGAGAATAGGCTCACCACCCCATCGACGCCACCCATGCGCTTAAAGTCATCCTTCACAAGGTCGCCAAGACCAATCTCATGGTAGAAGTCCTCTTGCCAGCCTTTGACACTGCCGTCAACGCCAACCGGGACAAAACCCTGCTTGCAGACTACGCTGCAGTAGCTGCGAGTTTCGTTGCCAGTAGCCAAGTGGGTAAGCGCATCGGCAAGATCGTAGAACTTGCACTTATCGAAGACATCGGGTGGCATGTGGTTCTTGAGCCAGAGAACCTTGGGGATCTCCATCTCGATGCTCATCTTGCCGCCGACGTACTTCAATAGCTTGTGCTTTGTGGCGTTGATCTTTTCCGTTTCGGTGACGGGTCGGTGATCAAGCCAGAGAATGACGTTGCGGTCGTTGCCATCGTTTTTGAAGTCAGGGCCAGTCACAGGCATGGGCTCGTCGGTATCGTGCGTAAAGACAGCAAGAGAGCAGGTAGCATCAAAGCCAATGCCCTTGATTCGGTTAGGGTCGACGGCGGATTCGCTGACAACGCGACGAACACATTCGCAAATGCATTGCCAGATGTCTGTGGTGGATTGCTCCTAAGGCTGGGTCAGTAAAGAAATCGGCGCATGGTAAAGAGAAACGCACGTAGTAGCCGGTCTCAGGCTGCCACAGCTTGATATTCTCCGAGGCCAGAGCCTTAATATCACCCGTCTCATCGATGATACAGGCGCGGGCAGAACCCGTGCCAACATCGACACCAATGTAGTGGTCCTGAGAATCAATTGAGTTAGTGGGGAAAAGTTGGAAATCTTGTGTGCCGCGACCAAACTTCTCATCATGACATGTTGTAGTGGAGCTCAGAGAGTTGGCCGGGACACATGGGCGTGGAGGTTCAGCATACCAAAACGTTCGGAGGCCTGTCCATGATGAAAGAAAAGAGAATGCTGTTAGCCCAGTTCTGCGTATGAAGACGATGCACAGAGTAGCGAGAGCCAGTACGGGGGAAGCCAGGTATAAATGGGCAGGGGGAAAGAACTCACTCCATGGCCTTGATGGGTTTATTGTAGGAGAACATGGTGGAGTTTGGAGGGGTGCGCAATCAGCTGGTTGCCGAAACTCTGTGCCTCTCGGCGCTTCGTGGCTGATTCCCAAAGAGGAAGAAAAGAAAATAAAGAGGGTGTCACCCCGCGAAGAAACAAGTCTCAGGGTGTGGGAGGGTGTGCAGAAATGTCTGCGGTTGTGTCTGCGTGTGGTGGGAATGCAGATATGTCGGCCGCCGTGTAACCAATTTTGGAGTTAGGAAGCCTGTATGCAGGAGAGAGGAAGGGAGAAGACGAATTGTTGAGAGCAGCGACCCGGGGACAAAAGAAGGAAAAATCCACGAGCTAGGCACGCACACCGCGACCGACATTGGCACAATATCGCGAGCAAACCGGGACCCAACTTGTAAAATCCATGTAGAAGCTTAGCAGATGCCCGCTGCCATCTCATGCTTCCCCCCACCAAACCCATCCATCGTGTTTTGGCGGGGCCTCGACATGGGCACTGGGCACTGGGCACTGGGCACTGAGCACGGAGCTCAAAGGGCTCGAAACGAGGGCACTAGGGACAATGGAGGGGTGTGCCGTTATGGCGGAATGCCGCCTCCCGGCTGCAAGCAAGGAAGTGAAATCTCTGGAAACTTGGGATTGACAGGGTGGTGGAGGGGTGGTGGCAAGGAGCTGTTCCTGGAATACGCTAAATGCTGCGAGATCCACCGTGGTGGGTTCTTTTTGGGGGGCTCATGAGGTGGAAGCTCAGGGGACTCATGAGGCGCCCTGGTGGGTGGTCATGGCCGCTGGGACGTGTGGACGTCTGCCAGCTCGTGGGGTTGGATTCAGCGCTCGGTATCTCAACCAACTCGGGGTGCAGTCGAGGCTGGCCTCGTCTTGTCCCCACCAACACAGAGACGCCGTTTCAATCATAATCCTGCTGCCTAGAGATTGGTGATACGGGCCCATTAGACAGACTACCGACTATGCTAGGGGAGTGTGAGGGACCATCAGACCCCCGATGAGGCTAGATCGGCTGTGGAGAGGCATCTTGGTGGGCTTGGGAATTGTCATGATGAGCCATGATCTCCTTACCCATGGGGTATGGATCACAGCGATTATCATGTTAGTGAAGCAAGCTCATGTTCGGTTACAGTGTTGGTTTAGCCGAGAGGCGAATCTGATGCGACGAGAGGCATAGCGGGTGGCTTTTGCCGCGACTTGTCCCTCAACTCCAGGCCAATTGTCGATAGGAGGGGCAGCGTAAATCTGCAACTGGGCAGATGACCCGCCCCCGTGTCGTTTTTTTTTCCTTTGGAGCGATACGGAGTACAGCAACACCAATCACGGGGTTTCCATGGGGAAAGAAAGAATAAGGACAAGTCGAAACGGACAAAGAAAGCAACAAGGATAGAAACTACAGTCCAGGCCTTTCCTTCCAGCTAACGCACACACCTCGCCCCTTGCGCATGATTCTTCGTCTGAAGTCAACACCTCCACTATTGATTGACACCACCACCATTGCAACTACTACTGTCACTACCACTGTCACTACCACTGTCACTACCACTGCCACTACCACTGCCACTACCACTGCCACTACCCGATATTGCCTCGTACCATCTCATCTCAACTTGTCGACTTGCAGCGCAGGATTTTCCGTATACAGAATTGCAATATATTAGAGTGCTGGGCTAGCAGAGACCGTTCAATGGCTGCAGCACTCGACGCGCGCGACTCACGGTTCGCCATGATCGACCACTCCAAAACTGCATCGGCACCACCACTGCCCCCGCTGGCCTCCATATCCCCACAATTTGCACTCACCGCTGTCACGCCGCTCACCTCCGGCCATTCTTCTCAACATTGATGATCCGTCCACGTCCATCGTGTCTGCAACTATGGCGAGAGATGAGGTGGCGCGTCGGCGTCGTCGCCGCCCCTGTCTCTCTGCACGCACCTGCGGGTACCCCAAACTCCATCGTGTTCAGATGACCGTCAAAATTTGTGGCCGGGGTTTGGCTGTTTGCCAGACAATCATCCCGCGCGTATCGCCTTGTCTGGCTATCTGTGCTTTTTGCTTAGGCCTATTCTTGGCCTTTGCTCAGCCTTTGCTCTTTCAGCTGAGAATAGACCAGCAAAGGGAGCATGATCTCTTATATTCTGTTCTGATTTCCCCTGATGAAATTGCACCCTTAACGGATTCTTGGTCGTTCGCCTCCTTTTGCATCTTCATCACTGTCAACCGTGTTGTCCTTGAGGAGCTGGGGGCGTTGAATTAGCAGATGCAGCGCAAGCCTTCGGCATCCCTCGACAGTGGGCCGTCGGGACGCTGCATCCGGGCATGGGCATGTCCCAGAACTTCGGCTTCGGGCTACCTTATCCGGTCTATCCGTAGCCATTGTAGCCACTGAGAATTCACATGGCGACGGCCAATTGGCCAATGGCTAGCTGACCAGTTCTTGACCTGAAAATCCACCGAGACACTGTTCTGCGCTCGCTTTGGTTTGGGACCTGTTGGTTCCCATCGCCTATCGCTTCGAGACCCGAGGCGACAAGACAGCACACGTCGCATTTGATCACCAAAACTCCGCACCAGTTCAAAACGCGAGAGATGCAACCTGGATTTTCGCCACCACCTGTTCCGTTGCGAAATTCACATGATGGACATTGCCTGATTGGCAGTTCCTCTGCCCATCCTTTTTTCAAGTCGATGCGATCAAATAATTTGCTTTGCCGGCCCATCCAACTTGGGGACCACAGATCTAAATCTATGTACCTAGGAATACATGCTCCTTGTTGCAACACATGTGCTTTTTCGCACTATATCCCGCATTTCCTTACTTCTGTCGACTATTTCTTCATTAACGTTGGTTCAGATATTAAGCCTGCACAGCACACCCCACAACACCCCCATGGCATGCGATGTGGCGGGCCAGAATTATCCCACGTTTGCAACAATCGTCGTCCTACCCTACCGAGCCCAAGGACAATGTGCAAGGAAACGAACAAAAGAAATGCCATAAATTCATAGCCATCATTACTCATCGCTGGCGAATTCTTGGCTTTCCACGAGGATCACCACTGTCAGCGTCGCTGCGTATGCTTCTCGAATGGCACATGCCATACTATAATTTCGCCCGCTAGTCAGTATTGTGAAGATGTAGATAGAGGCTCTCGAGGAATATAAGCTTGACTTACCAGGTCTTGCGGACATCTGCCACCACCGCACTGAGGCCCCAGTGAGAGCACCATGCTCTTGCTAGCACTTCGTTGTCCTGCACACCAAAGGCTTCAACGACGAGGACCTTTTCATCATCGCCATCGTCTTCGGTGGCGGTCTCGAATATCCTGTGCCCATTGGCCTTCTCGTGGCTAAAGCTCTGACTAAAAATATCCCGATAAGGCCCCCTCATCATGCCTGGACCTGGGCTCGATCGCACGCTATGTACTGGAGGACCCCCGTATAGACCACCCCAGTCCCGCACCCCCACGATGGCGTCCACGCGAATGGATGTGTAAACATAGTCAAAAAAGAGTGGGTGCGGCCCGTCGGAACACGGCCATGCTGCCACAAATGAGACATCGTACATGAGGCGCAAAGGCCATGACACCCCATCGATCGCAAACTGGAGTGTGGCATCAAACTGTTTTGGACCTGTCGTGTTGGCATTTTCTTTTGGTGTATCAACAGGCTTTAAGCTCAGCAACTCAATTCGCACGGTATCAACCGCATCATCCTTGCCTTTGGGAGCCACTGAGTGATACTCGTCCACAGGATACACTTCGGCTGGAGGACCCAGAGGATCTGATCGTTCACTCATGGATTCAACATCCTCGGGTCCCATTAGCTGCTTCGGGTGCCTACTGCGGATGCGTGCGATCTGAGACCGATTTAAATCTGATGTCGGGCGAGCTGGACCTATCCACCCGCCTATCGAGTGACATGTCGGAGCTAGCACCTTGCCCACGATGCATTTAGTGGACCAATATGTGTAGCTATTACGGTACTGAAACCCGCAATTCGGATGCATGTGATTGAGAAGCGCCAAATCATCGGTGGCGGTGTCGGGATCGAGATCTAAAAGTGTGTTCATGATGAGGAACGGGAATGTCGACTATTTCGTAACTGTCAGTACCTTTGTCTATACGGGCGACATTGGGTCCGCCACAGGAAGACGCAATTTTGCATAAAGGAACTTACACCTGGAAGGACTAGGCCGCTGAAAAAGGCAAAAGCGTCCGAGCTGACTTCGTCCAGAGCTAGTTCAGAATCCTTCTGCTTCAAATTGTCCAGCGTATCGGCTAAATTAGGCCACTTCATCATCTGGGCGAAGCGCCTAAGCATCTTGATCTGACGCTTCTTGAGCTTGTAACGGAGTAAAACTACAACTTTTAGTTACGACATGCCCCGGCGCAAATACTTCACTACAAGGCTACAGAAAAGAAACTTACTGTCATCGGGGGTTTTGCCGAAATCATCAACTCGAACATACTCTTGCCAGCGACGTGCCAGAGCCAAGTTCCACTGGATAGTTGGGGGAATCTGTTGAAGTAGCTTTTCCTTGGCCCAATCATTGTGCTGGTTGGACTGGATGCGGAGATCGAGCTCGAGACTGAGGAGCAGTTGGTGGAAGAACTTGCGGTACTGTTCATGGTTTTCTTCGCTCTTGTCGAAGATGAAGCGAGTGGCGACTTGGTTACGGGGGTTGGTGAAGTCAATCCAGTCGGGCCTGGAAAGAACCAGAATCAAGTCGGTGATTTGCTTGTCAAGAGTTTTGTGAGGGCTGAGGATTTTATCGGGATCGCGCAGAATGCGCTTGTAGAGGATGCGGTAGAGGAGGGTTTCATCGTCGTCCTCCAGGCCGAAGCGCAGCTCTTGGAGGCGCTCAAAGATGCGCTCGAGGCTCAAGGTGCGGGGCATTATACCCGAATCGCGGAGGGCAATGGGCGGGGGGATGATGCTGGCCATGGAGGCCCATCCGTTGAGAGTAATAGTGCCGGGCATGTGGCCAAAGTAGAAGCCAAGGCTGGGCTGTTCAAGGGATTCCCAAGGGTTATCGGCGCGGCCAGAGCCAAGCATTCGCATGGTCAGGAATTGCGTCATACCGTCGTGAAGATTGGAACCGTCAGTGGCGTCATGGCGGTTGCCATCAGTTGTAGTGTAAATGGCATAAAAGCTATCGTCGGCATGTGGAATGGCGCGCTTGTGTCCCTTGTGAGAAGGGGCGCCACGAGCTATCAGCTCCTGAGCATGTTGGGCAGGCAGCTCTTCCTGACTGCCCACGCCGCTAGGGGGCCATGATGATGACGATTGCCCCGGGTACCGGAAGGAACGGCCGTTGGTGGTGGAAGACTTCTTTCCGACCAAGCTGGCGGGCCTGTCCGGGTCCAGATCGGATTGAGGCCGGCGCGGGCGGCGACGGCCAGCAGCAGCAGGGGAGAGTCGTCCCTCGGAGGATATAGGGCGGCGCGGGTGGTTGAGAACGGGAACAAAGTCGGCGATGGGATTGGAGAGGGAGATGGTCTCGGACTCGCTAACGCGACGGGTCTGATCTCTTGGCTGGACGGCGACAGAGGCGAAGGTCAGCAAGGATTGAGTCGAAGAGTGGTAGAACGGATACGAACCGAGGCCCTGACCGAGGACGATCTCCTGGCGACACTGGCGCGGCGGAGGAGACCACCCCAGAAGCTCTTCTTGTCGTCGTCTTGATCGGCCATGATGTCATGCACAGCAGCAGCGGGCGATGGCGCGTCCGCGCGTGCGGGTGTTGGCGACGAGGAAAGTGCGGGCGGCGCAAAAACGGGAGCTATCGAGTTGAGTGCAGGCGCGTGTGCGTATTTGTGTTAATACGTCAGCCCAACGATAAGGGACGAGGCCGCCATGAGCCTAGTCCTGGTGGTGGTGGTGGTGGTGGTAGTAGTGGGTGAGAAGCGCGGGCGGAGGTAGGGAACCAGATCAGGCTGATCGAGGCAGTTCTGCGGCTATGCAACCGTATCCGAGGCACCCACTGCACATGATCAAAATGCCAGGTTCGTGGCGAGTTGCTGCGTTGCTGGACCGCCCACGTGAATTGTGCGCGAGGGCATACAGTACGCGTTTCGTGTCGCCAAAAGTAAAGAGACTATAATGAGGCTACTGTTAATTGCTTTTTTGTGGGCTCGGGCTCGATAATAAAGAAGGAAAAAAAAAGACGAGCTGGTACAAGACTACGAGGGGAAAAAAAAAAAAACTGAGCAATGGTACGTACTTGACGATGTCCTGCCCCAACCACCCAAAAATTGAGCCTGCAGGGTTCGTTATGGGCGGAGCGCGATATGTGCGTAAGTAGGATATGCAGGTGCGTTGATGGGGTCGTCTTGGGGGATGAGGCGCAACCCGCGTTAAGAGCTGATGGGCAGGGATCTGGGAGCTTTGCGCCGTGTTAATGGTTGCAGGAGCCCCTCCAGAACCTGGGAAAGGAGACCTCAGCCAACGTCTGTGCGAACAAGAACAGGGAGAAGAAGAAGAGGGAATAAGAGAGAAAGAAGGGGGAAAAGGAAGAGGTTGGGCAGGGTTAGCCTGGGTTCTGAAACTTGATAGATTGGGCCATATGCTTTTTTTATTTTATTTTTTCCCTCTCTTCCTTCCGAATCCCAGCCCCGGCGCAAGAGTTAGCGAGGCGTTTCCGGTTTAAGACAGCTTGGGAAACGGGAAGAGAGAGAGAGAGAGAGATGGCAATTGAAACAGGGCGCGGCCACATGTTGGCCTGATAGGCTCGCTGCAGGGATACCTGAGCCATTGCTGTCCGAGGAAAGCCCTTTAATTTGCAAGACTTGGGCTCTCACCAGCGCCAGCGCCAGCGCCCCGTGTAGTGTGCCGCGTGCCCAAAGTGGTTGTCGTACCGCCTCGTAAGTTTCAAAGAGAGTTTTTCTTCGTCTTCCTCTTCTTCTTTTCCCGTTGCACAATAGTGGCATTATCACCAGAAACAATATCAAAAGGAAGAATATAAAAGTGTAATCCGCCATCTTCAACAAGCACATGCAGGATCCGAACGGGTTTGCTGCTGATTCGCGGCGACGCCCAATTGTGTGTGGGGGAGGGGGACGCAACCCAAAAGAGGTCACGACGACGACTCGTCCCGCCGGCCACCCCAGCCCAGCGCATTAGACGACGTCAACCGGCGTGGGCCTAATGCACGTATTGCAGCGTCCCTGGCCCGGCATCGGGTGAAATGCAATGCACAAGGAAGCTGATTGTGTGTTGCATTCATGAGATCGTCGTCTGCATTTATGACTGGATAGAAAAGGTTGTGCAGACCCAACCAACCAACCAACCAACCAACCAACCAACCCTGGTTCCCTCTTCAACTTGCCAGTTTCAAGTGGGCTGATTGATCAAGAACGTTGACGCAATCAAGGATGGGTTGTCTTGCTGTGCTGATTTTATTCACTCACATGTATTATATGTTATCCATCAATTGTGATCATGTAGTCGCGGGATAAAGAATGGACAAGACTGTACAGCTGAGAATCAATATACTGCGAGACCCTTGAAGGTCAAAATAAAATAAAGAATTGGAGCTAAATGTTGCTCACCTGCAACAAACCTTATCCAAATTGCTATTCAGCGGAGCATGGATGCCAGCTCTAGATATACCTTCAATGGGTCGTGTCATGATTACAAGTTCGTACGCAAGGACTAGGTCCTGGACACCAAATTTAATGATATTACTTCCAACCACGATGCAACAGAAAAACCAATATGCAATGCTGGAATTCATCCCAAGATAACTTAGCCCACCTAACCAAATGACTGTCCGCGCAACATCATCGTCCTGCAACCCCTCCTCTTGTACTGCGAACAAATGAAAACCTGATGCTGTCATATCAACGCCAGCCTGTATAACCTCGTCAGACAATACTATACAGTCCGTTCCGAGTCCCTCTTTTTTCCCATTTCATTTATGCTAATAACCTATTACCAATTACTTCAGCTCGTCACTGGCGGGCTCCCGACCATCATTCAGCTTGGCAAAGGCCTCTCGATACTATTTTGTCAAGTTAGCAACGCACGACACTTCGTTCCGGAAGTGGAAACAACTTACCGCGAAGAAAAAGTTCAGAATCAAGGCAACCAACAAAGACACAGTGATGATGATGGGTCCAATCATGTTATCAAAGTCCTTGCCGCTTCGCTCCAAAATCATGCTGCGGCGCACGTGGAGCATGGAGTAGCCCCAGAGGCCGGCAAAGATGGCAATGAGAACGTAGATGAGACCCATGACCTCAGCGAGCGTGTTCCTACCCGCAGCCGTGTACAGGCTCACGGCGAGACCGCCCTGTAGAATGCAAATGTGCTGCCACTTGAGGAACGTTCGCTCGTTGGCCAACCACACCTTGGGTTCCACCTTTAGCTCACCGGCATTCTTAATCCACTCCTTTGGCTTAACGACTCCCTCGGGCAGGGCCTGGGAGGCACGCTTAGCCTTGGAGTACTTTGACAGAGAGAACCCGGGGATGACAGAGGAGAGCGTTCCGTAGCCCCTCTCCTGCTCCGTGCCCTGCGAGCTGCTCTGCCCAGCTTCCTCTCCGCTGCCGTTGCCCAAAATTGATACCCTAGCGTTGAGAGAGTGGGCGTCCTTGGACATGCGGTCGGCCAGATAAGACTTGCCCAGAGGCGAGCTCTGGATGGGCTTGTACGAACCAGACTTGCCACCTATCAAGCTGCCGACTGCCAAGACATCCTCGGCCAGCTGGGCACGACGCTGCTCCTCTTCTTCAAAGGCCTTCTGGGGGTCCTTTCGGATGTCCATCTCGAGGTCGCTCAACCAGAATGGCAGGCTGTTGACGTAGTCTTCAAACAGGGAGGCAGTGCCGTGAATGAACTTGGAAAATCTTGGGGTAGGGTGAACCAAGTGAGACGTCATGAGGTCCTCAATCCATGAGGGGCGGCCTCGCTGGCCATCCTCCTTGAGCTTGATCTCCAAAAGGGCAAAGGGGAATCGGTTTACTTCGCTCTGGTTCATTTTCTTGAATGGGTACGTCATTTCGCTGTCGTCAACATCAAGACGGTGCCACTCGTTGGGATCACGGCAGGGGCGGTCTCGGTCGAGAGTATCCTCGCGAATAAAAGCAACATTGTTGTCGATGGCAATTCGGATACGGTCATCAGAGGGTTTCTGGAAGGCAGTGCGGACATAGTTGGCACGGATAACTGGGGAGAGTCCCTTCTGCTGCACAAAATCCTGGATCTTGTTCACGGTGGCCTTGTAAGCGTCGATCTGCTCCACAGTGTAGCTCTGCCTCTTCATCTTCTGGATAGCCTTGTCCATCTTGTACTGGCCGTCGAGGAACGGCTTGACGTACTTGTCCTTGATGGTGAACTTGAGCTCCTGGCTGTTGCCCTTGACATCAACCGTCTTCTGTTCCACGAAAATCTCAGGACGAGTGCTGAGCTGTCCGTACCACCGAATGCGCAAGGACGACGCCTCTGTGTTTCGGTTGACCTTTTCGCCATACAACTCGAACTTGGGGTTGTCAAAGTAGAGAGAGGTGATGGCAGGCGAGTCGCTGCCATCGAGCTCCTTGGCGGATTTTTCACTATAGACGAGAGCGGGGAGGTGTCGAAGGATGAGCGTCTTGACCTCGAGGAGGTTATCGGGGTGGACCCAAACTGCAGGAACAATGTTAGCGAATGTATTCTAGGAGGCTGTTGCGTAGAGTGTGGCAGTGTGTCCAACGTACATTTGTGAGCGACATAGCGTTCGCCATTGTGAGTCTCGCCCTGTGTCTCCAGGTCTAGAGGAAGATTGTCGGCACCCTCCTCAAGCTGCTGGCGGATAGCGTAGTACATGATGGAGAGCTTGTTGAGGAGCGGCGAGTAGCCCGACTCCGAATTGAAGGGTCGCTGAGAAAGGCTCAGCTGCATCATGGGGCGGACCTTGTATCGATCGCCTCGCTTGCGGTCGTGCTTCTTGACAATCTTGAGGAAGCCAGTGTAGTTGATGTTGCTGTACTTCTTGAGCTCGCGGACCTCGTTCGTAATCTCGTCGAGCTCGGTCTCGAGGCTTCGCAGACGCTCGGCAGAGATTTCGCTCTTCTGGACAGTGGCACCATTGTCGTTTGAGCCCTCGGCCTCGGGCTTGTCTTCTTCGGTGGCAGGCTCGACGGGTGCAAGCTCCTTCAGCTTCTCAAAGGCCGAGTCGACGCGCTCCTTGAGGGCAGCGACGCGCTCCTCCTGGAAACGAGCAACTTTGTCGAGCTGGTTGTTGAAAATCTCGTCGCAGAAGCGTTCTTCGTCGTCAGCGGTCCAGGGCTGCTGAGCATCGTCATCGGGCGAGCGGTCCTCGCGGAGCAGCGACTTGAGCTTGGTGTAGTCGATGTACTTATCCTTCCATGGTGGATAGACGGACTCGCGCAGAGTCTTGCCGAAGCGCATGGTGGCTGATGGATTATTCTCGAAAACGCGATGGAATTGCCGATTGCTTCGACGGACAGGACGGGCGATTGAGGATGGAAACTGTACGTGCGGTGGTGAATGGTCCGGGTTAGGTTTTGTTATTGGAGGTGGCAGCGGGAGAGGTAGTGGAGAAGAATCACGGGCCAGGCGACTTGGAGAGCGGGTGACACAAGGATGATGTCGCTAGGGCGAAAGGGCGAAAGTGAGTTCACCCTATGAAACAAAAACGATGGACAGTGGCGGGAAGATAGCGATAAGAAGGAGTATAAGAAGGATCAATTGGGATCAAAAGAGATGAAGAAGAAAAACATGAAAAAGCACAGGTATTGACGAGGCGAAAAAGTTATGTCGCTCAAGGCGAGCCGTAGCCGTGTAGACGGGACGCGGAACGTACGTCCGTCCCGCAGTTGCAGCTAGGATGGGTCTTTTTACGGATCGATTCCCCACGACGGACGACGATGAATGAAGCAAAGATGGAGAGCTAGAAAAAAACTTCAGTGTGTGATTATTTCCGAACAATGGTGGAGAGGAGCAGAGCAACGGTGGAACCGTTTGATGGGGGGGCTTTTTTGCGTATCGAGAACGAAGCCTCCGAACGGGGACTGCTGTCGTATCCAGAGCGTCACCATGGACGGCCAGACATGATAACACAGGTTCCAGCGACCTGACAAGAACCCGGTTCCAGGTCGCAGGCGACTTTCCAGCGACGCTTCAGTGGGTAGACGCTGCAGCGGTTGCCCAGGTACCACGTTGGTCCCTGTCGACTCGCCAGCCTCAGTCCCGCCAGCGCCTGCTAGCTTTGCGGCTGTCGAATTGGGAGGACATTTTAGCTCGGCTGGCTGAAACCTGGGCGCGGCCTGTGCGGTTGGCTTGTGTGCGACCAAGGGTCAGTATACTTTTTTATGTTTGAATCATTTTCCGTCATCCCGTGTTTTGGCAGTGGTCTTCTTTTTTTTTTTTTTTTGCTTGTTCTGTTTCCTCCCAGCGCAGCAAACACTACAGTACGAGAAGAGCACCGCCGCGATGGAATCCAACAAACCACAGCGAGCACCCGTCCAGAGCACGACGGTGCCAATTGTCCTATCAGGGCCGAATACTCGCACACGTGCGTTCCAGGCGGTATCCCAGTGGCCGGCTGGTCGCAGCGGGTAGGCATGCAACCCGATTCCTCCTCCACCGTGTGCGACGTCGCGACAAGGGGACTCGGGCCAAAAATTACGTCGCTGCGGTTGGCTCCCCTTCAAGACATCCCTGCGAATAACTTGGCACACGTGAGGCTCCCGCACGTCCTCAATGCACGTCAACTCGTGGATGCCGCTAGACGAACACAGTGCAAACTTTGGTTCGTTTCTTCTTCCCAAGTACATGCGGCATGCAGGGTTACTTCTACAAGTTTCCCTCGACTTGTGCCGTTAAAGCACCTCAGCTAAGGCTCTGTTTGGTCTGGAACTCGCCCATTTTTCGCCAGAGAAAAAATCACGGCCATTCTCCTCTGAAGGTAACCTCCGCTGCTCCACCTGAGGTCCGTGATCCCATGGCCTATGCTCCCTCCACTCAGAGCCTGAGAGTGACTCGTCTCAGAGCAACAGTACTTGCTCTCACATCGCATGGGCAACGTCGGTCTCACTCGACTATGCGCGCAAATAACACAATTTCAAGACAGCACCTATAAGTCTCGGATGGCAACATAGTTTCCCTCTCTGAGCCCCTCGCTCGCCCTCGAGATTGTCAAGAGAGCACGCGACATGTCTTGCTGGTTTCGCGTCCAAACCCCAGCATTGCCAGGCTCCCCTCGGTGACGCATCTGGATACGACACCGCAAGAGTGGGAAAGAAAAAGCAGCCACAGTTCTCCACCAAGAAAAAAAGAAAAATCTCCATAATTATCGCTTTGAGATGCATCTTTCTCATGTTATACAGCACCGAAGGCCGAGGTTCACCGAGATTTTAAGAGAACGCCAAGGGGGAACATCGCCCTACTAGTATTTTCGCTTCGTCTTGCCCGCCCACCTGTGAGACCTGTCTCAACTCTACCCTCCCCATCTTGCTCCCTAAGATGATAATCCACGGAATGCCACCTTGTAGTGTGCTCCCTATGCCATCGGATGGTCGTGTGACACTGAGACAACCCCCCCTCCCCCAGCGTAGATCGGGTACCTTGCGCCCAAGGTCCGCACATCTCGGGTTTCCACAACGAGATGAATACCACCCTTTGAGAGATCCATCTTGCACACAAAAAAAAATACGCCGAATCATGAAAGCGTATCAAGTATAAGGTGGGAATGCGTACAATTATTTCCCCAGTATTTCCGCACAAGCGTCTCGGCGGAGTGCGCCGGCTTGGCAAATGGCTCCCCGATGTCAGGGACCGCAGGTCTAGCCCAGGGCATTGAGCTTGCGAAGCCTCCCTTTGTATCCACCAAGAAATATCCTCAAGCCCACATATGTATTCTTGGCAATCTTCCGATTGCCCATTTGGGTCATGTCCCGAGCTGGATATCACCTCTTCCAAACGTCGCCTGGTAATATCAGACAACACAGCAGCGTCAAAAAAGCCCAAACACGACGTGGGCAGGAAAAAAAAACCCATCAGTCACCAAGCAAATATGCCCATCATATTCTCACTCAGGGATGCTTCTTTCAGGTTTGATAAATATAATAATTTAATCAATAAATAACCTATCAAATCCAAGCCATCTACAAATTGGTATAGCAACAAAAAACAACCTGCAGGAAAGTAATGATTCCAACACCCCTCCCTTTTGCGTAAAACCGGTATCCTCCATAACCATGGTATCTTCACAGTCGCCTTTGCTCCCATTTACCCGTCCCGCTCAAGAGAGATGAGGAAAGAAACCAAAACAAAGTACATTGTCCCATATCAAAACATCATTCTTTTCGCATCGTAATCTATATTTTCGTTCCATTTTAAGCCTTGATCTGGCTGAAAATCTCACCAGCGGTACGCTTGACGATACCACCAGTGACGGGAAGGCTGGTGCATTGCTCGAGGTAGAGATCCACCTCACGAGCAGCCTGGCGACCCTCATTGATACCCCTGTAAATACGTGTTAGCAATCAATCCTTTGAAATTTTCAATCATGGTGGAGAAAACTTACCAGACAATAAGAGACTGGCCACGGCGAGCATCACCAGCAGCGAAAACGCCATCTTGGTTGGTGCTGTACTTGCCAGGAGGGGTCTTGACGTTCTTGCGAGCATCTTTCTCAATGTCGTCGCCAAGAACACGAGCCTCAGGTCCAAGGAAACCCATGGCAAGGAGCACGAGGTCTGCAGGGAAGAACTGCTGCGAGCCCTCGACCTTCTTCATGTCCCAACCACCAGTGGGAGACTTGGTCCACTCAACACGGATGGTGATGATGCCCTTGACATGGCCGTCGTCGCCAACAAACTCCTCAGACATAATGCAGTACTCGCGAGGGTCCTTGCCAGTGTGCTGGCGCACCTCAGTGTGACCGTAGTCGACACGGTAAATTCGAGGCCACTGGGGCCATGGGTTGTCGCTGGCACGCTCGTTGGGAGGCTGAGGAAGCAGCTCGAAGTTGACAACGGACTTGGCGCCGTGACGGAGCGAAGTACCGATACAATCGTTACCGGTATCACCACCACCAATAACAACAACGTGCTTGTCCTTAGCTGAGAGGTAGGTGTTGTCAGCGAGCTCAGAGTCAAGCAGAGACTTAGTGTTCTTGTGCAAGAACTCCATGGCAAAGTGAATGCCGGTGAGGTTGCGACCCTTGATGGGAAGGTCACGAGCAACGGTGGCACCAGTGGCAATGACAACGGCATTGTTGCTAGCACGAAGGTCATTGAGCGACGGGTTGCCATCCTCGCCGATGGCAACACCGGTCTTGAAGTTGACGCCCTCAGCCTCCATAAAGTCGGTACGACGCTTGACAATTCGCTTGTCGAGCTTCATGTTAGGGATACCGTACATGAGCAGACCACCAAGGCGATCGGCACGCTCGTAAACAGTGACAGTGTGACCAGCGCGATTGAGCTGATCAGCACAAGCCAGACCGGCGGGACCAGAACCAATTATGGCAACGGTCTTGCCGGTGCGGACAGCGGGAGGTCGAGGAACCATCCAGCCCATCTCGAAACCACGGTCGATGATGGCGCACTCAATAGACTTGATGCCAACAGGGTCCTCGTTGATACCCAAAACACAAGCACCCTCGCAAGGAGCAGGGCAGACACGGCCAGTGAACTCGGGGAAGTTGTTGGTCATGAGAAGACGGTTGAGGGCATCCTGCCACTGGTTCTGGAAAACCAGCTCGTTCCACTTGGGAATAATGTTGGAGATGGGGCATCCAGTCTCGGACTGACAGAATGGAACACCGCAGTCCATGCATCGGGCAGATTGGTACTTGAGCTCGTCCTCGTCGAGACGGGCGCTGAGTTCAGCCCAATCCTTGAGACGGGTAGTAACAGGTCGATACTTCTCAGCGCGACGCTTGTACTTCATGAAGCCCTTGGTCTTGTCGAGCACCAGAGCACGCTTCTTCTCGGCAGCATTGTCGCCAACAGCTTCCTCAAGATCCTGGAGCTTGGCAGCCTTCTCGGGCTTCTCGGTG
The DNA here is from genome assembly GCA_013403855.1 of Calonectria honghensis. Taxonomy (NCBI): domain Eukaryota; kingdom Fungi; phylum Ascomycota; class Sordariomycetes; order Hypocreales; family Nectriaceae; genus Calonectria; species Calonectria honghensis. Next base: position 100,460 of record VTGB01000048.1, read on the forward strand.
TGAACACCGGAGACAACGGGGAGGTTGTACTCCTCACGCTTGAGCTTAGCAGCCTTGGCAGCCTCCTCCTCGAGAACTCGCTTGTAATCGACGGGGAGGACCTTGAGGAATCGAGGCAGAGCACGGTTGAAGTCGACAAGGATACGGGCAGCACGCTCGGATCCGGTGAAGTGGTGGTGATCCTCGATGAGACCGCGGAGGAAGGCAACCTCAGTAGGGTCCTCGACAGGGCCGACCTCAACCATCTCCATGTTGACCTTGGAGTGGAAGTCTCCGTTGACATCCAAGATGTAGGCAATACCACCGGACATACCAGCCGCAAAGTTGCGTCCAGTAGTGCCAAGGATGACAATGCGACCACCAGTCATGTACTCACAACCGTGGTCACCGACACCCTCAACGACGGCAGTAGCACCCGAGTTTCGGACGGCGAAACGCTCAGCAGCGACACCACGGAAGAAGCAAGTACCAGTAGTAGCACCGTACAAGCAGACGTTTCCGATCAGGATGTTCTCCTCAGCCTTGAAGACAGCGGAACGGGGAGGGTAGATGATCAGACGACCACCCGACAAGCCCTTACCGACGTAATCGTTGGCATCGCCCTCAAGCTCAAGAGTAACACCAGGGGCCAGGAAAGCACCGAAGGACTGGCCGGCAGAACCCTTAATGTTGACGTGGACAGTATCCAAGGGCAGACCAGCCTCGCCGTATCTCTTGGAGATGTGGTACGAGAGCGAGGTACCCATAGCTCGGTCGGTGTTGACAATATCACACTCGATTCGAGAGGGGAGACCCTTGTCGAGGGTCAACTCGGCCTCAGAAATCAGCTTGTTGTCGAGGCGGACGTAAAGCTTGTGGTCCTGCTTGCGGACGTTGAAGGTGGCGACACCAGGTCGAAGCTTGTGAGCAGGAGTCAAGAGAAGAGACAAGTCGACGTTGGAAGTCTTGTTGGTTCGGAGGTCATCGCGAACCTTCAGGACCTCGACGTGGCCAACCATTTCGTTGATGGTTCGGAAACCAAGCTGGGCCATGATGGCACGAAGCTCGTTGGCAACGTAGTAGAAGAAGTTGATGACGTGCTCAGGGCTACCCTTGAACTTCTTGCGGAGTTCGGGATCCTGGGTAGCGATACCAACGGGGCAAGTGTTCAGGTGGCACTTTCGCATGAAGATACAACCCATGGCAATAAGAGGAGCAGTAGCAAAGCCCCATTCCTCAGCACCAAGCAGACAGGCGATGGCGACATCACGACCCGTCTTGAGCTGACCATCAGTCTGGACAACAACACGACCACGGAGATCGTTGAGGACCAGAGTCTGGTGAGTCTCAGCCAGACCCAACTCCCAAGGCAGACCGGCGTACTTGATACCGGTCCATCGGGAAGCACCGGTACCACCGTCGTGGCCGGAAATGAGAATGTGGTCGGCCTTGGCCTTGGCGACACCAGAGGCGACGATACCGACACCAACCTCAGACACGAGCTTGACAGAAACTCGGGACCGAGGGCTAGAGCACTTCAGATCGTAGATCAGCTGCTTAAGATCCTCAATGGAGTAAATGTCGTGGTGAGGAGGAGGAGAGATCAGACCGACACCAGGGGTGGAGTGACGAGTGCGAGCAATAGACTTGGACACCTTGTGTCCAGGAAGCTCACCACCCTCACCGGGCTTGGCGCCCTGGGCCATCTTGATCTGAAGCTCATCGGAGTCAGCAAGGTAAGCGGAGGTCACACCGAATCGACCAGAGGCGACCTGCTTAATAGCAGAGCGCATCGTGTCACCGTTGGGCATACGCTGGGATCGCTCGGGATCCTCACCACCCTCACCCGTGTTGGACTTGCCGCCCAGTCGGTTCATGGCAACAGCCAGGGTAGAGTGAGACTCCATGGAAATGGATCCGTAGGACATGGCACCAGTGCAGAATCGGCGAACAATGTCCGTCCAAGGCTCAACCTGGTCAATAGGGACAGGAGTGCAGTCCTCAAACTTGAAGTCGAGGAGACCACGCAGGGTGCAGGACTTGATCTGCTCATACTCGGATCTCGAGTAAGCCTCGTAGGACTTGTCGTTCTTGGTGCGGACGGCATCCTGAATGTTGGCAATGGAGGTGGGGTCGTTGACGTGAGGCTCACCACCATCACGCCAGTGGTACTCTCCGGACTCGGGAAGACCAGTGACGCCGACGGTGTATCGGGTAGGGAAACCACGCTCGTGGAATCGGAAACTCTCCTCGGCAATGAGCTCAAAGGTAATACCCTGGATACGGGAAGCAGTACCCTTGAAGCATCGCTCAACAACAGTCTCGTCAAGACCAAGGGCCTCGAAAATCTGAGCACCCTTGTAAGAGGCTAGGGTGGAAATACCCATCTTGCTCATGACCTTGAGAATGCCACCATCACAAGAGTGCTTGTAGTTGCGGATCAGAGCTTCATCATCGAGCTTCTTCTTAATGAGGCCCTCACGGTTGAGCTTAAGGATACACTCCATGGCCAGGTAGGGGTTAATGGCATCGGCACCGTAGCCAAGGAGCACGCACATGTGGTGCACTTCACGGGCCTCGGCAGTCTCGACAACGAGAGCAGCCATGGATCGCCACTTGTTGCTGACAAGGTGGTGGTGGACCATGCCAGAAGCAAGGACAGCAGAGACAGCGACACGGTCAGCGCTGGTGTTGCGGTCAGACAGAACAATAATACGGTCGTGGGCCTCAATGGCAGCAGTGGCTTCGTCACAGATGTAGTCGAGGTGCTTCAGGTAACCCTGGACACCCTCGGACTTGGGGAAGGTCAGGTCAATGGTCTTGACAGTCCAGCCAGGGAAGGACTCTGGCATGGCCTTGATGGCATTAAACTCAGGGATGGAGAGGATAGGGCTGGGAAGCAGGAGACGACCACACTGGGAAGAATCCATCTCAAGCAAGTTACCTTGGGGACCAACATAGCACTCCAGAGACATGACAATAGACTCTCGAATAGGGTCAATAGGGGGGTTGGTAACCTGGGCGAAGAGCTGGCGGAAGTAGTCATAGAGGAGACGGGGAGCCTGGGACAGACAAGCCAAGGGGCCGTCGTTACCCATGGAACCCAGGGCTTCCTTCTCGTCAGCGGCCATGGGCGCAAGCAGCAAACTAACCTGCTCGTGGGTGTAGCCGTAGGACAGGAGGAGAGGATCAGCCTGAATCTTGTTGTCATTCAGCTTAGGGGCCAGGTCCTTGGCCTTCTCAGCGGTCTCGAGGACCTTGGGCAGGGTAATCAATTCTCTATCAAGCCAAGAGCGGAAGTCTTGTCGGCTGGCGACAGCCTCCTTCAACTCCTTGTCGTCAATGATACGACCGGCCTGGGTATCAACCAAAAGCATTTTACCGGGCTGCAGACGACCCTTCTGGATAACAGACTCGGGCTCGACGGGAATGGTACCGACTTCGGAGGCACAAATGATGCGGTCATCATCCATGACGTAGAATCGGCAAGGTCGCAGACCGTTTCGGTCCAAGTTGGCACCACAGTAGCGACCATCGGCAAAGGTGAAGAGCGCGGGACCATCCCAGGGCTCCATCTGGCAAGCAGCCCACTCGTAGAATGCGGCCTTCTTGGGGTCCATGTCCTGGTTGCCTTGCCAGGCCTCGGGAACCATCAGCATGACAGCTTCGGGAAGAGAAAGGACACCATTGATGGTCAGGAGCTCAAGAACATTGTCGAAGGCGGCAGAATCAGAGCCACCATCCTCAACAATGGGATACATGAGCTCGAGGTCCTCCTTGAAAACATCGGACTGCATGACACCCTCGCGAGCGCGCATCCAGTTCTTGTTTCCTCGAAGAGTGTTGATCTCGCCGTTGTGTGCGGCCCATCGCAGGGGCTGAGCTCGGTCCCATGAGGGAAAGGTGTTTGTGGAGAATCGAGAGTGCACCAAGGCGAAGTGAGCCTCGTAGTCGGCATTCACGAGATCGTGGTAGTAGGAGTAGACCTGGACGGGAGCAAGCTGACCCTTGTAAACAATGTTCTTGTTGGACAGGGAGCAGATGTAGAACCAGTTATGAAGACCAATGCTCTGAGAGGCACGCTTCCGTAGAACGTACAGCTGTAACTCAAAGTGGCGGTCGTCAAACTTTTCGGCGTCAGTCATTTCGGGGGCGTTGCCAGTGCCGTAGGCAGAGGCGAGAACGACGAATGGCTGTAGGATGATGGGCTCACGCGACTTGGCAGCAGGTCCAAGAAGTGTGGAGTCCACAGGGGGCCGTCGCCAACCCAGAGCTCGAAGGCCTAGTGACTCGGCAACATCTTCCAGTTGCCTCTTGGACTCGTCGAGAGTCTCTTCGTCGGGCTTAAAGAACAGGTTTCCCACGGCGTACTGGCCCAGAGGGGGCAGCTTAATACCCTCCTCCTTCTCAAAGTTCTTGATGAAGAACCGGTGGGGAATAGAAGTCATGACACCAGCACCGTCGCCGTCTCGGGCATCAGAACCCACGGCACCACGGTGGGTCATGTTGCAGAGCAGGTTTCGTGCTATGGAAAAAAAAGTTAGAATGCTTCGTGCTTCGTGGTGGTGAATTGAGACTCACCATCGCTGACAATCTTGTGACTGGGCTTGCCCTTGATGTGGCTATCATCATGTCAGTCATGATACCTCTGCCAACAGAAGCACAGCAGATCTTACCAGGCGAAACCGACACCGCAAGCATCCTTCTCAAGCGAAGGGTCATACAGACCCTGCTTCACCGGCAGAGCGCCAGCCCAAGAGTCATTGTTCTCAGTCTGATACTCAAATGGACTGTATGTTTGTTGCTCGGCTTCAAAATGGGTCTGTCGGTCGTCGAATTCCTCGGTTACGCGCATGCTAGGCGACCGGGTTGAGGTGGGGTGGGTGGGGGTTGGTGGGGGTCGGAGGGAAGGCGGGGCACCTCAGTGAGAGCAGCGAGCGCCACTCTTTAGCGTGAATCTGGAGTCGCGGAGAAACGGATTAGCCAGGGCACAAGCACGAGCCGCAAGATGCGAAAAACATGGGTACGACAATGGGAAACAGCGAATTGGAGCAGAAAACTGTATTGGAGTCCAGGGCCGGGGAGGGAAGCCATTGAACAGCAGCGACAGTGACATTGCCATTGGAGAGAGTGGGTGTCTGCCGGCATCGGGCGCAGAATGTGTGGCGCGCTCAAGATAAGGAAATCTGGCGATAAAACGCTATCCCAAGAGCAGCCCCCGCCATGGTCATTCCCGTACGACTCGCCCCTCCAGAGCAATTCAGCGCGGCATCTGCGGAAGCAATGGCGGGGCGGCGAATCCTGACGGCATGGGTGATTTCCGGGACCTCGGGCATCTTGCAAGTCGATTGTCGTCTGGGCAAAGCATGCATCTAGAACCGCCTCTCGTCCGAAAGCGATGCAGTTCACGCAGCCGCAATAGCCAAGCTTCGACAGCTACCTGCTTTGGGTCTTGGCCCACAGAAGGGTCCGCCCAGTGGCACACATGCCCCTCCCCCCCATCGTGCGCGCAGCGTGGGAGGCGCCGGGGTCGCAGCCAATAATTAACCGCACAATGCCAACCAGGTATGCGGCTAAGACATGGGCCAGCCAAAGGCGCCCGGGGGACGTCACCTCGGCGATGCAACGCATCGAGGGAGGGCGCCACGCGCGCCAGAAAGCCGCAGAGCGGGCGGGCAGTTGCTGAATTGGGATATTTTGGAACGTTGTTGGCCGGGATCTCTGCATGGAGAATTGGCGCCTGTCTGGGGGCTCGCGAGACATGTGAAGTCGTTCTGTCCAGTGTGCAAAATGCCCAGCACCACTCTTCAGACGCCGCCATGGCTGTTGTCGCTGCTGATGGTCCGGGTGCGGATATTCGAGTCGATTCTGTCCATTGAAGAAAGGGAAAAAAGTACAATAATTGAAAGGCGCAGGCGGAAATTGTGTTGATTGTGATGGGGGGTTCGCAGCTTTCCAAATCATTCACACACACACAACTAGACTTACCAAAAGGCTTGTTCCTCTTCAAGAGAGCAATGGGTATCAAAGGTCACTGGCTGGCAGCGACAGGTAGGCAAGTCGTAAGATGGGAGAAGAGAGCGTGCGAGAGGACAGAGCGGCAAGAGGAAGAGGAAGAGGGCGAGGGAAGAAAAAGAGGAGGGGGAGGGCAAACTTCTCGCTTTTATGGAATGGAGGGATCTCCGAGCGGTTGCCAGCTGGCGTAGCCTCCTCCGTTTGTCGGCAGCACTCTGGAGACGGGTAGGCACCCAACTTGGAACCGACCTTGGTTCGACTCGCCTCAGAGTTACGGTTACGGGTTCGGGGCACGGCCGCGGCACCGCACTGCAGCTCCAGTTCGAGTGTGATTCACAGTCCTGGCTCATGGTGTGGGCTGCTAGGCTAGGTCTAGGTTCGGAACAGCGACTCGGTGCCAAGCCCCAGCGAGGAGATTTGGAAGAAAAAAGTGTCTATGGATTATTGGCTACGGACGACGGGGGGCGGGCTCTGGGAAAATTTTGGCAGGGGTGCCGACGGTGGGAGGC
>VTGB01000048.1:106984-405092 GCA_013403855.1 Calonectria honghensis
ATTGGGGGGGTAAGAGGGCTTCCGGCTAAGAGAGCTCAGGCTTCACCAGCTCGAGGAGCGCGGTTGAATGATGAAGTCGACGGCGACGGCGAGACAGGCGCAAGGCAGCGTCAAGCAGCAGGGTTGCGCGTGGGGCGATGATGATGGGGCGCCGAGGTGGGGAGCAGAGGGGCCAGGCCCAGGCTTCGGAGGCGAACGCTGGGAGCACGGCGTGAAGATGGAGCTCTGCCATCAAGACTGCATTGTTTGCCCATGTCGGAACGAGCACTTCCCACGGCTTATTCCCTAATTCTCCCTCAGCCCTCAGGGGCCCTGTCCGCCATCTCTCTGCGTCCATCCCTTCTGATCCAGGGCTGCGTTAGCGCATGGGGAGACCCCTCCAAAAAAGGCACGCCACGCCCCCTCGTCCCTTGAAAGACGTCGACGACCCGCCCGAGACGAACTCCTCCTGCCTCACCAACCTACCGTCTGGCCCGAGTGGGCGCACACGCACCCTGCCGTGGCCCGATTCACCTTGGTGGCCCTCCATAATTCATTCGAGCACATGTCAGAAAAACACCGCAAGCAAATGAGGGCGAGGGTATTTGCACGACGCTCCCGTCATTGACATGCCATGCCAGCCCAGGCTAGGGCCGCCCACCAGCAGACACACACACGACAACTGCCAGACATGCCATCAGCTCAACCCTCTCGGCTGCCCTCCGGAGCGCAGGTGCCGTACATGGCTGACAGCTTCGGATTTTTCTTCCACCAGCCCATGGCCGATTCACGGAGTCCGGGACACCGTCCGAAACCCTTGATGTCATGAACAGGCGGCATCATGATGGCTCTGCCTCCCCCTATTATGCCATGTTGGATTCGACATTGTGGCTCGCAGCCATGTCCTTGACCATGACTCCGTACAAGGTGTCTTTTCCGACCGAATGTTTTTTTTTTGGCGGCGGCCTATATCCGTTACGATATTATACGGTCATCCTTTTTTTTGTGCGCCTACTGGGAATTTTACCCATTTCCCTGGAACAAGGACGTAGTAGCCTGCCGGGGTCTGGCGTGGCCTAGGCGCCTAGGCTCCGAGCTAAGCTTGTAGATGGTGGCATGGGCAATTATGGGCTGGGTTGGGTGTCCCCATCCCGTCATCCTGCCACCCCTCCCCTTCAACCCCATTCCCGCCACGCCACGCCTCAATGTCTTGTTTCTCTAGGCTATCCCGTCGATGCCTCCAAAAAGCGCCCCGATTGTTTCCCGTGCATCCATCCATTCACCCAGACATCCACTCTATAAAACAGATCGGCATCTCTTCGGACCAGGGGATCTTACCTCCCCGGCAGATTTGCTGCACGGGGGCCCAAAAGGAAGAGCCCTGTCATTCTGCACTATCCAGACGACCACCGGAATGACGTTTGCTGAAGCGTGACCTTGGCCTCTCATTTGTGAATGCACCATCCAAGACGGGACGGGAAGTCTTTTACGTTGTTGATAGGCGACCCCTCGTCCCGATCTACGCCGTCGGTAGGTGAGATCTGCCATGGTTACGTAGCTCTGCAACCCGTCCATCTTGGTTGTAACATGGCACGCTAACGCAGCATTGAATTAGAGGGACGGAGTGAGAGTTTCCGCATCCTGGTTCGACATGAGCAACTCCAAGGGATAAAAAAATTTTCCTCTTCCCGCGTCGGTCTTGATTTGACCGAACATCGTTTCAATGCTACATTTCCTCACCGACTGACCAAGACAGGTCATGTTGTGGCTTCCATGTTACTCTTAATCAAACGCTCTCCTGTCGTTGCCTGATTCTGATCCTGTTTCCAATGATCTGATGTGGCGGTTTACTAGGTAGCAGGGCTTCACCGAGCGGTCTGTCAGTCAATCAAATTTCTCTTGTGGATACAACATCCAAGACGTGCATCGTTCGCCCTGTCTTACTTACACAGCGACAATGAGGAGACTTCCCCGCGGAAAAGAAGATCGGCTGGGGCGACAAGGTGAAAAATAAAATTAAAAAAAAAAGGCTATAGATTTTCCTGCCGTCGGCCCAATCACCGGTCGCTTATTCGGCTCGTTTTCGCGTCTATCTCCTATCCGCAGTTGGGATAGGAATGGGTTTGCAACACAGTTCGTGTAAGAGAAATCCGGCCGTGGCAGCGGAGAGTTCGCCGCCTTCTGAGGGACCATCCATACACGACGACACCCCACATGGAGCTGCAGCCATGTCCAGGATGATGCTGGGCATCCGTGCGACGCCGCCTGGAACGTTAAACCTAATGCACATCCGTCAAGGGTCGAGTCGACATCCAAACCTGCGACACCAATCACGGCCCGACATTTTCAAAGCCTGCGCGGCCGATGTCGCGCTCCCCCCGAGAACCCAAGAGCCATGCGCTGCGCTCGCCCGGGGGGGGCCGCCATTGACGTACAGATGGTGCGCGGGGGAGCTAGCCCGCCGTCTGATTCGCCCGCACCTCAATGTCCATGGCCCATCGCATGCAACTGCAGGCGACCTCTCCGAGAAGCTGGTTGCCCCATCGGCGCCGGTGGTGAGATTCCAGCGAGTCAGATCGAGGCCGTGTCCCTACCTACACCTACAGCTCCATCGTACATGCGCCTGGCATGTGCGACTCGACTTGCTCGCTTGCACAGCGAGTCTGCCTTAGGTTACCTTGCAAAGAAGCTTCCATTCCATCAGGGGGATGGGGGCCATTGATCCAGCCCAAGAAGCGTATAGGCTAGGGCTTGATTGGCATGGCAGGGGTTGTTTTTGGCTGCAGGCGCATGTGTATTGGTTCCCAGGTTAATTGCTCGCCTGGCCTCGTCTGTGGTTTTTTGGCGGCTGTGAGGCAACAAACAACGTCATCGACACACGACACGGTCTTTTTGCTTATGAAATGAAAACCTCACCGTCTGCTCACCTGGCGCAGCCCCCAGCCAATGACGCCGAGCCCGCGGGGCATGCTGCTGGGGCACCCAGGAGCACACCACCCGCAGAGGTGAGGAAAGGGGATGCGGGCATCGGGAGAGGGCAGAGGGGCCCTGTGCCGCCAGGTTTGTTCCAAGACTGTCAGGGTCCTTCTCGGGGCTATTCTGGCATCTCGCCAACCTGGAAGACGGCTTCGGGGAAAATGGCCGCCTCACGCCATTATCGCACAGTCACACAATGGACATCAAGAAACTAACGGCTGCGGCCAATCACAGGCCGGGGATTCGAACTCACATCTCCTTATCTCGCACCAACCAGCGCTGCTCGCCCCGTAGCAGCCCGTGTCATGGCGCATCTGGACACTAAAACGGAACAAGCTCGTGCCGGAGTCTCATCGGCATCAGGGTATAGATCACCGAGTGGGCATTAGCAAGCGCCATGGCACAGTCTGCACATGTCTCACCACGGGTTCGGGAGTTGCACGCAGCCTATTACTACGGGTCTGCGAGCTTCTTTTAGGACTGGACAACGTCACTCGTTTGGGAAATTTGAACCGGCAACCGCGATTCGCCAAGCAAGGATGGGGGTCAAATGAAGTTTCTCCATCGACTACGGAATAGGCTGAGCTGAGTTTAGAACCCAAGTTGCTGCGTCGGAACGAGCTGTTTTGCGGTACGGCTAATCCTTTGCCCAACACACACACACACACCCATCATCCCGTGGCCCGATGGAAGGTTGAACGAGTAAGGGGGCCAAGCATTGTTTTCCCCGGGCCCAGACATGTCTCTCGTTAAACCGGCTCTTGATCCCATTGATCAAGGACTCGTATATGCGATTCTACAAAGCGCACGATGCCGGCGGCCTTGGCCCTCCGCTCACCATGACAACCAGAGCCATGAGCCCATGGGGTACCATGGGGGGTGCCATGGGGAAAAAAAAATCATGAGAATGAGCATCATGACAACGACGGCCACCTCACCTAGCCCCATGTCCTCCACCGCGCTGCTCCATTCCTCCCGCTGTCCGTGGGCTGGAGCATGTGCGCCGGTTCCTAGCGCGATGCTGGGGTCTTATCTCTCGACTCCGTTCGCGCGCAAACAGCACCAGTTAAATGGGTTCTAATAGTGCAAATCAACATGGTGCATTATAAATATCAAAGGAACAACTGCCTCGAGCGGAGCCCACGGAAGTGGAGGTTGAGGTTCGGGTAGTTGTCAGCGGCCGAATTCGGCGGCGTCAACAACATCGGACGCATCTGCATTGGATGGGCGGAGCCGATTGAGTCGCAGTCAACCCTCACCAGTCAGCCAGCCGCTCTTGATTTCCGACCAAGCCCCAAGCAAGCCCCCAGAGGGCGGCGGCCTCGTTACGCGGACCTCGGCGGCACCCACCCATTGACCGTTTCTCCGCCTCTCCGCTGGCTGCCCGCTGCTTTGTGCCTGCATGCCCCGAGACCAGCACGTCCCGACTTCTCCCGAACGTCCACCAACGTTCCTCTTAACCCCGACCACGTACTGACTCGGCCCTGGCTGCTTGCGGCAGGACCTAGCGCAGGAGCCGCAGCACTCGCTGCAGGGAGGAGCAGCCAAACGGCACTATCCACTAACCACCATCACTTACCTCACAAAATGAATAACCATTTCTACCGTTTCCAAACAGCCTGCGCGGCAGTGGCAAGAGCTCACCGTGAGCTCGGCCCAGAGCGGTGAGCCGGACATGCAATTTCAGAGACAAATATCTGCAGATGTCTGCTTCGCCTTCATTTCAGCGAAACAGGAGCACCACCTGGAAACGGCGTAGCACACAGAACAGTCCAAGCCTGACCCTCTAATCCACATCCACTGTCCCTTTCGGCCGCCGACATCCACCCCCCGAGCCGCTCCAACAGTTGCAACACGGTTTAGCCTCCTTGGGAACAAAGGCCGAAATGCAGAGGCTGTACTACAATACCCCTTTGTATCCTCGTTGACCAATACGTAGCCATATCATAATGATGACAGATTTTTATTTTTATTTTTAAGCAATGATTACGCTCCCCCCCCCAATTGCGACCGGGGCGAATCTTGGCTTGCGGCTAATTAGCGCCGGCTGGCGCCTGTCGCGTGAGATGCCCCGCACCTTTTTGTTTCCATGACACCCTGGCGCTCATTTACGAAACCACACACACACAACTGCACCCACGCGTAACGCCGCCGAACGCGTGCTGGACCCGGCCCAAATGTTCACCTCGCTCCCAGATTTTACCCCGCGAGACGTAAAACTCCCCTTCTTTTTTTTTTTACATAGCCATAGTTCCCAGGAACCAGGCGCTAACGCCCTCTAGTCGCATTCCATATGGTATAGGTCTTCTCGCAATCCGTTTTCAACGCCGGGCCCCCTCGACAGTAACAACGGCGACACCCACAATCAACAACATGGCGGAAACCACTCCCGCCAACGGGGTCATAATCTTGAGCGCTCGGCCCTCGCCCGGCTTGTCGCGGACGAGCAGTACATGCAACGGCGGCGGTTGAATATCCAAAATTATGGCAGCGGTTGGCTTAAACCACCAGGGGTTCCTAAAACGCTACATCAGATGCGAGAAGAGAAGAAGGAGCAAGAAGAGCATCAAGAAGCGCTTCGCCGGGAACAATTGGCACAAGAGCTTGCCGAAGCTGAAGCCGAAGCTGTGCCCGAGGATGGAATGATGGACGATGTCCAGCTAGATGGTGCGCAAGACTTGGATGATGATATCCCAGATGCCGATGACGATTTTGCCTTGCCCTCCGACGACGATGATGAGGAAGAGGAGGACGAAGATGAAGAAGAGGAAGAGGAAGATCTGGATGAGGAAGAGGATGAGGACGGCGATGGCGGGGAGGCAGACGAGTCAGTGCTGAGGGAAGAGAGACAAAACGACCTCATGGCCGCTCGCATGCGAATGAATGACGATGCCTTCCGAGAAGCCCTCGTACGTGGAGACGGCGATGGCGAGGGGATGTACGGTGGTGATGAGTATGTCGAAGACGAAGATGAAGGCCACGTGCTCGGAGAGGATGACTTCGTTCAGGATGGTACGGACGACGGCCTAGGCATGGACATGGATGCAGACCTCGACGAGGATATTCCCGAGGCTGATAGCGGCGGTTATGAGCATACTGACTCGGAAGCCGAACTCTCCAGCAGCGAGGAGGATGACGATGACGATGACGACGAAGAAGACGCAGACATGAGTTTTGCGCCCCGTTCCACCGCTATGGGCCCTCCACAGTCACCCACTCTTCACGGCCGACCAAGCCTATCCGTTGGTCGCCCTAGCATGGACATTAGCAACCTACTTTCCCAGGACGGCAGCAGCTTCATGGATAGCAGCCCTGCAGCCGGTCGACGAGCACGCCAGTAATGACTTTGTATGAATTATCAATGGGCAAGGGATAAAGACGGCGTAGATGACACCAAATATACCCAATACAGTGTTTTTACCTCATGAACGGATGAAAAAAAAAAAAAAAGGAGAGAAACATGCTCAGTGTCAAATCTCAATAATTACCAGGCGTTCATGTGAAAGATAGCCAAACGTAAATTATATCTTGCCTTGGAAAAGCGGGATTAATATTAAAAACCAGTATGCAATAAAAAAGGCAGCGGCTCTGTAGTGGGTTCGTAATTTTTTTGGTTGGATTTCCTTATGGAGCGCAGCCCTTGAATCCTTTTTTATCAACCATGTTGGACAGTCGAATAAGAGTGTCAAACGCCAGTTCCCAACGCCGTCCAGTAATGCATCCATATATGCAGGTGATTCCCCCCGCCATCTACCCTGGTTCAAAGACGCAGAGTTTCTTCTTCATCACACTCTCTTCGCTTGTTCCACCCTCAGCTCTATACCGTGAGATTCATCCCGTCCTCGTCCTGTACATGCATTCGTTTCAAGTGTCGAATTGAGAAAAAAAAAGCGGAGGTCCATTGGTCGTGCCGGGGCCAATGCTTTCGTGCGCTCCGTGCGCGTACTTTATTTTATATTTCGTGTGCGCCGTGTTTGCTTGCAAAAGTAACAGAGAGAGTTAAAATTGCAGGTCCAAAAAGGGATCGATTCGACGTGGTGGTAGTAGTGGTGGCTTTTTTTTTTGGAGGCTTAGAACAGCCAGACGTAGACGAAGAGCATGATGACGGCCAGGAAGAAGGCGACCCAGACCTTCCAGCCGACGCCGGTGCGCTGGGCCATGACGAGCATGCGGTTCATGGTGCCGCGGAGGCGCACGCGGGTCGAGTCGAACGAGTCGTTCATCTTTTCGGCCAGGGCGGAAGATTCGCGAATTTCGTCCCCAATGGCAACGGTCATCTGCGAAGCGATAGCACAGTCAGTCCTCTTGTTCCTTGTCTTGCATGCTGGCTTGACCCGCTGGGAGGGAGGGTGCCCATCGGGCGCGGATGTTGTTGCACCATCGGAGAAGCCCAACTTACACTCTTCAACACCTTGACCTTGCCCAGGATGCCCTCGACCTGGGCATCGTTTTGGCTCTCGAGCTCGCTCAGCACGGCATCGCTGTACTGGCCCTTGCGGTTGGGCGTCGCGGATCGGAAGTTAGGGTGCAGGCCGCCGGGTGTGTTGCTGGCGCTGGGGGGCGCGCCGTAGCCTCCGTAGCCGTAGCCGCGGTTGGGACTCGCGCTGACGGGCCGGCGAGAGGCGGCGTCGCCCGTGTATCCCTCGAAGAGCGCGCTGCGGGAGTCGCGCTGGTGCAGCGTGGATGCGCCGAACCTGCTTCTCTTGCGTCAGTGTCTTCCCGGGGAGCCGTGTGCCCTTTTTCGGTGACGTATATCGGGTGCATACCTTTGCGACATGGCGAAAAGAGGGGGTTGAGACCAGTCCTGTCGGTAACGGCAAAGGAAAGGGCAGCAATCCAGACAGGCCAGCAATAGGATAACCAAGGGAAGGGGGGAAAATCTAAACAGGGGGAGAAATTGAAGCTGGTCGTTGCGTCGATGGACACGAAACCCTGTCGCTTCCAAACAGGCTAGGTGTTCCCTCGTGACGGTTGTCTGTTCTGAATGGTGACTGGACCATCCGCTTTAGGGGGGCCAAAGTGCCCGCGGTACGTACCCTTTTCGGAGGGTGGCCATCGAATGGCACCTATCTTGTCCAATGGCATCAACGCAACGCCACTTTCACGCAATTGGCACTTTCTCGCCTCATCACACGGTCACTCACAGAGTCGACCCGATTCGGGTTTTCCGAAGAAAAACTGAGTACTCGCCTTGATGGGTGAGCGAGAGAGACGCATGGCTTGCATTGACCCATGCAAAAAAATATATATACCTAGTTATCACAGGAAATCAGCTGTCGACCCAACCCAAGTAAACCAACAACAAACCACGATATATCGAGATTGGCTTCATTTCGGTGTTATATTCCCCCATATAGCCACTAAATCACTCTTCTATCATTCTAAGGTATTCAAATACAAAAATACGTTGAACATCAAGGCTTTGGAAATAATGCGGGAACCGGTTCAGTTTGAGCCGGCTACCCTATACAATACTATATCCTGTGGTCTTAGCTTACAGCATTATTGGTGCTACATGCTTCTTTTTTGCCTTGCACGTAGTTCGCATGATGGATAAAAATGTATGACTAGATTCTCATTTCAAGATCTACATCTAGATAAATGCGAAATATTGTAATACAACCTGCAAGGACACAGACGCAATAATTGGGGCTGCACATTCCTTCGCCAGCCTCCTACATGCAGCGAAACAACATGAGTTGCATATCGGGATCTTCTTACTTCGGATATAATTAGCCATTACTTACCCAGACGTAGTGCTTTGCGCATCTGACACAAGAGTCAACCAGCAAGTCAGGCTCAACATAGTTTCAACCACGCGCTCCAAGAAATAACATGCGGCCAGCATCGCAGCCGCTAGACGCTGACAACATAGGAAAGGTTGCTAAAAAATTCAAGAACGGAAAGTTTTATCTGTACCCAGTTGAAAATTATCGCGACCTCGTTGAGGAAAAATAGCCACAACTTGCGCTCATATCTGGTGATGAATGGATTGCCGACTCGTTTCTCCTACACACACCGAAGTAGGTCTGTCATCGACCATTCCCTGTGCGGATAGTCTGTCCGATGGGGTTTCAAGCAAACCAAAATATTTATATTCCCAAGCGCCTTTGTTGTTGCTGCAAACCACGGCCGGGGTTGGCCTCATTTGTACTGTGACATGCGTATATCAATTTTTTTTCAACACCACGGTCATGGGTAATCACACTATGAAATTTATTTGCTCGCCATAAGAACACGATAGAAATACTGGTATATCTCTGAATACCCTGTTGGCTTCGGTATTGCCGGTAGGTCATGGCGGCCTGTTGTTCACTCCGCAGGCTGAATGCAATTCGGATGATGATGGCAGGTCAAGAAACAGTTTCCACAGCTAGCCGTTTCCTCATATCATATTACCTAGAACACTATAACCCGGACCTTTCCCCTACCCCAGCCATTTTAGGTATTTAATCCGCTTTCATCTCATCTCTACGGAATGCGGCGATGGGTAGACTCATTACCAGAGTCGTTTTGTTCACATTGGATTTTCCAGAACTCTTAGTTCGGTCATTCGTATCACACGTAGTGCGTCTGGGAGTTCTATTCAATATGAAGAAAACAATCCCGTGGCCCTGTTCAGATCACTGGCAATAGTCTCCCGGGATGCTGGAGGCGGTGAGTGGAAATCGAAGCACAGAAACCCAAGTTTGCGGGCCGGAATGTGGCAATATCTAAATCCTCAACCTAGAGCGGGAATATTATGTGCATCGTACACAAATTTAACAACCAATTCACTTTTTTGTACCGGAGTCCAGTGAAGCCAGGTTCATTATTTCATAGGTTGAATTCGTTGCCAATGTAACATCAATAACGGTGACACGGTGGCCCGTGTGGCTTCACAAGAATTCACGCTTTATCCCAGGGCATTTACATAGGGACCAGAAAGGGCTCAGATCAGTCATGTGCGTTTTTGGATCGCTCTTATTGCATGTCGTAACCACAAAGTAGATAGAGTACCTATGCAAAGTAGATGGCTCGAACCAAGCTTGGTTGATGTTATCCCAAAGTCCAGGTTGAACCATCTGCTAAGATCCCAATTGCTGGGGTCAGAGCAAAAGCAACATATTCATATCCCATTTTCCCCATTGGGGGTTTTATGTCATAATGCCGTGCCATTCATCTACCAATCCACGTGCAAGCCCACGTGTGCTGTCGGGTCATCCAATGCCCCATCCGATGCCCCTCGTCCAAATGCTTGTTTAGCCGGACATGGCAGTGTCCTCGTCCTGCTCACCCTCGGCGGGTTGGAAGTCCTCGTCCTCGTCCTCATCGTAGTCATCGTTGGCGGGGTTCTCTGCGGCAGCCTTGGCAAAGTCGATCTGGGCACCACGAGTACGACGTCCACCGTCGACAATGTTGTTCAGGTCAATCTCCTCCATGCCATCCTCATCTGGGCAAAGGTTAGCTCGGCGTCTGCAAGTCTATTAGGTATAGGATGGCGCATACCGGGCTCGACACGCTAGAGTCAGCGTGTTAGTAAAGATTGTCAAAAACCATCATAGCGGGCATTTAAACTTACCTCCTCATCCTCATCGGAATCGGACTCCTCCTCGTCCATGGTAGCGTCATCAACCTGGTCGGCGGCGGCCTTGCCCTTGCCCTTGCTCTCGGCAAAGGCGTCCTCGTTGGTCTGGGGAGCGGTGGCGCTGTTGTCAGCCATTTTAGCGGTGGGTGGTGGTAGAATAAGCTGAAGGGATTTGAGTTGAGGGGAGTTGGTATGGAAGGATGGGAGAGAATTGCAAATTCCGGTGTATGCAAGAAGCGTGAAAGATGCAGCTCGAAAAGGCGGGTGAGCTCTACGTGAATTTGGGGGACCAGCGCTTGCGACCAGCTTTTAAGCAGCTGCATGCGACGGCCACACAGATCCTCGTATGGCAACCGTACTAGTCCCGATCCACGCTAGAACCACGTGCGCACTGTGCTTTTTTCGCACCAATACGTAAATACACGTGATTACAATGATTTGTCTGTGTTGTGCATTCCAGCAAACAATGAATTGCTCAGTGAATTAGCCTTGTACCTGCATGGCACTGTGTGCATTTTGTCTCGGAGAGGGGTGATTGCCTGAACCTGACCGGACAGATCTGGCCATATCGGGCCCTTCAGCCTTGAATATCAGGCCCCAACATCAACATCTCCCAACCTCCCCCTGCATTCGGCCTGGACCATTGAGATCATCGAGATCATTGAGACCTTGATTGAAATCAAGCGCGCTAACTCGCTAGACTAAGTGAATCCATTCATGTACGCCTATCGCCACTCCATGGCCTTCTCGGCCTAGACCGTTCCTCTCGTGCTAGATTCTCCAAACACCTTGGCTTGAAACCTAGAATTTGAAATACGATTGTTTCGCATGGCTTCAAAAAAAAAAAAAAAAAAAGGAAGAAAGAAAGAACAAAAATTGCACTTTGAAACATAAACATTGCATTCTATTAATATTGATTTGTGTTGCATCTCTATTTGCCTTCGCCGCCACCAGCCATGGACATGACCACCATAATCGCCAGCACCCACCAGTACCTGGTTTCTTGTTAGCACAGCCGTTCAGATACGGAGACATTTCCCAGCAAACGTACTTCTGTAGTAGAGTCTTCTCTGGCTCCTCTCCCACCTTCTTTCCCTCCGGAGAGAGTACCACCGGCTTGTTCAACTCTGGTTGCTTGCCCTTGTAGACGGGAAGCAAAACCACCTTGGGGCCAAAGTCACGCGTTTGTCCGGCGTCAATCTGCACGCCCTTGTATGCCGCGCTGTGGACATCGCCCTTCTCGTCCACCGAGAGGATGATGTTGGGAGCATAGCCCTTGCCAAAGTTGTCGACGCTGGCCGCCGTGGTTCCCGCCACCCACTGCTTGGACTCCGAGTCGTACAGTCCAATGCGGACCAGCGATGCCGCCTCAGGCAGCTCGGGTGCCTCGTAGGAAACGACTTGCGACGACGAAACCGCGGCCGGGTCGTAGGCAACTTCTGCGAGGAGCTGGGGCTCGGGAGTCGAGCCGTGGACGGCTTGGATGTAGATGTGGGCGGTGCGCTGCTCAGCAGCTACAAGCGCTGCGGCGCAGACGGCGGATATTAATGTTGCGATTCTCATGATGATGTGCTGCCGGATCAAGGCTCTGTATTTTTTTTTTTCGCTCGTGGACGATTGCGAGGTTGGACTGCGCGTTGGAGCAGCTGTCGATCAATGATGGAAGACGACAGCTAGACAAGGAGCTCAGATCTCGGTAGTATATCGGATAAACGCCATGACCCTTGACGTCGACCCTACAACAATCAACCAGTGTCTTGCGATTAAATTCAAAAGCACATATCGGCAACGAATTATTGATGTTTGTATTTTGTAGAAAAAAAACTCCCAGGTACATCGAATTTGTTCTTGATGTTGGGGTTTGGTAATTCTGCCGCCCAAGTTTGTGTGTACATATGCTTCATCGCTCTACCCATAGATGCTGTCCAAATCATATAAAAACCATCGCCCGAAACCCATACGCCGATAATGTGCCATCGCGCCAGATCCACTCTCTGTCTTCGTAAGTGGTATCCGCTCTGCCTTACTACGCTGGAATAGCCAGCAATCTACCCTGGCCAGTTGCTTCATGGCCAATCAGGCCATATCTAATGTTACCATTATGAAGCCCAAAGGGTATCATTATCCTTCCTGTTGCCCTACGTGCCCATTGCGTGTATCACCGTCTTCAACATCGTCCTCGTCTCCTTCCTCATCGCTTTCGGACCCATCAGACTCTAGAGTATACCCAGGAGCCCGTTCTACCAAACCTTTATAATATGCTACTAGAACTTCTGGGTTTGGGACAATCTTCCAATCGACTCTGTACAGAAATTCGAGTTCGAGCAGTTTCAGCTCGGCAACTCGCACACCTCCAACCCGCGCATATGTAGTATTATTCCAAAATGAGTCGGACAAGCCCTTTGCGGCAACCGTAGCAGCGGTGATCAAAAACCGATGGACCGTCAAAGTGTTGATTGTGAACTCCTGGTAGAGCGCACAAAGTCTATCAATGTAGTACACCATTGCTAGCAGCAGCGGTGGAGTTAACGTGGCGTGTCGGGCCAAGCGGTGCAAATAATCCCGGACAGAGATCCCGGGTGCCGTTCTGAGACGCGTTAGCAGGGTCCAGCCTCGATGGCGGTTTTCGGTTGGGTCGTACCTCGAATGGAAGCGTGTCAATCCGCCATTCGATATTCGGATCGCATCGTTGGTGGCTATCAGCTCGCCCAGCATGTGCGCAATCAATTCGACCATGTCCTCGACGGGGCAGAATTCATATTGGTGCGGCAGGATCTTGGGAGGCGGGGAATCCGGTTTTGGTCTCTTGGACGAATGTGATGACGATCCCGAAGAGTTTGTGGCTTGGGTGGGAGGACGGGGTGGCGAGCTTCTGCGCTTGACGGGTGACACCCCGCTTTGCGGTGCTGGAGTCTCGCTCGCAGCAGCAGCAGCAACAGCAGCTTGGTGCTGAGAAGATTGAGGGGTAGCAGCGGAGGGGTTCGCAGTCGGGGGAGGAGCGTGAGGAGATTTTGATGGCTGCGCAAGCGGCTTCTGAGAGAGTGAGGATGAGGAAAAGCGAGCCTGGGATTCCATCGGGGGCCCTTGGACGCCGGCGTCGCTGGCAATATATTGCCTAGGGCGCTGGTGGGGTGACGAATTCATCGTGTCGGCGGGGATAGATTCAGATCGTGAGGAGTTCCGTCGCCCGATCGCAGAGCAAGGTTTTGAGGCAGTCTGAGGAGTGGGATGCGCATAGCGAAAGGTGGTCGGCGAGGCATTGGCGGAGGTTGATAGAATCGGCGACGTCTTCAACATGGTCTGCGGCGCATCGTCAAGACGTTGACAAGGGCAGTCGAGACGGCGGGAAAAAAAAGTTGAAAGGGTTGGAGTTTGTGTCGGAGAATTTGCAGAAGTAGTGGGAATGCTGGTGGCGGCGGCGGCGGTAGATAAATTGGTGATGGCAAGGGAGCGACGACCGGAGCCGACAAACTGCGTGATGTCCAAGTTGGAGTAGCTAGATGCTGGCCTGGTTGGTCTCATGCGGCTTCGTGTCTGGGCGCAACATTGGACAAGCAGCGCTACTGACGAGAACGCTCACCGAGCAAGACCAAACTAACAATCGGAGCGCGCTGGCAGTGCGACCGTGCTTCGAGGGGGTGTGTGTGTGGAGGGATGGTGGCCCGGCCGACTCAGTGGATTGGCGGTAGCGGCAAGTTGATTGCCGTGGTGCACTGGCAGCGAAGCGACTCGTTGTCAGATGCAAGGACGCTCACAGAGTTTGAGTGCTGGTTAAGTGGGAATGGCGGGCACGCCGGAGCGCTTCTCACCCAATTCCGGCTGACGGCTAGGGCGTCGCTTGCCTAACCCGGGCAGCGTGCCTTGGCGGCCAAGGTTGGTTGGGCCTGAGGATGCTTCTGTGCCTGGGCTGTGTTTGTCCAAAGCCTCTTCTCTCCCTCCTCGTGCGCCCCAGAAGCGAACTCTCCTCGAGGCCTTGTGCCTGCAGTTCGAGGTGGAGAGGGGGTTGGGCAGACAGAGCAGGGAAGCGGGTTCACCGTGGAGTTATCGTGGGTTCGTCTTGGTGGGTTCAGGATGGTGTAAGAGTTGCGTCAGGGTATGGCTCCGAATTCGAGTTTTTTTTCTCTCTCCTCCCTGCTTGTTGATACTAGCAGTCCTTGCTGGCCAGGCCTTCCCCTCCCAGAAAGCTGTTTGGTGGCCGCTCTGGTGGTAACAACAGTAGAAGTCCGGCATCAAATAAACGGCGCTCCAGCCGCCCCTGGCTGGTTTATCAATCCTTCTCCCATTCCCTCTACCCCAGACAGTCCTTCGCGTAGCCAATGCGAAAGTCGCAAAGTCGTGTTTGGCTTGAACTCTTTACTTTTTGCTGGACCGTCACGAACCAGTCGATGAACAACGTGGACTATTTCTGGGCTACCACAGGGCAGCATGCTGGGGCACCCGCCTGGCTGGTCTGTGCCAGGATGTGCTTAGGTTGACAAGGGTGCTCCCTGTGTCACGGGACCCTCGGTTCTTGATGGCTCATTTTAGGCTGGCTGCCAATGGACCCTTTATGTGGGTTGGATTCAACAGCTCAGCCAATTCCATAATGCGCGTAATGGAGCTTTGTGTCAGACGGAGGCTCAATGCAATTGCCGCTGAGTGCCGTGTTTCCTAGAGGCAATACGCTAAAGATTCTGTTGTACCTTGATCACAAGGCGCACCTCATCAGATTGTCCGACTTACACATGGCCGGAAAACTGGGTCGAGAAGGTCTACTTTTCCAGAACATCTTCATCCACCCCTGACTAATTCTCCGCTTCATTCCACCGCGGCTAAATCCCACAAGTAATTCTGACAATGGCGTGTCATTTCAGCTGGTGGCTGCTGGTTTATTCTCAAGTTCATAATCCCAAAATACAATCGATGTGATGTTGACCGCCTAGTTTGGGCCAGAATGTCTCAAGAGAATGTTGCCAAATAACAGCGGGTAAAGATTCCTCTGCCATGCATAAGCAACAACAGCCCCGCAATGTTATCATTTATCCGAACTCGGCAATCCTGCAACCGCGCTGGAGTTCCTCTCGTATTTCAACTTGTTCAACAAAGATTCCCGCCCGTCCCTAGTGTTCCACTCGACCTCATCTATGTTTGATAAATAGCATACCCTCTCAACCTTGTATTTTTATAAAAGTTATACTTGACCTGTCCACTAGCCGTATCTCTTGGTGCGCTACTCGCAAGCCTACTCTTCTCACCCACTAGCCTACCCCGCGTCCGTCTTGTCAAATTATTTCGGCCGCTCCCCATCTCGCTTCTCCGGGTTCCTACGAAAACGGCTAGTATCTCAAGCTCAACCCCTCCCCCAGGCCCAACGATCACAAAGGAATCGTACACTACAGAGCGGAAGGCGATGAAGTCAGTGCACTCGAGGAATTGCCATTGATGGTTTGGAAATTACAACAATTAAGATGGATAGGGAGGAATAGCGAGGTAAGTCACAGCATGGTGGCTACAACAAACAGTCGGTACGTGGAGCGGATTCTTCTCATATCGGGGGATGGCCACATCTCGTGGGCCAGAGTGCTCAGGAAGGATCGGCTCCCTTGCAATTGGATTTCGTTGAAGTCTACTATGTATGGATTCAGTCTCCGAAAGTCCCAACGATGAAAAGAAGAAAGAAACTAGATGAAAATGGTTCGGGCCCTAAACCTGGACCCCGTACATCTGTGTGTCCAAAGCTTAGCGGAACGGCGATTCCGACGACTCGGGTAAAAAGAACATCGACCTTCCACTTCAGCTCAAGACAGATCGTGAATAAAATGAGCATGTCCACCATAGCATTTGGGTTGGGCGAGTTATGGAGCCGGGATAGTTCTCATCTGGGGATGAACTCCGACCACAATACCTTTGACATTGGCTCAACTTGCCGCATTTGGATCCATCGTGGGGGGACCAGACGCCTTATAACCCATATATAGGGCAGACGAGGCAGTCTCGGAGTTCCCTTGGACACGGGTTGTACGCGGAGACTGGCTTGACAGTGCTCCGTGCGTGGGGGATACAACGTCCGATGTCCATTGACACTCAACACCTTCGCGATAGCAGCGCGGCAAAACTAGGAACGGCTCGACATTCTTCGCAAAATCCTGATTCCAAACATTCACAGTTTACACTTGGCTAATTTAATGCACCCTCTCGTATAGCGTTTGGTATTCCATCCTGTGCAGCACCAGTGAAGTTTTGTTGCTGTTTGTTGATTGCCTTGTACAACCAAATTTTAGGGTCGCCCCATACATATGTGGGCCGTCGACAGGGAGAAACAAAAAAAACAAAAGTCAACATACATCTAGCCAGCAAAGACACGAGCCTCTTGGCTGCCCTCAACATGCCATCAAACCAATGCGAGGCGCCGTGGCTGCCTCGCACAAGCCCTCTCTTAATCAATGCTTTGCGATTTGCCAGGCCTCTCCCCATTTATTCCATACCCAATTGCACCCATGTTTGCGACTTGCCCACAGCTCTGCCTTGCTTATCGGGCGCTGCCTGCTCGATAAGCCCAGACACGTGCCGTGCCGCTTGTCGGAGCCACCAAATCTTGACGTGATCTGCGTACCTCCAACCCGCGTCTCCCCAGAACGACCCCATACCCACTGCATCTTTTAATGATTCGAATCAAAAAATACAGTCATCGATTATCGCTTTTTCCTGCTTTCCATTGTGCTATTTTGGTATCCAGTCCCTTTAATCCCACCAGTTGCAGCTCGACCCGGCTCCAAGGCGCATGAGACTTGGCACATGCGCAACCTTCAGGCGTCCATTCCAGATTGCAATTCACCCCTCGCACGACCCATCGCAGCAACCACACCACATCTCCGACTTACCACCCCATCACCATTTTCGACACGCCCATCTTCATGGCTCGCCCGCAAAGCCCCCCGATCCTAACTCAGCTTCGCAGCGCCCGAACGTTGCCAGAGCAGACGGCTGCTCTCCGAGCTCTCAAGAATGAAATAGTTGGACACATCCAGAAGAAGGAGCTGTGGATCAGCCTGGGCGTCCTAGACCCAATCGTCAGGACCCTTGCCACGGCCAGGTCACCAGTAAAACCTAATGGGAAGGATGCTCGCCTCCCGCTGGCGCAGAGGCCGCTGTCTGATGAGGAGAATGTGAGGCTACAGGCGCTCCAGCTCGTTGCCAGCTTTGCAAATGGTAGGGTTGCGACCCATGGCGCATATTCTGTGTCATCGGTGACAAGCTCAGGACTAATACGATCAAATAGGAGGCCCTGCGTTTATTGCTCCCCTCCACGCGGCGAGAGCGCTCCCCGCGCTTTTGGCCAACATCTCGCCGTTCTTGAATGCTCCCCAGCTCGTCGTTGCGGCCCTCCGAGCGTTGACTGACATTGCAGATGCATCCGCTCTGGCCCTTCCAACATCGCCCCTTACCTCTGAGGTACTAGCCGACTATGTGTTTTCTACGCAATATCTCGAATCGTTTGGTGCTATGCTCTCCGTTTCATCCTCGAACCATCTTGTTCAGTCACAAGTTCCGCTTGCCGCCGGCCTGATATCCCGCCTTTGTCGAGAGGACCGACACCAACATGCTTTGACAACCGCTGGCATTCTAGACGCTCTTGCGACTCGGTTGGCCAGCATTGCCGTCACTCGTGGTCAGGTTGTGCCCGGCGCAGACGCCGCAGCAAACGCTGATGGGTTATTCGAGGCGTTCCCTGAGGCGGCCCCCAAGGGATTCAGAGTCCAACCTATCCTAGAAGCCATCGCGGCTATCCTCGGCGACTCCAAATATCGAGCCCACAGACTTATCAACTCACCGTCGATTCTCGCCGTCTTCCCATCCATCAAATTCGACCCAGCGGGTGAATCGCCAGATTCCAGGCAGGACATGGACTTTTCAGGATTTGGGAGCCCGCGGTACCAACCCGTCACTGCAATGGACTACATCCTCCCCATCAACTTGTCGCGGACCACGCCCACATCTCCATACAGTTCTGGTGGGGGTTCGGACTCCCAATCTTCAAGTCGGTCATCCCTGGGCAAGTTCAGCGCATCAGCAATCTGGGACTCACCCCGCCACCCCTCGGTTGGCCCCGGCCCCGACAGCGATTCGGATGAAGTCGAAAGCCCATTCATACCTTGGCTTGTGCATCTTGTAAGATCATCAGACGAGTACGAGAGACTTCTTGCTTCATCGATTCTCGCCGCCTTGATTAAGGGGGGGGTGGGAAGCAAATCGCAAAGAGAGGCAACTCTAGGGCTCCTCGTGGTACCTCTACTCGTCGATATGATAGCCAAAAACGACAAGGACATATCAGATGTAAATGAAATGGACAATGCCACCAAGCGCACAATACTGGAACGAGCGCCGGTTGTTCTAGCCCGAATGATTGCAGACAGCGAGTTTCTTCAAAAATCGGCCAACGATTGTGATGCCGTCAAGGTTCTGAGCAAGCTCCTCAAGCATGCATATACCCCTGTTCAGGATAACACTCAACCTCATTACTGGACACCACACACAGATACCGAAATGGATTCCGAAACTGCGAGCCCGATGGCGCAACTCGGTGAGGAGGGGCAAAACGGTCTTCTCATCCATCGGCTCAAGGTGCGCGAAAGCACGCTCAAGGCTATCGCAGCACTTGCAGGAGGAAAGGAGGACTATAGAAAAGCGTTTTTGGCAGAAGAAATCGTTTCGTACATTGTGGAATCTCTATCTGAATTCCCCAGGAAACCCAAAACGGCTAAGGAACGATCAGACAAGCCCAATGACGATACCAACAGACAAAGTGCGACCGCCGGGTACGGCGCCAATCCTGCAGCTGTCATTATTGCTGGGTGTCATGTTGTCAGAATGCTTTCACGCTCCGTTAGCACTCTGCGGACTGCCCTGGTCGACCATGGAGTGGCCCTGCCCGTTTTCCGCTTTATGAAGCACCCCGACATCAATATCCAGATAGCAGCCACAGCGACCATTATCAACCTGGTTGTCGAAGTCAGCCCTGTAAGGGAGGTGAGTGACGGATCCTTTCCAAAAAAAAAAAAAAAAAAACCAACGCGGTGTGAACTAACTGGCTTTAGCTTCTAACGGAAAACGGCGTCATGAAAGTTCTTTGCGAGCATGCGCATTCACCCAACCCAGCGCTACGGCTCAACGCAGTCTGGGCTCTCAAGCATTTCGTCGATGCTGTTGGTCCAGAGCTCAAGAAAGCCTGCTTAGAGGAAATGGAGCCAGAGTCGCTGGTGAAGCACATCTGCGAAGATACTGAGGACTCAGCATTGCAAATGGCTCGAGACAGAGACTCTTCAAGCGTGGACCTGGACGACGACGTGGAGATGGACGCCTCCGAGGTTCCACACCGATGGCTCTATGGAGCCAACGGCATTGTGCAAGAATTAGACTCTTCGAGCTCTACCAAGCTGCGCCAGGCAGAAGACAAACTCCACGCGGTCCGAGAGTCGGAGCTGAACCCCGTACGGAGGGCACGGAACGATGACCTGGCGATCCAAGAACAGGCTCTCAATTTCATTAGGAACCTGATTGCCAGACCAGGGGCCGGGTCGGCCTCTGATAGCGCCAATGAGACGTCGGAAATGATTGATTATCTATTTGAAAAGCTCGGACAGGATCACCTGTTCGAAATGCTCGCCTCCAAGCTCCGGCCCAAGGTGCTCCACCCTTTTGCTCGCCGAACGCCGGTGCCGGGTCGGGAAACACGGGTGGTGCATCCGCAACCGAAAATTATTGTGGCGGCGATTTACATCCTGGTGCACATGGCGGCCAGCGTCCCTCGTCACCGGCAATTGGTGATTACGCAGACGGAGCTGCTTAAGTTGGTAGCGCAGCAGGCTAGCAGCAAGGACCGGGAAGTGCGTGTGGCCCTCTGCCATCTCATCATCAACCTGACCTGGCAGGAGGATGACAGCGAGGCCCAGGCGTGCGCTCAGAGGGCGCATGAATTGAGAAGACTAGGGTTCCACACCAAGATGGAGACGCTGAAGCACCAGGATGGGGACCTGGATGTGCGGGAGAGGGCCAAGACGGCAGCATGGCAGATACAACAGGCCACATAGAGGTGGCGGATACAAGCCGCACTGGGGTGGTGCAGTGTGGGCGGCGGGCAGGAGTCGGCGATCAGAAGCACATTGGAAACAAGGAAATAAGGCTAGGGCAGCGTTGTGGCATAGGTCTAGCGGCGTAGGACCAAGCATGTTTACGTACCTAATTCTCACGAAGTTTGGATGGACCCGTGGACAATTTGAGCCTGGGTGGTAAAAGGTTGTGAGTCGGACGGACAGGGGACCCTTCTCATGGTGTTGGCCCCATGTCGTGTTACCAAAGGTCAATGGGGGCCCGTGACTGGTCTGACTCGGACCAAAGTTTACTGTTTTGTCGATCGATCTGGAAGATCAACAGCGAGCGGTAGTGTGTACTGCTAGCGCGGGAAACGTGGGACTAGTGCATGACGGCATAGGGTTGTTTCGCCTGCAACCTTACCATCATTGAAGAAAACAACTGGCGGATCAAAGAGACAGGGGCTTGAGATAGCCTTGCGAGACGAGGAATTGCCCTTGTGAAAAAGGGTACAAGGCTTTCCTCCCCTCCTTTCCCTTTCCGAAGATGTGATTTATTTGGGTAGAAATACCCTATACCGGGCCGGGATGATGGCTGGTCTATGAAGCCAGACTGACGTCAATCAATCACAATTTTTTCCAACGTCGTTTGGGGAAGTGAATAGTGACAGCGGCGAGGGAGAACCAATGCCAAGGGTGAGCGATGCTCCATTGAACTGCAACCTCGTGACGACGCAACCGGAACCCACGGATCCCCAAGTGGCATGACGATCTGGAAAGTGGTGAGGTCCATGGCCTGCATCGGCCGCTGGATGTAGCGTTGACCGGAGAGGGCGTTCCATCTGCCGGCAGGGCTGATGCATGCCCTTTGCCTACCGCTCCTGCCAAGGCACTTTTTTTCTTTTTTTTCTTTTCATTTACTTCCTTACTTCAACCCCCGACTCTGCCGGGGGGAGGGGTCGTCGTGCTGTCATGGCGGCCATTCGTTGGCCGAAGCTGGAAATGGTTGATGTAACTGTACATGCGGCGCATAGACTTCATTCTGACCCGACGTGGTAGTCGAGCCTTACCCTGGAGCTAGACGCTTCACTCGGGCACCATGGCATTGGCCCAGAGGGCACAACGAGCACAGAATTCAACGCTACATGTGATGGAGGATGCTAGGCTGACAAATTCAAGGCGTCATGATACTGCAGAGATGGGGAAAACGCATGCTTGTACCGCTACCTGGTCTTCGCGTCATCGGTCCTGGATTGTGCATGCAAGCTCTAGTCCAACCAACCACCACGAAGCTGTCAATCGTCTTCCCCCCTCCCTGAGGGCGACCATCACGAGATGCTGCAAAGCTCACCATGGTTGTTTTTTTCTCTTGACACTTCGTCCCTCCATCTTAGTCGTCCTCGCGGCCAATCGGCATCGGCGGAGGAACAGAGCTCATCCCGGGACGTGGGTTTCGAGGTGGTCCATGAAGCTCTTGAGGTCGATGACGGGGGCATGAAGCAGAGTTTTTCTATATAAGTCACTAGAAGTATCGCTTGTCTTCGGGTCTCATCCATCCTCGAGCTCTTCATTGGCAAACCAGTACATACATATATATATTCTTTAATATCCGGCACTCCACCGCAGCTGATACGCGCCACAGCCTCCCATTTACTCGCATAAACGCACGTCGACGATACCTTCACCATGCCTGTCCTATACGCCCGCAACAAGGCCCTCACCATCAACCCGCCGGCCGGTGACTCGCATCTTACGACGGGAGGCTCTGACTGGCTCTGGGCTGTGACGGCCGTCTACACTGTGACTTTTGTACGTGATAATTGTCTTCGGTCTCCTACATGCCATGTCCTCATCATGTTTGTTAAACAATTGACTTACACGGGATGACCTTTTAGCTCGCATACTACGGCCTCAGCTTCAAGGCTCGCCATGGAGAGAAGATTTTCCACTACCTCTTCACCATTGGCCTGCTCGTCGGCACCCTGAGCTACTATGCCATGGCCTCTGACCTTGCCTGGACTGTCGTCGCCACATCGCTCAACCGCGGCGACGATGCCACCTACCAGATCTTCTTTGCCAAATACATCAACTGGGTCGTCTCCTTCCCCGTCGTCATCATTGCCCTCGGACTCATTAGCTGCGTGAGCTGGGCTACCATTGCCTTTAACGTTGCTCTCGCCTGGAGCTGGTAAGCATTCAATAGCACAGCACCATCACCACCAACAACTATTTACGCCCGCGAGAGAGAAATTGCAGACTAACAAGTGGACGTCAACAGGATCATTGCGTACCTCTGCTCTGCATACACCGCCACCAACTACAAATGGGGCTTCTACGCCTTCGGAACTGTCGCCTGGATTCTCCTGGCGGTCCAGACGACGCTGCACGGCATGACGGCGGCGGGCCGCGTCGACCTCAAGGGCGACTACACCAAGCTGGCGGGCTGGGTCAACCTGCTGTGGATGCTGTACCCCATCGCCTTCGGCGTGGCTGACGGCGGCAACGTCATCAGCGTCACCAAGAGCTTCATCTTCTTTGGCATCCTCGACATCCTCATGCTGCCCGTCATCGGCTTCGCGTTCCTCTTCCTCTCGCGCAAGTGGGACTATGGCCACCTCAACCTGCACTTTACCCAGTACGGCCGCGTCGCCAGCCGTGACGGCGTCTTCCACGAGAAGGCCGGCGCCGCTCCCGCCGGATCGGCAGTTCCCGCCGCTCAGCCCGGCGTTGTCACCGCCTAAAACCATCCGGTCCCATCGGGAGCAGGTCGGTTTTAGTTTGCGAATGAGAGTTGGGACTATCTAAGCTGGATATCTTTCTTGGCCCCCCACCCTCCCTCCGCTTCACCGCTCCCTTGCCGCCGAAAGCGCGCCCTTGAAGTATACCAAAAAAAAAACCATTTCGAATTTAAACCGAGGAAAACCGTATTTACGAAAGGGAGAATAAAAAAAATGGTAAAGTGATAACATGAAAGGGAATATTCGAGCTTGGAGGAAAAAGAAGAGAATAATGGTCGCTCGTTAGACAATTGGGACTGGATTATTCCCCTGGATGTCGCAAGTTCAACGTTTGGAGTTGTCATGATAATGATGATGCCATGAGATACCCTCGTTTTGCCGGGAGCTGGATGCCCGCTGAATTTTTTTCTGCCCACACCCCCTTTCTCATTAATGTATAATTGGAGCCCGAGGGAGAGAGAAAACCAAAAATTCAAATAAAACTAGCCACTCGTTATTGGAACCCTAATGCTGGAATCGTCACGTTCCTGTGAGTGATCTGTGCTGTGCGTGTTGGTATGTGAGGCCCTCACCGATCATCATGAACACAGCCATACACCAAAAATTCAATAAATGGGGATTCGGGTTTACCAATGAAAGACTAGTGAGAGGCCCCATAAAACACGTCAAAGACTCTAGTTCGCCTCACCGCTAACTTAATATCCTTTTTTGGGAATCTTGGTCGTTCAGCTGGACGTGGGGGCCGATGCTGTTTTGGATGAATTTATTTATTTGCCCGCGACAAGTGCGAGGAGGAGGATGAGGAGGAGGAGGAGGGGTGTGTATTTTGATTTGAGAGGAGTGGGTTTTCATGCCTCTTCTCATAATAGCTAGTGAATGGCGATGAATGTTCTACTTGATGTTGGGTTGTAATATTGCTACGAGTTGTCCCTTGCCGCTACGCAGATGACGAAGCCTGAAGCAAGAAAATGGATGCGTGGTCTTCAAGCATTCCGCAGCCTTGGCTTTGTCTGAATCACTTCACGAGAACTAGAAGACAATGGCACTTGACCAAACAGTAACGGTCACCCGCTAATTCTATCTTGAAGGACTAGACCTTGATGGAATCCGCACATATCTATGTGACGGCACATCCCTTGTATTCGATGATAGCTTTCCAGCACGAAATCATCACTCTCATTTGGGTTGATTTACGGAAGCAATTATTAGGGGAAGTAGGATTACGAAAATGGTGATGGAGAACCTGACAAGAATGGCGACCAATATGCTGCTAAGCATACGTTGGACCTGGACTATGGCAGGCAGAGAGATGGGTTCGTCCGGAACCTCCAGGGGTCGTTACGGCATTTTTAATAGGAAAGGTTTGGCAGAGCAAGGGTCAGATCGAACCCAGATGAAGCTCTACCATCTATAGATTGTTGTACCGTTGATTTGGTCACCAGCATGGGTGACTCCAACTCCTTGTTCGATTTGACTCAAAGTCGGGCTCATCCAAAGCGCACATGTCAGCCGCGAATGGAATCGTGGCCAGAGAGCCTGCTCCAAACCCACCTTGACCATGTTTCAATTCTCACCGAGCCATGAGTGATTCTTCACCAATGCTTGCCGTATGTATTGCCCCACCAACGTGCAAGTTGGACGACGCAACCAACAGCAGCTCCACTGATTGGCAACATTTGTCGACAAAGCAATCTAGCAACCAAGATTTTGGGTATGCAGATAGCAGCCAAGGACCTGGAGGCAGGGTCATTTTTAGCCTCCTCTCGACTTGGCGAGATGGGTCTGGATCTCGGGGCGAAACCCGCCAGATCTGGATGACGGGCTGAAGTGCGGGCCTCTTCCACACTGGGCACAGGCGCTAGTATACGGCGGAGAGGCGGAGAGCACCACCCATGTTCGTGGCGATGAGTGCGTCGATGCTCGTACGCGGGTCTTGGAAACCTGCCAGGTCTCGGCCTCCTAGCCTGCATCGGTGCCATCATCCACGTGCCTGAGAGAGTGCCACGGAAGCACTGGCATGAATCTTCTCGAAAGCAAAGAAACGACTGCGCCGAATCCACGCACTTGCTCCATCGTGTTGTGCTGCAGAAGCTGTTGCCCAACCCCAGCCACGCTGCATCTGTCTGCTTCCGCATGGCGACCCAACCACGCATGCAGCTGACTGAGATAGGGACATGGTATACCGACATGGTACATGGTACATGGCCCTCCAGGGTCACCCAAGCGTCCAAGACATGCGTCGCGTCGTATTGGATTTCCCTCCCTTAGTAGCCCCGAGTGAGAAGGGCCGCCGCCTTGAGATAGGGAGCACACACGCTCCATCCACGTGGGCCGGCAACCCAGAGGGTCCGCCCGAGGTGGCTGTGGTACTTTATGCGGAGAGAAAGCAGCTTACGTTGTTTGTGCACCTGTGGCGGCCAGCCATGGTACTGACAGAGGAAAAAATCAGGCCATTTCGAATGCTTCACCCCCGCAGGTGCATTGGAGCCGCCGAGGTTTGCGCGCCACCGTGGCCCGGCTTGTAGCTTCCTGGTCAGTCGTCGTTGATCGATCGATCGCAGGCGGGGGAGGCGAAAAAAAACGGACACCCGCTTGGGTGGGGGTTTCGTCTCGGCCGGGCGGACAGTATCTCCGACGACGGCAACAAGAGAATGAGAGAAGTTGGCTGTTGGCAACTGAGCCATCTGTGATCCTATTACCCGGTACGCGAGGGAAGGAAAAACACTCGAGCCCCGGGGCTTGGAAAGAACCAGAAGCAAATACAGTCCTGTCCGGAGTTGCCGTGGGCAGTCAAGCCACTGCTGCCAGCCGTCATGGTTATGCAATGGCCACTGGCCGAGCCAAGACCGCTTGACAATCATGGCTGTTACGCCATTGAGCATGAAACCCCCTCTTAGTAAGTGGAGAGTGAGATATGAGAGAGAGGGCGAGAGGGGAAATGATGCGTCCAGCTAGAAGCGTGAGACATGGGCAGACCTTTGCATGTAGGGGGACACAGAGGCCGAGACCATCCAGGTCAATACCGCAGGTGACTTTTGCTTGCCTTGCCGTTGTTCACGCACATTTCTGCCTGCTGATCTGCACTCTTTTGTCTCTGGCATCAAGTACCGGATACAGAGAAGCATGCGTGTGCTTGCTGATGCGGATGCAGCTGCCGGGAAGTAATCACTGGGACGTGGCGACAACGACGGAGCGGGATTATCTGGATTGAAATTTTCTGGAAAAGAAACACACGAGAACACGCCCGTAACCGCTTTGGGTGCAGGGAGAATACGCCAAACGTCGCAGCTGTGCTAGAACCAATGTGGCCGAGATGGCGTCTATCGGTGAAGCCCAGCGAAGACGGTCCCCTTGTGCAAACCCCCATCAGGTTCGCAAAGACCGGTGAGCGGGCGCAGGTAAGGATCGTCAAGATTATACCAGTTGGTAAATGGCAGGCTATCCGAAGGTACGTCTTGCGTGCGACGCGCCTCGTCAACTGATAGTGGGTGTTGAATGGTCAACCGATGTCGTGACGCACCAAGTCGCATCTCCTGTGTGCCTAGCAAACAACTACGCTCGAGCCAGCCGTCATGCGAGGGCGGAGCGATCCTGCAGAGTTACATACAGAACCACTAGCTCTAGCAATAGCATGTAGATCCGCGCTGCATTGGGCTGTCTAGTAATTAGATGTGACAACATATCGCTCTGACCACAGACGGGTGCTCGACATGACATGGTGGTAGCTTGCGGGCATGTTGCCTGCGACCAACATGCATCAGACAGAATCCTTCCCTGGGGATACAGGAATTCCAGGAACAGGCTGTGGCGACTGGCAGCAGCAAACTGAACATGTCACCTTGGGTTCAGTTCCGACCAGGCAGGTGAGACAGAATGCCGGCGTTGACTGAGGGGATGGAACACGGCATGTCCTTGCTTGCTTGCTTGCCCCAGCATCACAAACAGTTGCCCAACATTGCCTCGCAAATGACTG
The DNA here is from genome assembly GCA_013403855.1 of Calonectria honghensis. NCBI lineage: Eukaryota > Fungi > Ascomycota > Sordariomycetes > Hypocreales > Nectriaceae > Calonectria > Calonectria honghensis. The sequence continues at coordinate 134,285 of VTGB01000048.1, forward strand.
GGTCACCAGTACCCCCGAGGCGAAGGCATCATGCCACAGCTGCTCTCTCATCCTGCCCGGTTTGCAGAGCACACCTGCGTATTTGAAACCACAACCTCAGGGTCTTGACAGGATGGGCATGGGTCATATTGGTTCCATGGCGAGGCGGTATCCGAGCGGCTGGACAGCCCTAACCGTGCCGTACCGCAACGTGCAGGGTGGCCAAAGCTGTCGGCGAATTGGACGGAGCGTGCATCGGATGAAGTGTGCACGACTGGTAGACACCGCAGTACCGGGCTCCAGGGATGAGGCTTGTGGGGGAGCCTGCCAGCCCTCTGGGTGGCTCTGCGATGGGATATGTTGACTTTGCTGCATTGGCAGGACGGCGACGAATGGGGCGTTTTTGACACGGTGTTGTCCACTGGGACGTGACCATATCCAAAACATGATTCACCTGGACCCGGGGCCTGACAACGGGTGTGAACGTCATAGTAACGGCTGGAATGCGGGGCATGGCATTGTCTGGCAGGCTTCTTAGTTTTGTCCTTGACAGTTTGACGCCGCCCCTTTAGTTTCGGGAGCCGAACGTGCGCGTGACCTTCCCCAGAAGAAAAGTTGCCGATGAGAAAATAGATTACCGAAATAGGCAAATAAGGCTGTTTGGAATGGCACTGTGGAAGTGAAGACTGGATGTTGGCTGGTGGCCCTTGTGGGCGGCACGAGTTGATCTCGGATTTCGAAAGCACGGCATGGTCCAAGGCCCAGACGGGAATACCAGGTGACCAAGATGACAGTAGGGGAGTGAACTGGGAGCTGAATGGTGCTCTCGGATGCCTCACGCCTTTGCCCTTTGCGTGATAATGCACATGCAGTGTGTTGCTGTGATCTGTTGTGCTAAGCTGTTGTGTTGCGGCGGCTGGCAGAGGCCAATATCCCTGCAAGAAAAAATCTGTACCTGGCGTTGACAGTGGCACAGGTCCTGGCACATGCAAACGATGCTCTCGTCAATCCAAATCCCAAACGAGATGCAAGGCAGGTCGAGTCCGTGGCTGGACAAGGACCGCGAGGGAGACCTGAAGGAGGACAGGATAGCCCGTCATCTTCTGACACTGTCAAAATTGTACGGCATATGCAAGCCCACATATCACAATACCGATTGAGATAGTTATGCTGGGGCTTGCTCGTGCCCTGGCAAGGCGCAGCCTACGTACAGGTGGAATCTGAACCAACCCATTATTGCCCTGGGCCGCTGTAAGTTTGCCACTGAGACGCGCAGAGGTCGCGAGACGTGAGGCCCGCACAGATGTCGCACCCAGGGCACTGGGATAGGCTGGGATAGGCTGCGGTCAGCCTGGGGATCAGCCACAGATCAGCGGGACAGAGAGAGAGCGGTTGAAGCGGCTCATCACTGTCTTTGTTGGTTGTGTTGGTGATCATGCAATAGCCGAAACACTCGACACACCAGAGTGCTTGGGCGAAAAAAAAAATATGGATTTTCTTATTTGCCTATTGACTTAGCACACTGGACAGATTAACTTCCCGGATCAGGGTCTCCACATGGGGAGTCTCCTTTGCCGGCACCGTTGGCGATTGTCACCCTGCAAGGATCCGACCATTTGATTTGCCCCCGTACGATGGGGCAGTCCACGACGAGCAGGCGTTGGGAAACAGGGTCTTTGATTGCACCCACGTAATTGCACCTCGGCGGGACGGGAATGCTCTTGATCAGATGTGGGATACGAGGTTCGCGCCGGCGGCAGAGTGGCGTGTTGGAGGGGGGTTGAAACGAGATGCACCATGAGAAGCGCGCCTATTTTTTGCTCTGGGCATGGATCCTTGGGGGCCTACGTTTTTGAGTGGTTGGGTTATCACAATCGAACACTCTAAAGAAGGCTAGTTACACCTAGCACGGCTTGATCGATAGCTTATTCAGAGGTCTACATGGAGATGAGTGGCTTGGATTATAGCTTCAACAGAGGACCATTGATTTGTGAGACTGCCGAGAGATGGCGCGCCTGCGTGATCTCGGGCTCGAGCTTTGACCCGATTCCCTGACGGGTGATGAGATGGGGCGCTTCGCGACTAGCCGCACAGTGTCCGCGGAGGTTCGATGAGGAAGCCGATGGACCTGGTCACCGTTACAGTATGGAAGCGGGCATAGAAGCACGGTGAGTCTGACGTGGAATTTGACGGGCGCTCAGACATTCTGCCTCCTGGTGAACCAGCAGGTCGGTAAGAGGCAACCAGTTGGAAGATGAGAGACTTGTCTCGCTTGAACATTTCCGTCTGAACCTGTCGCTCGATGAGGCCCGACGCCATGTCAGCAGCGAGTAAACCTGCGCATCTGCCTGCATTGCGATTGCGGACCTTGACTCCATGTATGCTGAGAATTGTGTGCCGGGCCTGGTAGGGTCTCCCCCCTGCCACCCTCTTGCATCATTCACTGCATGTGCATTGCAGGAGCAGCATCAGACAGACATATCCTCGGCGTCGTTGTGTGTGTGGTGCACGAAGTCATGGCAGTGTAGCACTGGCTTGGTAGAATCGAGGATCTGAACACTGGCACGTCATTTCAGAGCATGCCATCGGCCCGTCATGGTTCATGAGTTTTTCGCTTTCAAGGCCTTGTCAGTGGAACAAGCTGCGTGCGAGAGTTGGGATCTGGTCTGATAACCGAAAGGTGCGCACTGTCCAGAAAATTGTCTATCACAGTACCAATCTGGAAAGGTCAACACAGTACGGGAAGGGATCGATGGAAGGGAACAAGGGAGAAGAAGGAGAGAAGGAGAGAAGAGAAGACAACAGTTGCACAACCGCGTTGGGTCTAGTGCCGAGCTAGCGATGAGGATCCCGCCCGCCGGGTTGTACATCCCGTGTCGCTAGCCACGGGCTAGGCCGTAGTTGGAACAGTTCCAGGACCAACCATTCCCACCAAGGAAGAGGGGCCGGTCAGGGACCTGGACGGGGCGATTTCGATACGTCTATCGTCCAGTGGAGTGCTCCACCAGACGGGGTGACGGAGACGGGAAGCGGAAGACGGGAGACTGGGGACGGGAATTGGATTTTCGCGGGAAGAAAGCTTTTGGCGAGTGCGAACAGAAACAACCATAAACCACTCCGGGCTGGGGGGGGAGGGAGAAAGCTATCAGTCTCATTGCGTATCGGGGGCTGGTCCTCCTCCGCGTCCACCATGATTCCCTGCCTGCCGAGTACGTACTATTGACCTCAGCCACGATGTCAGCCTCCGAAAAGCAGTCGTCTCCCCGTCAGCGGCGGTTTTGATGCCATGCGGGGAAAGCAAATGGTAAAAAAGACCAAGCGCTAAGGGACGAAGCGAGAGGTGGGTGTGGAGCTGCACTTTTTCTTCTTTCTTTTTTTTTAATGCAGGTCTGGTACAGGATGAGATTATTTCTAGATTCCTGCGCCCGTCTGTTCCTCGCCACCCTGGGCATGGGTGACTTGTGCCGGCTCGGCTCTTTGTGCGCCTGTTGCAATACCCGTCGTGATTCCGTGGAGGGTGCGGGCGAGCTCCTCGCGGCGGTTGGCTGGTATCACCGACGCGACCTGGCTCACCCGCTCTGCAACCATTAAACCTGGGCCCAGCTAGTGCGGGCCGGAGAATGGACAGAGTGGCATGGTGGGAAGGGAGATGGGCAATCAGGTCGTCAAGGAGGGTCGACTGTATGCCGCCCAGTCGTGGGATTTTCTTGGCGCCCCGTCGCGTGTCCGGCTCCAGGAGATGGGTGCGTCGACAAATCCCTGGTCGCAGCACACCAGCGACACACCAAGAGCGCCGTGGCGGCACCAAGGAGGGTGACAATGCCAAATCCGAGTCGAGAGATGGAGTCAGAGCGGGGCTGCTGGACTCATGAAAGAGCTGCTGTGCGATGCGATAGGCCTCTTCTGCCTGGCCCAGCAGCTGGGTCCGATGGGTCCGATGGGGCGCACTGGGCAGGCCCTGGGACCAACAGGCTTTTGGCGCTCCCCGAAGCCCTGGTCCATCGTTGTCCTTGTCATGTCGTTTTGTGGTCCACAGCCTTGGCTGTCCACCCAGAGGGCCGTGAGGGCGCCTCGTATGCCGCCCAATGTGCCTCAGAGGCCACGCATGGCCCATTCATCTGCCTCCTGCATCAACCCTCCATTACCTCGCCCCTGGTGCCCCGTCGGGTCGTTTCTACCGCCCGGGTTCGGGACCTTCTGTCGGGGCTCGTACCGATTCCTAGGTGCTGGGAGCTGGCACTGCAGTCTTCTGAGGCGCTGGGGCCTGGTACCTCCCTGGCGGGAAAGCCAAAATGCTGCTGCGCATCCCACTGTGCACGAGGTCCAGGGAGGGCACAGGCCACGCACCCCGCTGGCTGATTCTTTCCCCTCGTAGATATTCTCCGGGCCAGTCTGGGTATTTGGCACCGATGGGTGGATGTGTGTCCTTGTACTCTGTGCTCCCTTTCCTTTCCTTTCCCAGGTTGTTGCTGTGCCTTCTGTCTCATCAGGCCCTCCTCCTTGTCGGTGCCAGAGGTGTGCCCGGGCTGTTCCCGTCCTGCCTATCTCGCACATCCCATTCTCTGCGCACCCCCTGTAGTTCACCTTTAGTCCCCTAAAAGAGAGGAAAAAAGAAAGTGAGTGCAAGCCCACCTGTGTCAATCGCGGCGCCCGCAAGACCCACCGGCGGCGTAACAGCCAAGCAGGCCAGACAATTGGAGGCGTCGCGTCTCGCTTGATCTGGCGCGACGAGGTTAGGGGCGAATGCAAACTGTCTGGCGACGTTTTTCCTTGTCCAGGAAGGCGGAACCAAACTCTCAGCAATAAACGCCCTTCAATAATCTGGCGCGCCGGATCCGAAGGGGAGCAAAGGTAGATCGCAAGGGGCGGAGAAGACTCTCAACCTTAACCAACAAGAAAATTTCGGCCAGCAGATCGATCCGTCTCCTTGGCCACGGACACGGGCTCGCAGAGAGTTGGGCTGGTTGGCTCTCACCCGAACTCCCGGCCACCTCCCTGCGAACCACCGGCCCATCTGGCTGTTAGCGGGCAATCCTCGGCCGCCCATTCGCCACGCTGCAGCCAATAGTTGCCTACATCACCGGCGCTAACCCAAAAAGGCGCCACACGACGTGCAAAGCGTCCCGACAAACGCAGGCGTTCGAGTCAGCTGCACCGAATCCAGGCTCTCGGGCCTTTCAGCCATTTTACCTCTGCACCACGCACCAGTCGACAGGCCACCCCCTTCCTAATCATCCCCCAATCTCGCTCCCAGTCCCGTTCCTCCCACCCACTTTCCCAGGGCTCCAGGTTGCTCTCACGCTTCGTTCCCCGTTCGCTTCGCCCGAAGCCTGTGCCCTGCCACCACGCTGCCCCCCAGCCCAGCCAAGCCTGGCCAAGCCGTGTGCCCACTGTGTCGGTCCTTGGTACCTTGTCCCCTTCATTCTGCCTCTTCAACACCTCCACCCCCAGTGGTCCGCCTCTCACCCTTCTCATTCCCTCTTCTACCACATCACGGCTCCTTGTCGCGTCGAGGTCCTGGTTCTCTCTGTCCGTCGACAGCTTGGAAGAATCGTGCTTGTCCCAATCTATTCGTGATTGACCCTGATTAATTGAAGTTTCTTGGGCGTGTCGCTCTCCCAAGGGTGAGTCCAGTCCATAACACTGACCTTCCACCTAGCAAACCAGCCTACATAGACCGACCGTCCATGCTGGGCTTTTTTGCCATCCCTCCATTTGCTTGCAGTTTGCATCATCTGTGCCAGTGTCTGATGGCTGACGCTACTGCCTGTATAGCCTCGATCTCAATCACTTCGACACTCACTTCTTCCAAGCGCCGGTGAGCGCCCATACACCACCACCCGACAATCCTCGACAACCCTCAACCGACAAAATGGCAACTCCTGCTTCGATTCCCGCCAACGCGCCAAGGGACAACTGTGTCCGCTTGCACCGCATTACTCGTGGAAACCGAAGTCTCTGGTATCAGATGACTGTTTTGCAACAGCCCGAGCGAGCCCGAGCCTGTGGTTCCGGAATGAAGGGTAAGCGTCTGATTGAAGGGCCTGGCACCGTCGGAATATTGTCATAGGCCTCGTCATCTGTGCATTCTTGGCTGACATTGTACTAGCCAACAGCGACCGTCGCCCAGTTGACCCCCCGCCCGTTGTCGAGTTACGAATCGTTGAAGGACCTTCCGTCGAAGAGGGCAAGGACATCACATTCGATTATAACGCGAACTTCTTCCTCTACGCTAGTCTGGAACATGCCCGTCCTCTTGCGCACGGTCGCGTACAAACACCAGCCGCCACCAACCCGCCCATTCTCACTGGTGTTCCCGCTTCTGGCATGGCCTACCTTGATCGTCCTACTGAAGCTGGTTATTTTATTTTCCCCGACCTCTCGGTTCGACACGAAGGCCGATACCGTCTCACTTTCAGCTTGTTCGAGACCACCAAGGAGGAAAAGGATTTCGACAGGGAGCCCGCTGACGGCGATCTGCCCCCAGGTGTTGACTGGAGAATGGAAATCAAGACCAGCCCATTCAGTGTTTACAGTGCCAAGAAGTTTCCCGGCTTGATGGAGAGCACGCAGCTCAGCAAGACCGTCGCCGACCAGGGATGCAGGGTCCGTATCCGTCGTGATGTTCGCATGAGGAAGCGGGATAACAAGTCTGGAAACGGCTACGACCGCCGTGAGGAAGAGTACAATCGTCGAAGAACTGCAACTCCTGCAGCTGAGGATCCTCACAACTTGCGTGCTCGATCATTGAGCAACTCGAGCGAGCATCGCGCACCATACCCTGAGCCCCAGCGCAGACCTTCAGTCGTCGAATCTTACCCAGCTCCTCTACCTCCCCCGCCTTCGTATGAGCCAGCTCCTCCCTCTTCTCGTCATTTGTCATTTGGCGACCCATCTGCGTCCTCTTACCCGGCTCCCTCCCGCCAATATGCTCCTCAGCCCAGCGTACCTCTGACTCCTGTCTCCGCCCCCGGTCCTTACCCGCCTACAGCTCAATCGCCGTATCCCAAACCCGAGCCTACTGGATATGGATTCCCTAGTCGCAACCTTCCACCGGTCCCGTCTCCAATTGTTCCCATGAAGCAGGAGTCTTACGATCGAAGGCTATCAAACGCGCCCTACGTGCCACCTTCACCCTCGGTGTTCACAGACAGTCACTCGCGCCGCGACTCCCACTCTCAGCACTCATACCCAACCACTCCTGTCACGGCTAACCCACCGCCCCAGCGTAACCAAAATGGTTTCTTGCCGCCCATGAAGATCTCAGCTCTGATGTCTCCTCTGCCTGCCATCGAGGCTCAGACGGACCCTCTTCCTGAGCCACCTATTCTCTCGATTGGCGGCAAGCGTAAGCATGACTCTGTCTTTTCTCAGAGTCTGAGGCCATTGCACAACGGGCAGCGCCAAATGGATCCCCATCATGGCGCCGGTCGTCGCGGAGTTACTCCCGAGCCTGACCAAGGCATGTATTCTAGGGCTGATGGACAGATCGGGGTGGTGACATTCAACCAATACCACACTTGAGCGGAAGTGGCGCGACTTCTGAATTCAGGTGTGATTTGAACCTGGTCGTTACCGAATTGGCGTTCTGGTGCTTTGTATTTCTAACACCCTTCAAAAAAATTCGGCTGGTGGTGCACACATGAAAGCGGTCTTGGCTGTGGAGTTTGGGCGTGAGTTGCTTTGTTTCTACTGCCCGGGTTTCGGGAACCTTGGCTATCTGCACCTTGCAGAGACGAATTTACGGAGCCCGTCGATCGGGTCGCTTTGACTCAGCAGTCATTTTCCTTGTTCTTTTTTATTTGCTATGGTCATATTTGGGCAGATGATGACGGACTACGATGACCATCTACACATCGCTTCATACATATCTTGTTTCTATTTCCTAGCGTCAATCTTTCGCCTCTCCTTCCGCTTGGGCTTACAAGTGTCCTATCATGTTCCTTTCCTGGGCTACTACTTGGCTATTAGGGATATTTGGAGTAATATCGGCTGGGCATGAACAACCTAGTTCATTTTCTACGGAGATGGGACGTTCTGAAAATTTCATCTGTGGTTGGTTTTAGACTCGGCCAATCGTAGCCAATTCAGTCACTGGTACTGAGCGACGTGGACCCGAACGTTCCAGGTTACCCCATGTCCGGTTACGTTGCCGAGAGAATCTTGAAAGTCTAGCTGGGTCGGTGGTGTGTTTTATGATGTAGTAATTTTACACGATTAAAGTCATCTTTTATTGCCATTTGATTGAATGAGTGCGAGCGCCTTGAACCCGACCAGAAAAGTTTGTCTGACAGAGAAGCTTACCATATGCAGCGAGCACATTTACACACGCAGGGTGTATCATCGAACATGGATGCACATATTCGTCAATGGTGAACAGAATGAGAGACATGCAGCAAGGGGAAGACACTGCGGCAGCTGGGGTTGAAAGTGGAGAACCAGACATGTCTGGCTGAGTTAGGGACGTGATGATGTTCATTGAAGGATGCATGTATCTGGGATATGGAGGAGCTCAGGTGCTGAAATGTGAAATCCAAGGAGTTGACCACCCAAATTGGACAAGGTGAAAGAGAGTATCGTAGTGTGCCGAGGATGCAGATGCTGGTGGAAATGCGACGCTACTTGTGTTTCAAGGGCCTGATGATGAGGAACTCGGTTGTTGTGCATTCGTGATGGTGATTTTCCCCCGGGCACGCACCATCCTGGCTGCAGGGGACTTATTCGCTACGTCCCTGGTTACTTTGTGGTTGCCCGTTGCGGTTGCCCCTCCCCCCATCGTCCGTGCCTGCTCCTGCATTATGGAGCCTACTCTCAGTCCTCCGCGGTCCGTTGCCGTGGTGAAATCACGTGGCGTCGGCACATCAACAAAAGATTTGGCCCATCCAATTATTCTCGCGGGAGCGACGGTCAGCGGTCGAGTGTTTCCCCAATCTGCATCCCCCTCATGAGGATGGATAGCTGTTTTCCTCGGCGTTGAATTCTGCTCAGCTGTCGATTTTTGTTTTGAAGCAATACCCACGCCGCATGCTCATATTTCGATTTAGATACCCAAGCAACTTGTGCAACTTTCACAAACGACACTTGCAAACTTAGGACAATCGCTAGATACCGACAACACATACACATAAACATTCGATTTACGGGTCACAGGACTCAAGCAAATGGGTCCACCGCGCACTCGCCGCGCTATCAGCGCAAACCCAAGCCGGTTCCAAGAGGGCTCCATGAACGATCGTGTATCAGCCGCTCCACCGGTTCATTTCCTCGGCCCCAAGGAGCTCGCTGAGCTGGAGTGCCCCGTCGAGCGGTCACAATCACGACCCAGCAGTGACGACTTTTCTGACAAAGGTGTCAAGAAGGGACGCCTCTTCGGTCGTGTGTGGGACGAGGTTCGCGGTCGCCTCGGCTTCAGAGAGGAAGGCGAAGATGAAAAGGGCTCGCGAAGGAGGGGGAGGAGCCGAAAGGGAGACGGGGATGACAACCGACGAGAGAGATCAAGAGTTAGAAGTTGGTCAAGGGGTCGCAATAGGTCCCGAGGCAGACAGAGAGAGCGGGATGAGAGCGCCAAAGGGGCGAGTGATGAGAGGATGCATGAGGACACACCTAAGGAAGGCCCTAGAGCTGATATGCCAACCCGGGAAGAGATCCTGGCCAACTATCACCACCTTGTGGCTTCTGGTTTCTTTACCTCTCACGCTATCCAGTCTACCCGACAGCCTCCTCCTGGGACCATGCCCGCCAAAGCACAAGCTAATGACTTGGATGCGTCTCAGTTCCCTCCACGCTCGTCGACCCCTCAGCCTCCACCTCCTCCACGAGCCTTGACTCCATCTGCCCGCCCTCGATCTTCTGCGGCCAGATCCCCCCCAGGTCCCAAACAGCGCTTATCGCGTGAAGAACCACAAGCTTCCACTTATGATGAGTTGGTTGCGACCGGTTTCTTTGTGCCCCCTACGCCTCAATTTGCCCACAAACCCTCACCTCCTACCCGTGCCGCCCCTACCCCTCCAACTCAGCCTGCACGATCTTCTCGGGATTTCCTCCAGCCCCCGACACCGCGCTGGGCTTCCCGTGGAGGGACTCCATCCGCATCCCGCACAGCCTCTCCCGTCCCCTCTCCCGCCAGTGCTTCCTCACGAGGGACTAAACGTGCAGCCGATATCACTTCTGATGACGAAGCCGACCAAGAGATTGCTCTTGATCCACCGACACCAAAGAAGAAGCTCCGAAAGACTGTCACCCGTGACATTGCTGCTGCTCCCAAGACGCGAAATGGCAACGCTCGGCGTGGCACAAACTTGCGGCGTAGTGTCTCTGGCCCCAATAGTTCTGCCCGCGAACACAACAACCTTGCTCGACGTGTCCTTGGCGTTCTCCCCGGGGTAAATGCCAGGAACTCTGTGGATGTTCCGGACCGTAATAAACAAACAGTTAGGCGCTGTGCCTCAGGCGCCTCTTCGAAGGTCCCTCTCCAGGATCTTCACACTCGAGTTCTTCGTTCTCGCAGAAGTTTTGTGGAGGCTTTGCGTCCTGGGCAGAACTTCAACCGTGCTCCCCCCAGAGCCACTGCTTCGACGTCAAAGTTTGTTTCTTGCGAGGATGGCGAAAACGGTGTGCCATATCTTACTCTTCACTTATAGCCAGTCTCCACTAAGTGCAGTGCTGGCGGACTTGGTGATTCGTCGAGTCAATTTGGGAATTGAGCCTTGGGGAGGCTCGAGCTGCTCAATTTTGGGGGCATGGGAACTAATGGCAGTATGGGAGATACATGATGATCTCCTTCAACTTCGAAAATCCCTGCAGGTTTGTATGATGATGGATGACGTCTCATGCGACTCACGATTTTATTGAGTTGTTTCTTGACAAGTTCAATGAATCCGTGTTTTTGGTTTGTTTGGCAACGATGGAATGTTGTACATGTACAGTTGTGGGAAGATATCCATGATGACAATGCGGCATGGCATGCTTGATGACCTTGTGTTTGAGCTTTTTGTTTCTAACGGCGTCCCTCCCTTCTCTTGGCCAAGAGGGGGAGTTGGGTTATGAGGGGACTTTGGATTTCCTTTTCGTCTTTTATATCTGGGATCTTGGGGCTCTGGGTATGATATTATGGGATAAGTTCCGGCGGCATGGTTGGCTGGTTTGGTACGGCTGGGTTTTTACACTTTCTGGTTTCAAGTTTGGGCTCGCGTGGGAATGGATGAGATGTTTGAGGAATGCCTCTTTCAGCTGTCCAACCCTTGTATTTGTTCAATGGCGTACGATAGGATATGGTGCAATGCAATTGTTTGGCCCAAGTAACCCTGGGCCACTGTTACGATGACCCGAGTCTATCCTAGTTCTTGCGTGATTCACGGTGGCTAATTCATCCTACCATGCATGGTCTTGGATACCTCTCTTTTTACACTGCTACTGGCCAACCTACTCTGGGTAAATGTTAGATGCATGTCCGTTGCAAATGTGCCGCAGAGATGCTTGATGGGCACAGCATCCTAGGAACGACAAAGCATGTTAGGCAATGCTTGGTTCGACCGATGCCAGCTACCGACCATAATTCTGGGGTTTTGCTTCGTGCCTCTCTCATTTAAATTGCTTGTGATGCTGAGTGACCTTCGCCGGCAACAAGTGAATGGCTATTGGGCACTTGAATTTGGACGTCAAAAAGATGGTTCGTTCTACTGCTTCAGGGGAACTCGTAGCTCAAGATGACTATATATATTTAGTCTTCTGTAGCTATACTATTATATACAAATCCTGCACTCGTGATTGGAAACAAAGTCCCCGTTCCCTTTCCATTCCCTGCATCGCTATTTCCAAGCCAAAACGCATCATCAGATCTCTCTGAGACAGAACAAAAGCACCTTTATTCCATGGCCCAACTGCCTTCCTTCTAAACCGCGCCCTGAATTTCTTTCCCTCCACCCATATAACCAGTGCAAACACTTGGCCTGGCCCCTCAACAGTTGGTGTCAACGAGCCAGCCCGAGAATGACAACAAGTATTATGACCCAGGGTCTGAAATTGCCCTGATCCACCGTAACCGCTTTATCAGACGTCGTTCCACTTGGTCTCGCTAAAAATTGTTTCCCGTCAATCACCTTCTCGTAAGGGTTGAAATGAAATATATCCTTGTAAAAGAACCCCAATGCCTTCCTTAGGCAGAATGAATGGTCATCACACTAAACAGAAGAAAGCAAAGGCACAGTATAAGAATAAACTCATAAGCCGTGGAAAGTGGCTGCGAGATAAAAAAAAAAAAAAACAAGACGTAAAATCCCTTCGTAACACAAAAAAAAACAGGTCTAAAAAGATGTAGAGAAGAAAAGAAAACATCATCGTAAAGCTTTCAGACCTCAACAACACGCTCAGGTATATTGTGCTGAATCAGTTGATGGGTCTTATCAATGCCGCCCTGCCAAAGGGACCGGGCAAAGGCCCAGGCGAACGGGAACAGGGAGGGGAAGTAACTGTAGAGCATGATAGAAACCATGACCAGAAGGAGAGGAATCTGCAAAATACGGTCAGTATATGGGAGGATAAATTTGCGGGGAATGATGCTTACCCAAATGAAGAAGAGGTTGCGGTCACTGCTTAATCTCTTCATTTTGATCTCGCGAGCCGCCAGGAACTGTTCCTGCTGCTCCTTGGTGATGGCATTCTTTCGGCCAATCTTGAGGACACTGGGTACCTGTGTCTTCGTCTCTACTACCTCGGATGTCGATGGTTGATCATAGAGGCTTGCACACTTCATATCTGCCTCGGCATCACATGCGGCCTGCACCGCAGAGGCTTGCTTAGTGTCAAGATCTTGCTGAGGGAAGAGTTCCTCGTAAGCAGGCGGAGCAGTTGCTGTGTTCTTGGTTGCCATGTCCCAGCTCTGGGGTTGGTCGCCGTCGGGACCAGGGCGAGCTGCTGACATGCCAGGCACAAGCTGCTGCATTCGCTGCTGTAGTGCCTGGTAGTCTGGCATTTGCGGGAAGTGCGGGAGGTTTTGGAAATGTAGCGCCATGGATTGCTGAAACTGCTGGAGCTGTTGCTGAAATTGATCCTTCAGCGCAGCAGCCAGGGCCATAGCAGGAGGGGCCAGCTCTTCCTGGAGCTCTCCCGTCTGCTGGCGACGGAGGGTTGGCCGCTCACGGTCTTGTCGGAACCCGCTAGGTCTTCGCATGCGCAGGTAGGGGGTCTGCTCATCGGAGTCCTCGTCTTCGAAATCTCCAGATGTGTACTCTGGGCTTTCTTCACTGGAGTCAACTGAAATTGGCTCCGCACAAGGCTGTGCCTCGGTCATGGGCTCCCACAAGGATCGGAGAGATGTGGCGCTGCTAGCTCTGCTATGCAGGGAGCCGCCGCTACTGCGAGATCGAATGTGGCGTTCAGATCGGCGGATAGAACGGAGCACAGCTCGAGACTGAGCGACGTCGGCGGCGGTGAGGCCTGACAGACTTCGAATGGTGGGGTCCGCACCGTTTAGCATTAGACGTCTCACAATTTCGGGGTGGTTGTGGATAGCGGCGATATGCAGAGGGGTGAAGCCGCCCTTATCGCGTGCATCAGGATTGGCTCCTCGAGCAAGCAGCGCAGCCACAAATCGATGATAACCAAGCGAGCAAGACAAGTGGAGCATGGTGTGACCCGTTGGCCTCTTGAGGTCCAAGCGAGTCCTGTGTGTGCTGTCATCAAGATCGATGAGATCGAGACACTTGAGCAGCTGAGACTCGAGATGAGCGTAAGGGGCATGGTTGAACATTTGGCCGCCTGGCATCTGGCCCCCGGACGATGGCCCACCAGATGAGCCACCAGACCAACCTGAGCTGCCGTCATTCAGGATTCTTCGGGCCAGATCACTCACATCGACCATTTGGCCGGACATCTTGTGGCCAAGGACAGATAGCGCCGTCCTGATGAGCTTGTCCTCGTTGTCATCAATGTACTTGAAGATCGGGGGCTGTTTGCCCATGGGGAATGCTTGAGCGGCCTGCGCCGCCTGGTGCTTAAACGTGACTGCGACAGCCCCGGCGACTGGAGAAGGGGGCAATAGACAGACAAGTGATGATTCTCCCCAAAAAGTAGTCGTCGTAGCTTTCTGGTCGCCAAACCACACTTCAAGCCCCTGAAAGAAGGCAGCTCCCAAAACTGTCACCTCAATGCCACCAATCTTGGGTCCCTCGTTGGGAATGATTTTATGGATAACCGGAGGAGCACGAGTCTGATTGATACCCATTGGCAATGTATACAGGTTGCTGCTGATTGCCTGGTTGAACTGGTTTTGTGTGGCACTGACGCTGTTCCTCAGGCCGTTAGGGCTAGGGGCACGACTTGGGTGGTTCGAGGTAGGTGCCGAGTACAACTGGGCCATGGCCAAATTATCCATGCTTGCAGAACGGTTGTTTGAAAAGAACGCAGGCTGGTCATTGCTGCTTGGCGTGGGGGGGCCGGTGGTGAATGACGCGAGGGCGTTTTGCTGTCCAAACAAGCCTTCAGATTGTGAAAATGCGGTCAGGTTAGGAGTAAACGGGGAAGTAGCGGTAGGCATCTGGTTGTTAGTTGCCTGTGAGGGAGGGGAGGGCGATGTGTCAATGCGTGTCATGGTGAGACCATTGGGCAACCGACTTGACCCGCTTGCCTTTCTCTTCTTTGCCATTGGGCCTCCCAAAGTCGGAGATGCAGGGCGAGAGAGTGTTCTGGTCGTGGCCCCCGTGGGAGTAGTCTTGCCGGATGTTGCGGGATATGATGGTTGGGTATTTCTTTGCTGCATGCTCGACAGGTCACTGCTCGATGGAGACATGCGGAAGTTGCCATTCGTGGGGGTCATGAGATTGGGCGTGTCGATGGGCTGCTGCGGCTGCGGTTGAGGAGCGCTGACAGGAACTGAAGAAACGACTGATGCTTCAGGTATTGAAGGTTGGGTGGTGAGCTGAGCCATTGGGTGCGTCTTGTGGTCATCGGTGATCATGATAGGGTTCGACATTGCCTGTGCGACGACGCGGTCCTGGAAGTCCTTGATGGTGAAAATGACATTGAAGCCCATTTTCTCGCCGTGGTGCCGGCAGTAGCAAGCAATTCGCATTGGTGCATCGATCTGCATCGCGCCGCTGGGCACACCAGGCTCAGGGCGTCCAGATGGATCCATAACACCGCTCAAGGGCTGCCACTCCTTGATTTCCTGAGTATTGAAAACAATGACGCGGCGTTCCTCGTCTTGGCTCCAGAGCTTTTCTTCCTCTGGCTTCTTGATCTTCTTCCGCGCAGCTCGTTTCCGCTCTCGGGTGATACATCCTGTGCATATCCGTACTTCACCACCATTCTGGGGGGAATTCTCCTCATCATCCAAGCTGGGGAGGAACCCTTGGGACTGAGCCGCGGCTCGCTCTAAAGCATTCTTTTTCTTGTCAGTGCCCTCCATCGCACTAGTGCAGACTAGTGAGACAAAGAGCTCTAAGGTGTCTGGGGACCTCTCGGGAACTGGCTTTGCAAGCAGCTTAGGCTTAGAAATGGTGTGGGCAGGAAGATGAAGCTTGGTAACACCAGGAGGGAGGGGTGTCAGTGTCATCTTGATGGGGATTTGCGTCTCGACACGAGACTTGAGAGGAGTAGGCAAAATCCTTAGCTCGCATCGTCCTGAAAAATTATAAGGAGGGGGGGTGAGCATCGACATTTGTTGCGGGATTGATATAGGTTGGTTCATTTGAGCGCCAAACTGAAGGGGGTTGGAGAGCGCGGAGCCGTCTAATTTAGTTGGCCACATTGAGTTTCCTAGACCTCCATTCATAACTCTTGCGAAATCCGGTCCGGCGTTGGGGGAAGGCGAGTTGAAGACAGCTGCAGGCGAGCCATCGTGACTCATTACAGCGTTAGACATAGGTGATACTTCGCGGGACCCAATCGTTTTGGTTCCGTTCATGGACGAGGCAATAGAATATTGCTTCAATTGTGTTAACACTGGGGCGCGTGTTTTCGATGGGGCGGGAAATTGACGTACCGAATGGGCTTTCTGATGACTATGAGAAGCTTTCTTCTTCTTCGGGGTTAAATCTGATTTCATGGGACTGTTGGTCTTGATAATGGGCATCTCCGGGGATGCGATGCTCGGTTGAATGCCATTGGCTGTTTCGGGACTACTTGATGCGCTCTCAAAGTCGAAGGACTGGTCCACGAAGCTATCATCTTGATCAAAGCTGTACAATCCATCCAGAGTGGAAGGATCCGCCTCACGGCCAAAGGCAAAAGCAGCGTCATCAGCAAATGCACCAAAAGCCGAGTTTCCCCAATCCATCTTGACA
Organism: Calonectria honghensis; assembly: GCA_013403855.1. Classification (NCBI taxonomy): domain Eukaryota; kingdom Fungi; phylum Ascomycota; class Sordariomycetes; order Hypocreales; family Nectriaceae; genus Calonectria; species Calonectria honghensis. The sequence continues at coordinate 150,544 of VTGB01000048.1, forward strand.
TCACCGTCGTCCATCATGATATCGGTGTTTGTGGCGGGAGTTTTCGAAGAGGTGGAGCTGCCGGTACGTTTCGAAGACGCGGAATCGGATGAAGAGTCCTGGTAGGAGCCGTTGGGCGAGTCTGGGAGAAGGCCTGCTGAGAGGTCCTGTGGGGAGAGGAAGGCCTTTGGGTCGCTAGCGCCGAGCGATTCTAGGCTCTGGAGGGTATCTGGGCTATTTGAGAAGTCGAAAAGGTTGTTGGCGCCGAACTCGTCATCGGAAAAATCGTTGAATTCGCCGCCAGACATAGCAGCTCCAGCGATAAGAGGGCTACCGGGGCCGGTGGGAACGGAGGTCATGACCAGCGGAGCGAGGGCTGGGGAGACCCGGAAGGCGCTCAGGTGGAAATGTGTGGTGGTGGGTGAATGAAAACAATTGGTGTCGGTCTCGCGGATCACAGTTTACAGTCGGTGTCGGCGCGCGGGGGGGTTTTCGGAGAGGGCCGCGGGACGCATCGACTCACGGGGAATCGGCGGGTTTGGTTGGGTGCTGCGAATAAAGGGAAACCGGCGGGTTGCGGTAGATGGCGATGTTTCGCAGGAAGCCCTAGACGGCCATGCTCGACGGGAGAGCAAAGCGTCAGGAAAGGTGGGCGGAGATGGATGAAGGAAGATCGAGAAGGAAGGCGTGGAGACGGTTGGGGCAGAAAGCAAAAATGGCCCCTAGACGCAGGCAAACGCACGCGAACACAAGCTGTGGGTACCGTGGGTGGTCGGTCAGAGTCGAAAAAAGAGACGGTCAGGGTCGCCTGCCCAGTGTCGGGCTCCTTGGGAATTGATCGGGCCGGGCGGTGAGTTTGGTAGACGATGGTGCAAAGAAGAGGGAGGGAATAGAGCAGAAGAACACAAAAAAAAAAAAAACCAAGCTTGAGGGTTGAAAGAGGTTGATAGTTGGATAATTGACGAGGAGGCGGGGAGGCGGTTCCAGGTCGACGGACAAGACAGACCGGGCCAGGGCAAGAGAGAAGAGGCGAGACGAAGTGACGGACGGGTTACGAGTTAGATCTAGAAGGGTAAAGTGGAGGTTTCGCTGGCCTTGCGCTTGCACCAGTAGGTCCCCTCTTTGTTCGTCAGAGACCGTGGGCCTTGGGGCTAAGAGAACCGGGAGGCGTAGGCGTTAGTGCTGGCTGGGAGTGTGGTGTAGAAAATGGAGACACAGGGCAAAAGGGAGGAGACTGCTTTGCTCTGTCGCGGGTTTGGGAGCGACATGTGTGTGAATGTCAAGTGCCTTTGAAAAGTGAGGTGTGTGTGGATGTGCGTGATAGGCGAGCATGGGTGGTGGCCACGGTGGACCGTGGGCCGGACTGGTACATGGGTCTCAATTCTGGGAGCTTCCATCCCCATTCGTTCAACCAGCGGTACGCAGCGGGGACTGACACCTGGAGCAGGGCTCTGTGCCGGGTCTGGGACCGTCATTGTACAGTACAGTGCACCCAGGGACTGTCCCTGATGTGCCAGGCTGTTCTGGGCAGTGCAGTGCCCTGGTGGACGGCCCCGCTTTTGACCCTGCGTCCGTGCGGTTGAGGAACCATTGAGCACTGTGTTGTCCAGCTACGTGGTGCATGCGCCACACCGTGTAAATGTCAGCCTCTTAACAGGCCTCAAGTTGGTTTATTGCCTGCCATCTTCTCCTCATCACGAACAGACCACGGTTCGACGTGCAAGGATGCATCCCAGGCACCCCAAAACGTTGCTTTATTCGTACTATGTAGAATGCCGCACACTAGTACGGGTTCTACATCTTGGTTGGTATGATGTTCCAAGGTTTCGCTCTCCTCAGGCGTCGATCGTTTCGATTGACGTTGACATTGCGAGGAAAGAGCACAGCTATCGCTGCCATGTCGCGTGTCAATCAATGCGACCACAGACTAAATCAACCAAACCCACAACCCGCATGGCATTACATACACATCGCCTCCCTAGTGTATAGGGGCCCTTTCAACCTAGGTCCAAATTAATTAGGGACCAGCGACAGGAAGGGTGGCCCAATTTCGCTCGCTGGTGCTGACCCCGTGGTGTGCCCCAGTGATGGGCCAGCCGTGACTCTTCATCAAAAGCCCAACTGGGACGTAGCCACACAGAACGAAATTGGTGTTAGACCAGGGTGGGAGGTGACGAGACAGGTCTGCCGAGGACGCGGGGGTCGCAGGGTTGGCCGGAGGCAACCACACGTACACAACAAGCCATGCCATTACGCAGGCGATGACTCTTTTCTGATGCCAGGTGCAAATGAACATCCCCATCCCAAGCGCTTTTGGGCCAGCCTGTCCTCCATTCACATTTACTCATAGGTTTATTCGGCGAGTTTTGTCAATTCCTAGTCCGTCGGGCAAACTGATGTCATTACTTCCCCAACGCCATGGGACTCGGGCCCCCGCGGACATCGGGAACCCCCCGCGCATTACACGAAATCGGGGCCCAAAAATCGCCGACTAGTTGATTGATGGCGAGACAGGTCCCAGACTGTCACATCAGGCTTCCGGCCGGAAGCCAAGTACCGAGTTACGAGGCTCCTTTACAGTGCACCTCCCGTTGACATTCCTACAACCACGGGACGGACATACGCACGCACGCACGCACGCACGCCGTGCACGTACAGACACCAGGTCCAAGTCGGGGCATCCGGGTTGCCATTCCTAGGGCCCTTGGCTGCTGCACTCCAACGTGCTGGGTGGAGCTAGAGTCGCAGTCTCAATGGAGAGAGCCTGTCCTGATTACTGCACCATCCAGTCTGTCAACTCCCCCTTCCCAGCACGCCGTTCAAGGCCGTAATCACGGTCCAGAACATGATCCGGACTCGTGCCATGGACGGGTAGCAAGTGTTGCACCACACAGTACCCATGCACCCATTTCTGCAACAACTGTCGACACCACCGGTACACCAGACCCTGAAGATCCAATGGATCGTCGCCCCTTAGTCCTCTGCAACAAGTGAGTGGAAGCTGGCCAAGAAAAAGCAAGCAACCGTCCCAAGCCCAGCCAAGGACGAATCATAGCTCAGGCACCAGCCTCAGTTGCGGGGACATGCCCACACCAGCCCCTTTGGGACTCATGATGACAGTTCCTTCGTCCCCAGTGGCCGCCACAATGGAGTCCTTCCTTTCCCTGCAGAGAACCCCCCGGCCTGGATGATGTCGGCTCTCCCTGCTCAGCTCCACGCCCAACAAACTTGACACTGCCTCTCTTCACAGCATGACCACAGATGGATCAGCGACTATCCGCAGCCTGCTGTACCCGAAACGCGGAGTTGGCGGGCGCGCGTTGCCCAATTGGCATGCAAAGTCAGTCTTCCCCGCCTTTTGCGGCTCAGAGAAATGAAGAGGGAGCATGAGGCGAGAACAGAATGTCCTTCGACCCAGATGTTGATGCGCAAGCACCGCAATCAACAGGGCATCACTATCAACAACAAGGGAACCGGATTATCGGGCCTCCCTGAAGAGCGATAAAAGACGCAACAGGTACCATTGCCAACTACAGAACGCCTCAATTGCAACACAATCGGATTTATCCCGTAAAGAAACATTACTCGCATCCCTTGGCATTCCGACCTTGTCAAAACCGTGCATCTGCCTGCATCTGCAAGAGGCACGCAACTCTGCAGCGCAACCGCCACCATACTCCATACCCCTCCACCATTTCCCCTCCTCGTTCCCCTCCATCCTTTAACGATACCCACATGGCCGCCCATGTTCATGTTTCCCCCTTCGTTGAACCCTTCTGAAATGTAACGGGAGTATCAAAATCGCAAAGGGACTGACACAAAACGAGACAGTCAAGCGTAACCGCGACCAATCAACCACCCACGCCGGCGCTCCGGCAATCTGCTCTTTCTCTCCCTGCCATCTCACAACATGCGGGCGTATCAATCGCGTGTCTTATGCAGGTCTTGCCTGCATGGGGGTTTTCTGTTTTATTTTCTGATAACTCAACAAAATTGCCTGGAGAGCCGATTGCTCTCACGCACAGCCGTTGGTTTGTGGCGCAAGCTAACTTGCAACAGTCAATCTCTCTTGAGACTCAATTATCGTAAACTATGATAAGGCGATACCGCCGACCTATGGCGGATGACAAGGAGGTTTCCCCAATTCCAATGCAAGCGATATTAACATTAGGATTTGCATCCGCATTAGCATTAACCCTACTTTAGCTCGAGCAAGAGCTTGACAATGAATCAATGCTCAATGCCATTGCCATTCCCATTGCCATATCATATCATATCATATGATTCCAGCCTCTTCACTTAGACACATCCCACGCCTAGCATGACAGTATGGAAGACATGTCTAGGCCCATCTCCTCGGACCCAATTCTTCCCACTTACGGCATGATCTCCATCCATTCACAATCCCTTGAGTTGGAGACACTTCCAGCTTGGGGTAGACTTCCCACAATGATGCAGCAGCGTTGCTATCTCAATATCTCATCGGGGACAATTGCCGCCATGTTTCTGCAAGATTTGATCCTAGATCCATGCCTGCCTTACTCCACGGTGACATTGGCCCTCCTCGGTTCCCCCCTTCAACGAAGTTGCTTACATGCAGGCTGCTGTGTTACACAAACTCCACACCCGCACACTCCTCGTCGCGTAGACCGGGATTAGAAATAAGAGGGGGAAAACATCAAAAAAAAAACATCATGGCTGGGATGTTGTGGTGGTGTTGCCACCTGGGCGAGGGTGGGATCCCAGGACGCCCATCTGGGAGTGGCAACCTGACACGAGGATACGACGTCGGCTATCACTCGGTTCACATCATGTTCAGCCCCTTGAATGCACATGGCCTAAAGCTGCAATTGGAAATCTCTCCCAAGGCAGCACCGCGCGTAAACTAGTGAAGAAAGCAAAGGTGGGGCAGCAAAAACCTCTCACGGTCAACCTATTCGTCACTTTGACGTCGTCTTCGCCCGTTTCGGGCGCCTCTGCCACATACTTCCTTGTCCCGAGTACGACCACAACAAGGTCGGCAGTTGTGCGAGTGCATGCGCGGCCCTGAAGCAACAACTCGCCAAGAGTTGGCGATCAGTTTGTTCATCTTATCTCTTTCCTCGCCGATACAAAAGTGGCTGATGCAAAAATTCCCGATCTCAACGTTCGGGCCGCTGAGGAGCCCTGCTCACCGGTCTCCGGCAGCCCTGCCCTAAGCACCGATCTAGCTGCCGGACCGATATTGAGATGCTACCGCATCGAGTCCTTTTTAACTTCGCTCGAGGGAGGAGGGGTAGTCAGCTTGGTGCATTGGGTTCGCACCCCTTAGCCCAAAGTCTATTGGCAAGCCTCCCGTCCCCGAATACATTGGTTGCCGCTTGATTCCGGAATCGCCATGAGCCGGGCAACTCCGGAAGCTAGCTACACCATCACAGTTCCCAAATAGCATCACTCTATAAGCCCCGTGCGTGATTGCCAAGACGGGTACGGGTACACGTCCCCCTGCCCTGAGTTGCAACATCGGAGCCCGACTCACGTACTCCTTGTCGAGATGCTTCTGAGGATCTCGCTGCAACCTTGCAATCGTCGGCATCGTCTTCTTCTCCATCGCAGGCCAGTGGGTACAACTAACCAGAAGTAGATGGTGTACCCAGCGAGTCAGAAGCAGCCAGATAATAATAGCAGGCTTGCAAACAAGACATAACTTTCCAAGCTCCCTATGCATCTAGCAAAGCGGGTCTTGAGAAGATCATCTCCCCTTTCCCAGTAGTACAAGATGGAGAGTGCCTTGAATTCACAGGTAAGCCAACCACGCTGCCGGGTTGTGAACGGGGGGCAGGGTGGAGGAAAGCACGCAACTCCGAACACCTTGTTATGCGCATGCACGTTCCTGGTCTAAATTCTCCCTCTTCCGCGGCGATTTCTTTATTTACGTCTCATGCATATGTCTCATCTCATTAACGGACGAGGGTGCCGCTCGCTACCTGGCTGCGAGAGCAGTGGTCGGGGGTTACACCAACCCACCCACCATCGGGCCGGGGCCCGGCGATGCAACTCGGTTCGCGATGGGATGATTGTTTACACCCCGAATTACTCCTCCATTCCGCGGTATCACATCGAGGTAGGGTTTATGATTGTGGCAAGGTCATGTCCGATGTCGGCTCACTTCCGCCCTAAAAACACCACCGTGCTATATCAGTATTACGGCAGAAAAGAACAGCTCGTCCTGAAAATAACACGCCAGATGGGGATCCATCACCAAACCAAGACAGAATATGAATCAGTTATCATTTTCACCAATAAATAACGATGTTAACAGTAATAATAAACCCGAAAGAGAGAAGAAGAAAAAAGACAACAAATGCCAAAGTGATTCCACGAAATTCCACCCACCGCGTTCCCAACACCAATCTCCTCCTCAGCGCACGCAATCCTCATCTCTCCTAGTAAGCCCTTGAGACATTTACCGGATAAAAGATTCTACTGGTTTACTAGCCTGCTAGCCGCTGCTACGTCCTAATACGAGAGGAAGACTGTCAACCTGTCAGCGGTAGGAATGGTGAAAGTCAAATCTGCTTAAGCCCGATGGCACTGTGCATCCGCAGAACCTGGAAGGAGGGATGATTCCCTCAGTTCAGGTATTACTAAAAGCAAGCGAGGACACCAGGGTTTGGCTGCCGTTACTGATTAAGTCTAGCTAAATTGCCCGCCTCATTGTTTATAACACGCCCGCCCAGATAGCCAATCCACGAGGCGAATGCAACAGAGGAGAACAAGCTAGCTGCCAGCTCTGAGAGACGATATCAACATCGTAGTGTAGAATTTTTTCCGCTCTAGGTCTTATTTAGTTCAATTCAGTCTCCTTATTCCATGTGAGGGTGGTCTTGTCTGCAGCTGTGATTTCGGTGCTGAACTCATCATCAGGGTAACCATTCAACAAGCCCGCAGCTACTCCCGGAGAAAATAGCAAATGGGGCAATGAATTCCTTTCTTCTTTCGGAATGTTTTGTAAGAAAATAACTTTGAAGAAAGCACATGACGCCAAGTCAGGCTGCCGCCCTCCTAGTCTATATAGGCTGTTACTATATGTCAGCCAGCAGCAGGAAATCAAGCCCTTCTTTGTTGCAGTCTTTTCAGCTTTACCCCAGGAACAAACCTTTCACCCTCGAATCATGAGCAAGCTTCGCTATGGGGTCGATGGATGCGGGTTCCTGAGAAGCGGACAATATTCTCAACCCTCCGCTTCGTGTTAATCCCAGCACAATGGCACGCACCGAATGGCTATCTTAGGATGAACGGAGCAGGGCTTTGCGAGGAACCATGCTGCCGGTGAGGCCGTGATGCTTTCTGCCGACATTTGCCCCTACCGAGGAATATGAGTATGGGTGTGTATTGCCCTCCCCGCAAAAAAGAACTATGTGGCCAAGAAAAAAAAACGCCGACGCCCCCCTCCCATTCAGCCGCAACCCAAGGAATCCGAGGATGGGAACCAGCATTGCACAGCGACTTCTTCGGCTAAATAGGATCAGGTAGTGTATCCAACAAGTCCGAGTTTCGAACCTGCCCGAATAATGCGAGGACAGCAGCATGCCAAATGCAACGCAGGACCAACGGATATTCCTCCTTTGGGACAGAGAAAGGGGCAGGGTACTTGGAGAAGGGATGATAAGCTTGATTCAACGCAAGGTCTATATGGAGGCTCTAGACACTAAGGGGGGGGAAGCCCTTTACACAGAAAACTGCCGCTCTCATATAGCTTCAAATCCAGCATCGGATGCGGCGGAGACGTCTGGCTTGCAATAATATCGCGGGGGGAGGGGGGCAGGCAGTGTGAATGAATGGATGGCCTCTGCCGATGCGAGTGTCAAAGGATTATATTCCTCCGTGAACAAAAGACATGATTGAAATCTCTCATGCGGAAAAAGACATAGTAGTGAGCAATGGAGGCTTAGTAATAGATAGACGGCTAGCTTAGGGAGCCAAATGACAATTACCTGAACTTCGGCTGTGTTTCCCTTCCGCTTTGGCATTGTTGAGGGCATGATGCATTTCCTGGCCAAATCATCACCTCAACTTTCTTGTTGTTCTTTCTCATATCATCATCATCGCGGTTGGTTGGTTGCCAGTCCCCTCGCTCACATCCAACGTCGCCTCAGGCTCCAGATCAGACCACGCCACGTAATCCGTGGTGTATTCGCAATCTTTGTTGAGGGACCTAGGAGCGTTCCGGCAGGATTCTGTACAGAACCCACTCCGCCAGGGCATAGGCATGTTTGTCACGCTTTCTCGACTTGGAGTGTGCGTCTCAATCCTTTTACCTTTTCACAGTTCTTTTCGGTTGATGCGTCCGATGCCATGTGTCATCGCACACAGCCAACGCCCCAATAGTAGGGGGCTAACCTTCGCACTGCAACGACGTTGTCATTGTATCACAAGCCGCGACACCCAACAAAACAGGTAAGCAAAAGAAGGAAGATTGGGATATCTTGATTCCCAGAGACAACCCACAAGACTCCTAGCTACTGAAAGGCAGACCAAATACGCAACGTGATCCAGCAAAAATCCTCTCCCACTTTTGTTCCTAGTGTCCGTGATATACACAACCTCCAACCCTCAGACCTCTCGCATTCTGGCGCCGCGAACAGCCAGCGCGTCCGCAGCATTATTTCCTTCGTTGCTCGCGTGTCCTTTGACCCACTCATAGGATGTGACAGCTCCAGCCTTGGTTCGTTCCTCCATTTTCTCCAGGATCGGGCAGATGATGTCCTTGTTCTTGACGTCCTCGCCCGTTGCCGTTTTCCAAGCCTTTTTCTTCCAGCCGATCGCCCACTGTGTCACACAGTTGATCGAGTATCGGCTGTCACTAAATATCAGCACCGACTGAGCTAGCGGTACAGTCTCCAGTGCCCTCAGGATCGCCATAAGCTCTGCTCGTTGGTTGGTTTGCAGCTCGCCTGGCAGTCGCTCTGACAAGTTGCGTGAATCCCCTTCGCCAAAGAAGACCCCCAAACCTGCCCGGGAATCGGCCGTGCCGTTTTTCACGCTGCTCCCGTCTGTGTAGATGTGAAGAATGTCTCCCCTAGACTCTGCTTCCACCACCGGCTGTTTTTTTGGAGCCGCCTTGACCTTCTTGACGGGGGGCTCTGGAGGTGGTGGGAGCTCCGCAACCTCCTCTCCCAAAGCCTCAATAGCCTCGCGGTTGCCGAATTGCTTGATGTATCCCACCGCTTCTGCCCGTGTCGCAAATCGCTTGTATTTGGGTCCTTTTACTCCGGTAATGGCCGCCGATGCCTCTGACCATTCTGAGTAGATACCTGTGGGGTTACCCACGGCTACGGCGTAAAACTTTTCTGGTTCGTTTGCTGGTGAGACAATCTTCTTACCCGCCACGAAATCGCCGGCGTCTTGTTTCGAAGTGAATGATTTGACTATGGGCATGGGGGATAAAATCAGCAAAATGCCCAAAAATACCATGCGAGTGCAGCTGTTCGCTCGCCAAGCTGGGAGGTTGACTCACACACAGCTCCCTTAAACCCCGACGTCTGCAGCTGGCACTCTGCATATGTCAGGTATACGCCAGGCTTGAAGCCGGCTTTGACAGCATAGTACTTTTGCACATTATCGGTCTTTCGTTTCTTGGACGGAGCCGCTGACGCAGCACCAGACATGGCTGATGAGGCAGGGCGCTTTCTATTCATAGGGCCGTTTGGTTCGGGGGGTGGGTGGTGTTCGTCGGTGTTGGCGGGGTGGCAGGGTGCGCGAGAGTGGGAGATAAAGTCGAATGACGGGAGGGGGATAGGCTGTTGCCCGTGGCCCTGGGCCCAAGTCGGAGCTGTAGAAGCTGTAAACTGGAGGATCTGGCTTGGGGGCGCGAGGTGGGATCCTTCGACGGCGAGGCCTCTAAGGCGGTTGGACAGGCCGTTGGCGATGGCCGCACGAGGCTGGAGACGGCGAGCACAGAGTCAGGGCAGCCTCATGGCGCGAGCAAACACCAGATGACTTGGAGGCGCCTCGCGATAATGGATCGGCGTCTTGGTCGTCGGGCTCGTGGCGGGCAGAGATGGGGGGGCGCAAGCGGACAAAAGGCAGGCCGAAAAGATGCACACAGGGCGGGAGGTGGTGTTGGACGCGGTGGTGGACTGGCAGTGGACTGGTGACCGGGTTGCAGGGCGTGGTTGAGGTGTAGGTACAGGCTGGTGCTGGTAGGCAGGCAGTGGGAGGTAGGGGAGCACTGCCCTCCACTTGTGATCCAGACCAACAAAGAGGGGCAGGCGGCCAGGCCAGGCCCGGCCAGGGCCCCATGCCCACAATGCCGCACCCCAATGCCGCGGTTAGAGAGCGAGGGAGAGGTTTTTCTTTGTTTGTGAATCACCTTCAGGTTGCTTCATTCACCGAACGCCTTGGTCACGGAAATACCCACGGGGGAAAAATTACTTCTTCATCAACACCAAGCCCGCCATCTGCTGATACATCACTTCTCACCCTCATCTGTGTAATTGCTTTCTATCAGTTCTAGCCCCCCTGTGCCATGCTCTCCCTCCAAACTATTGTTATTTGTTATTACATAGCAAGTGAAGTCCCGGTTCCAACCATTCTGCCGGAGCACAGAGACCTATCTAAACTCTCCGCATATCCTTGAACCAAAGCTCCAGCTGTTTGTTGGTAGACCTAGGTGCCCTCCCGTATCAGGAAGTCGAGGACATCCGTCTTGTCCTGTCGTCCTACCATTGATGATGGCCAATGTCGGTTAGCACTTGGCTTCGTAATAATATCATATCTCTGCGGCTGCCTTGTCGTTGCCTTCTTTTTGCATGTGGCTCCTTGCTTAGCACTTGGGAGCAAGCGAGTCTCGTATGGACCTCGGAGGTGGTAATCCTAAACATGAGTGGTGGGGTCAAGAGGGGGCAGGTCAGGAACGCCTTCGCGCTCCCATTCCCAAGCCATCAAGCTCCAGTTGAGCTCGCGTCTCCAGAACAGTCCCAGTCCTCGTCCACCTCCATCAGGACGATCATCTGAGCTCAATCCTCCGCTGCGAGGCATGTGATTGCAAAACACTGCCCTGCCCATTCTAGAATGAAGGATTCCCATGGAGCAAGAAACACAGGGTTCGTGAGTGACGTACAGTTCCAAACTATGGCACAGGTATCCGTCCTTGTTGGGGTGGTCTTGCTGGAAGCATTCTTTCTCCAGTTCGATCAGCGGGGCATCCTGGAACGCGTCATACTCAAGGTTAGGCGAGTTGACCGGCAAGCCGGCCGCTCGTCGTTCATGCCGGACCAGCTTTTGGGCCACCATGCTCACAGCCCGCTGTACGCAATGTGTCATAGGGTTGCTGGAGCCAAGAAAGTCGCCGGGTTCCTGATGCCAGCGAGCATCCCCGGCCAGCCCTACCAGCTCTGCTTTGCCAGCATCTCTCTGGACTATAACAGCCCCTATCGCTTCGCCTATACCAGCCTCCTTGGCCTGAAGAGCAACACGAAAGGCCAATGCCATCCAAAGAGATGCATCCTCTTTGATCTCATCGGTTCCACGCGCAACCACACTAGGGTGGGGGCCGAGAGGGTTGTTCTTTCGGTAAACTGTCGGCCAAAACTGTGATGACCACATTGCTGCCTGGACCTGAGATGTGGGGGCCAGCAAAGGAATAGGAATCGAGGATATAAACAAATCTTTATCAAGACCTTCAATGCTGGAGGTGGCATTCACAATGTCTTCCTTATCAAAATCTTTAACCTCGCCAATGATGATGTAGATCCAGGTCGACTTTGCCGTGTGGATCTGCCGACCAACTGGACTATCATTCATAAACTGCGTCTTGAGGTGCGCTGGAAGATCGGCTGGCTTGGAACATCTGCGAAGATGAGGAAGGGGATTAGCACTAGCCTCAGGTCGCATGTTCCGCAGGGCCCTAACAAAATGTCAGTTTCTTAATATCAGGCAACCGCATGAGCATCCGCGACGTTGGGGTTTCTAGGGGAACAGACGTAATGACATCGTTGGCTTGCTTGGTAGGGGCTCGTGTGATCCAAGCTTGCGCAATAACATGGTCTTGTCGAACCTCTTGTGTCGTCTTGAGCGGGATGAGAACTCCACGGCCTAAGTGCTTAGACTTTAGATCGTCAACCAAATGGTTCGGCGCGACCTCACATGGTCCGCTCTTCTCGGTCTTGGTGGTCTGGTTTGCATTTGCCGGTTCCCGGACGGCTGTCGATCCGCCGGAAGCTTCTACAGTTGTCATCTTGCTCTGATCAAGGGGTGGATTGCCGTCAGCTCTACCAAACACTGTATCACTGTCAGTCATGTAGCCAGATATGGTGTTGTACAACCTCCAACACTCACAGCTGCGCCGCGATAGCACCCAGATCCGGGTGGGAACAGATTAACGAGGTGCCTTGAGTCTTCTATCCTCTCACAGCCTAATTTCGGGGGTTGTTATAAAGTTGAGCGCCGAAGCTGTACAGGACACAAACCAGCAGGGGTGTGCGGAGGACAGCCAAAAGCCAGACAAAGCTGAAAATAAGTTGAGGCCTTGAGGGAGATGACGAAAGCAAGAACGATCAGAGAAAGAAGTGGCAGGAGCCAGTTTAATCTGCACCTTCCCTCTGCGGAGCTTCCAAAAACGACACAGAAGGTATTGTTGAAACCTATTGATCTGGCTGGTGGTCAGGCACTATCACACTGGACGCGGTCGTCAGGTTGCGCTCACGTCGTCGTCTCAAAGACGCGCTTTCCTATAAACCTGTTTAAAATAAATATCGAGGAACCGAAACATGAGGTAAACGCAATACGAAGGAGCGTTGTGTGATGGATTGGCAAATGTTGCGAAACTGGACGCCAAGTGTTTGAAATCCGATCGGCAGGTGCAGGCAAGTGGCTGTCAAATTTCCACAGTGGCGAGCCAACAAACAAAATATGGTAGATAGCCACTCCAAAAACAAGTGACACAGGCTTCAGCAGCCAAACGAATGGCCTTTGCCAGCTCGAACAGGCTGGGGAGTTTGCTTTCTGAACAGTCAAGCCGAGATCAAGCAACAACGCCAGTGGTTTTATGTCGTATACACTAAATCAGGTGAGGCGACTCTCTGTAGCATCGACAAATCAAACGATCTGAATATGCAAACCCAGGACTAGCAGCGTGCCCTGACGCTGTAGACTCCGACTCACTGGCAGTTAAATATCTGAGGTTGGTGATGGTTTCTTTCGAGTGGGCCTTGCATTGTGGCTACAGATGGCCAAGTGTGGCTAATGCGAGCCATCAGCCACTGCTTTTCTAGCATCCTCTCTTCTGAGTGGTCGCCCAATAGGTCACTGTCGTGAAGACAAAAAGATTGCCCATGAATTGATGGCCGAACAGTTGAATAATAATAATATGCATCTGAACCAAGTGTTCATCTAATGCATTTTTGTGAGTGTTTTTTTTTTGTTTTTTTTTGCACAACAGCCGGCTTGGTAGGTATCTCATCCAAGCGCCGATATCCGTTTACAAACACAATGCGAGTGATGTTTTCACAAACCTCGCTTTGCTTGGTGAATTCCTCAATTTAATTTTAGTAGCGCCACTAACGGCTTGCACTCAGCACAGGCTGCAATGTCTTGGAAAGCCCCTGTAGCTTAGCGCCACCGTGATGTCACAGTGATGCAAAATGTTCGCAGCACCACCAAAAGATACCCTGTATCGATAATCAAGTTACATCTCATCACTACAAGTTAAATAACTAACTATGAATATCGTCGGCCTTGCCACTGAAATAATTTAGATACTGTTGAGCCTATTGTCCAAAGCACGCAGAGGTCGAAGGCAGTTTCCTGGCAGTAATCGCACCGAAAGATGAAATAAAAGAGATGGTGTCCACCAAACAAAATGTCCGACATCTGCACTGCATCATATCAATGAGATAACTAAAAACATAACAACCAACAAGAGAATCTAATCAATGTTTAGTTTCTTATATTAGAACTTCAGCTTGTGTGGATGTATAGGTTAGTCTCTCAACCGAAGTCATGTAAATGCGTGTGACTTGTTGGAGTCTTGATTTTCGGGTTGGCGCTAACGAATTCATTTATTGCAAGGTTTAAGTAGAGTTCTGTTATCCACAGGGTCGAGTTTCGTTTTGGCTTTCCGAGGGATCTGGTAGAATTTTATCAGTTATTACACCATGTATGATTTAGCTAATGTAAGACAGCTCAGCTTATATGCGACCGCAGCTCATATCACTACACCAAGGTAGTAAAGAAAGCACACCAACGTCTCAAAGAACCCCAGGCTCTTATCGTTGTTATCCAGCAACCTCACCCTAAACCGTAGGAACACCGCAATGGACTTGCACATTGATTTCAAGTGAGATTTGTTGATTTATGGGAGAGTTATGTATTTGCCTAAGCGTTGTAAGAAATGTAGAATGTAAGCCATAAGATAAAATAAGAAATAGAGGGATTCTATAATGAGTTCTCTAATTCTAGTCTTTCACAAAACTAGCATCAGAGATAAATAACTAAGATCTACTGTGGCCTAAAACCATTCCACTGGGATGGACGACGTGAAACCGTCAAAAATCAAATTAATATTAAAACTGGTATTGCACAGACAATTAAAAAAAATTCTTATTCTGTTGGCCAGGCTCAATGAAGAGTTCAACGACCAAGATTGCCTGAAACATTATTTGCCGCCCCAGTGGCGTTGTCATTGGGTCCTTCGGTTGAACCTACGTTTTGTTTGTTTTAGCCCAAAAAAGAGAAGCCTAATGTAAATTAGGTTCGTTGACTCATATTCACTTTTGGAATTGTTTATCTGGCTCAATGCCACAATGCATGCAGGGCTGTGTTGCGTGTGCTGTCTTTTACATTATACCAAGATGGTGCAACTTGGCTCTTTCACACTGAGGGGTTTTCCAACGCTCCTGCGTTGAATTGTGGCGAGTTATCCTCGCGTTTCAATGTAATGTGCTTTATGGTGTTTTGTTGGCGAACAGGGTTTTTGGTTCTTGCTTCGTGCCATCTTGGCTTGTGCAGAGCGTCGGCCTTTTAGCATCCGGCGGCAGGAAACATGACAGACCGAGGGTACCTAGGGTAGGAAACTAAGAATATACAATGTGACATGAATAAATCGAAACTGATAGTGATAAATATTGGCTTATTTGTTAACCTCATCTATTTCATCTTATGTTCTTGCTGAAACATCACAGGAGACACGTGAGTAACATTCGGTCGACCAGGCACTCATGAACGACCTTATTTCTGTTCCATCATGTTTGAACTTGGTTTCAACAAGAAATTTCCAATAGCTAGTGTGCAGCCTGTTGGTCTTTGCCCGGAGAACTGCTGGGACGGTATCTCACTAGCGTGGAGGGAGCGCCGCAGTTGTGGCACTTCCGTGCTGTATCGCTTTTTTTTGTTTTTTGAGAGTGATGACCTCAACGGTTTGCACAATAGTGAATTAAAAATTTCGTTTTGACAATTTTGTTTGTGAATAGACTGAAGAACTATGAAGGGCATTGTATGAAGAAGGCGATGAGTGTACTTCGCTGGTACATTTTTTTTGTCAACTATAGGATTACAGAGATTCAATCCAGTAGTTTACAATCTAAGAATAATAGTAAAAGAAGCCAGCCTATTGGGAATTATCTCCGCGCTCGTATTTCGGTTCTAAATAATCAACATTACGAGAGTCATTGTCATGGCGTTTCCCTCATGATCAGTTGCTTCATCGGGAAAGCCACACATCTGTGTCACTCTCGCGGGATTCGGAACCCGAAGGCTGATGGTCAACCTCACCCTCCACCTCGGCGTCTAACTCGGCCGCCAAAGGGCAACATGTCAGAGTAGACCCCGCCATCCCCACTTGATTTGGAGCCATGGGTGGCTCTTTGTCGGGCTAGACGTTGCAAAGAGTTGGGGCTTGCGCCGTGTTGGTTTAGGAAACTCCGATTCTCCCTGCAACCCTCCTTGGCCCCCGCATAGTAGCAGTTGGCTGCCGCTGGGCTTGCAGCGCTTCCCCATGTCATGGGAGGTTGTGGGGAGGGGGGGCTGCTCGAGGGGAGGAAAAAAAAAGGTTGACAGCCAACAGCAGAGATGGAGGGGAGACTCGGGCATTGAAGCCCAAGCGAGCCGGTCGGACTAAGTGGTGGAATTCAATGCCCGAGCCGACCATATTGGAATCGCGAGGCAAGCCAAGAAAAAAAGGAATGAGGCCCAGTCGGCCACTAATTGATTGACGCACAAATTTCATGTCAGTCGATAATACTCCATAGCGTGCCTGCCATGAGGCGCCACCATAGATTCGCCGAAAGGGCCTCGGGGCCGGACCCTGGCGCTAGCATGTCGGGGTTTTCTAACGGCCGATGCACTGTAGGGCCTACCGAGGCTCGGAGACCCGCCTTGCTGGAGTTTACAGAATGGAGAATTATCAACTGGCTCAAAGACATGTCGGCGATTGCCGTGCCATCAACCGTGGGGTGATCGTTCATTGCTTTCTTTTCTTTTCGGGGAAAAAAGACATGCAGATGGGGGAAAAGAGGGCCGCCAAACCAAGCTCAGCATTGGCACGGTTAGGCAAGACAGTAGTTTCAGCTGCTGCGAGTATCCAGCAGGTTCGCTGACGCTGAGCGGGCGCCTAGCTATTAGACAGGTCATTGCTGACGAAGCCTAGTGGTAAAACAGCCAATGCAGCGAGGCTGGCTGAGAGCACGCCGCGCATGTGTTTCTCACATGTTGCCAACAGCGCTCGCTTGTATGAAGGGGGCGAGATGGAAGCTGATCATCAAGCTGGTACGGCCTATCGGGACTACTCCCGCGTCTTGAAGTCGGGGTCCTTGGGCTCCTTTCCCACGGACTATCAAAATTGTCAATCCACGCAAGATTGCTCCGTGTCAGAGCACAACCACCACCAAAAGGAAGAAAAGGGATACGGGACGAGTAAGCCCGAGACTTTGGGCTTGGCTCATTTTTTTGCTTTGTTTTACGATGTGCATGTTCCGTGTCATGATTTGTTTTTATTTTTATTTCTTCATAGCCTGAGACGACAGCGTCAAGGCTCCCGGGACTTGTGGTAGTCGTATGGTTGCGCGTAGGTCATGATGCTCTTCTCGAATGACATTCAAGGGCCAGCGCCCCGGGGAGGCTTGGGCCGACAGGGAATCGGGCCCAGCGCAGCGGGCCAGCTCACTGAGCGAACGGGGTACGAGGATAAGCGTAACCAATGTTTTGCTGCGGTCGCCTTGGCCACCTTTGTGTCGGCGATCAATGAGATGGCTTGAAAGCAGCACATCCGCCCGCCTGAAGCCTTCCTTGTCTGAGCCCATTTCAAAAGCATTCGAGTGACTCAGATGCGCAACCACAGCCGTCTCCCATGCGCCCTGGACCTGGGCCTTTTGTCTTACGAATACCTCAGAGGTAATTTTAACCACAGGCAGATAATAACCGTCCCAAAGGTGGGGGGGAGTGTATTTTCCCTTTTTTGGCGGTTTTTCTTTTCCCCGCAGCGGCGAAATCGGAGGTTGGTGACTCGTTTTCGCGAAGGGGTTCGTGGAGGAGCTTCGATTGCTTCGAGCGCTAGAGGAGAGAAGGTCTTGGGCCGTAGTAGCGCGCCGATTTTTCAAAGGAGGGCCCTTGGGGCTTGGCTCAAAGTGGCAAAGGCAGGCCAAAGAGAGGAAGAATGGGCGATGGGTCACTGTCAAGGATGGGCCTAGGAGCCCAGGGGGCTGCTGGGATGCCCTGCTTGCGCCTTTGCATGCGGCAAACACATTGCAGTTTGCTGGACAGGTGTAGCCCTGCCTTGGCAAATTTATGGCATTGCTTCGGTTCGAGTTGCCCTGTTTCGCCTGTAGCATTGGGGCGGGTATTCACAGGTGAATCGTATGTCGTTTGCAAGAAGCCCCAATGTGACGGATAAGAGGTGATCAATCCTGAGCCCTCCCTCTCCCACGCCCCCCTCGCATATCACCTTGCGCGGAAGCGAGACGACACGGAGGCTCTGGATAAGCTGGCGAGGGTGCCACGGCGAGCGCCTCGGTGAGTCTGCAGGCCAGCGGGGGTCTAGCGCTTGGCAAATGGTCTGCGTGTGGGTGCCCGCCGTGATAGATGGGCTCATGGTCCGCGCCACCGCGGTGACCCAGGCTGGAAGGCTACTATTGGGGTTTGGGAGATCTGGCAGAGGTCCGAAACATCCAAGAGCGGCTCATTCGGAGAGGAATCCGACGGGCGGCGGAGGGACGCTGCCATTATTCCGGGATCCTAATGCTGAGCAAGACCATGTCATGACATGCCATATCATGACTTGGACATACGGTCCATGCCAACATTCATGTGAGATGACTGGGGCAGGCAGATGAGTTGTGACTCCGGATCTTGGGATTTGGATGGAGGATCTTGGGGCAAAACTATCTGGATCCTGTCTCAGTAGAGTGCATGTCCTTTCCTGGCTAGCTCAGAGTATATTCTACCTACCTACCCAAACGTGTTTGGCTTCTCTCGCAGGAAACTTGCACGGCGCGCGGCAGGCGCCAGGGTGTAGGGCATGTAGTATCAGCATGTACAATGATGTAAGCTGGCCGGAGAGCAGGCCGATCAAGGGCGGACAGCGGCGACGGGCTCGCCAACGAGCACCCACCACGGGCAGTCACACAGGCAGCTCTTTGAAGCACGAGGGCGCCCAGCTAACACGGCCGGTGCGCCACGGGACTCGCAGGATGACGAGCCAGGCGGAGAGGAGGGATGGTTGCTCCGTGGGCATTGGACAGCATGTCTTGCTCGATGATGATGGGGATGGACAAGGCATTTGGACTGAAACCTTGAATACATGTCCGACCTGGGATGCAAGATGGCAGCGCAAGGCACGGGAAAATACATATTTGGCTTGGGCTCACATCCACCGCGCGACTAGGACCACGGGCCACTCGAATCACCTCACTCTACCTCGACGCTCTCCTGACCAGGACGAGCACCCCCGTCAGGGCGACCAAACACCCAAGCAACCGCACACCAGACGCGACCAGTATAATATTACAGGTTGCCTCTTGCTCGACGTGCATAGCTGGGCACAGCCTGAAAAGAAAAACCTGTGACGTATCCACGCTCGACACGACACGGCAGATGAAAAACGATCATCGCCTCATCGCTCATAGAAGGGGATACTTATACGCATGCCAAGTACCTATCCGAATCGTGGGAAAACCAAAAACGAAGAGTCTAACGTGCACAGCCTGCCGCAACACGAAACAGACAGCGCAGCACAGCACACGGCACAGCAGAGCACAGCACAGCACAGCACAGCACCGCAACGCACCGCAAGGCGTTATGTTTATGTTATACTCCTGAATTCAACACTCGACTCAACGGGCCTCCCATCACAGTCTCATCACCCGCCCTCGCGCCTCAACAAGCCCCTCCAACAAACCACTTACACACAAGCAAGGCACTCAAGCCCTAAACGCACCTCATATTGCACCCAGGCCATTTCTGGCATTAGCTAGGGCCCGTCTCTCGTGCCTCGTCCCCCCTCCCGTCTCACCCCCCACACGCACCCAGAGCTTGCTGCACACGTTAGTGCGGCACGTCGGACCTAGGAGCGCTCCCACATCCCCCCCACTGCGACCTTCTGCAAACAGCCTGGAGTGTGCAGACATCGGCAGAGACAGCACCGAGCAGCGCACCGAGCGCCCCGAACGCCCCGAAAGCGCCACCCAGCTTGACTTGGGTCATTGCACGGTTGCGCCCCCGCGCATGTGCAGGTTCTCCCTGCAGCCCAGCAGTTAGTTAGCTCAACCTGTTAGTGAGTCTGCAGAAAGGAGCGTCATCGCCCACGCCGCGCCAAGCACACACCAGGCCGAGCCACCAATATCCAGCATCTCAAATCACAACCACCACCTCCTCCACGCCTGTCCGCTCACCACTGCCCGGCCAGTGGTGACCCGCTGGAGCTCCCACTGGAGCCCACACGAACCCACCCGCAGTCGCCCCCTGCGGCCCACTGCGCCCACCCAGCAAGCCGGCTTCGCTGGGGCTGCAACCCCTGCTGCTGGATTGGACGGCCAGCCACTGTAAGTCGGAGTCATTGCTGCGACAGAGCCTCTCAGGGCACCCACGGCTCACCTCGACAGGGTTTCCAGGGCATCGACGACTGCCGCCAGCGCCGGCGTAGCAAGCTTGCGACTCACCTGGAGCCCTCTCCGTCTCCTCGGAGTGGCTTCTCCCTTGTTACTCAGATGCCTTCAGCAATTCCGGTGACCCCAGCAGGTGTGTCTCATTCTTATTTCTTCTCCCCCATCGCGTTTCCCAACCTTATCCACGTCCTGTATTGCCATCACCCGTCTATAGACGCCTCATTTACTCGCTTGTCCTGTCTTCCCCATACAGGTGCCGCTGATAGAGTTTGCCACCCCTTCGATACCCGCCCACCTTTTTTTTCCCTTGGGTCGCAAAGCTGCCACCTCCCTCTGTCTCTCTCCATTGGTACCTTGCACATCCCACCTCGACTTTGCTCTACCATCTCAACCACCACCACCACCAAACCACAAAAAAGAACACAAGCTCACCTGAACCTCCCTCTGTTAATACAGACGCTGGTCGCCGACAATCTAAGCAGTCTTTACTGGCTAAGCTTGTCATGCATAGTCTTCTCGGTCTTTCGCCCACCGCGTCGCCCAGATCTTCGCCTAAGTCGCCAGTCCCCTCGTCTTCAACCGCCGAATCCGACACCACCTTCGCCGTGCTCCCGCCACCTGTCGATGATGAACACCTACCTCCCCCTCCCGTGCCTTCAATGGCAGCTGCTCTGCGCGGTATGAACGATTTGACCGAGACACCCCCTTATGCGCGGAGTGTCACCTCCACTGCGCCCAGCTCCCCACGCATGTAAGTGCCGTTTGGATTTTTATTTTTATTTTTATTTTTTTTGCTTTCCATCTTGCGCCCTATCGCAAAGCTACACCACAACAGGTGTCGGTCGTCGTGGCCCGCCCATGCCCCATCGGACAAGCGTTGTGCTGACTTTTGTGAAACAGTCCACCGTTGCGACAAAATTCGGGCAGTCAGACGCCTCGAGTGCGACCACATGCGACAACTTTGAATATCCCTGGCATGACCCGTTCGCGGGTTTCGCCTGACGGAAGGATCCCCAAGCGAGATGTTGCCGCCAAGCTGGTCATTGTTATGGTTGGGTTGCCCGCGCGAGGAAAATCTTACATTACAAAAAAGCTCCAACGCTATCTTTCGTGGCAGCAACATGACTCGCGTATCTTCAACGTCGGTAACCGACGACGAGTCGCTGCTGGGCGCAAAGTTCCAGTTCACCCTAAACTGCTGCCAGAGCCGGTCCACCTTGACCCGCCTGTTCGGGCCGCAGCTATTCTGCTAAATGGTGTCCCTACGCTCGGTGACGAGACGCCTCCAGAGCACAGAGAACCAGATGAGCTGGACCTCAATGACAGCGGACTTGGAGCCAAGAGTGAAATGGACCAATCTGCAGAATTCTTCGACCCCAAGAACCAATCTGCGGCGGCGTTGCGAGAACAAGTTGCCCTGGATACGTTGGATGAGCTTTTGGACTACCTTCTGATTCACGGTGGGGCTGTTGGAATTCTCGATGCCACCAACAGTACTGTTGAGCGACGCCAAAGCATTGTGAACCGAATCCGAGAGAGAGAACCCAAGCTGGGTATTTTGTTCATTGAAAGTATTTGCCACGACCCCCATCTGCTTGAAGCAAATATGCGGCTCAAGCTCTCGGGCCCTGATTATCGCGACAAAGATCCCCAGAAGTCTCTCGCCGACTTCAAGAAGCGAGTCGCTGCGTACGAAAGCGCTTATGTACCTCTGGGAGACTACGAGGAAGCCCACGATATGCAATACATCCAGGTATGCGATGAGCCACATCCATAAATTACTCGAAGTGCTAACAGCTCTCAGATGATTGATGTTGGTAGAAAGCTCGTTCAGTACCGATTGAAGGGCTTTTTGAGCAATGGTATCAGTCACTACCTCGCAAGCTTCAACCTTGCACCTCGACAAATTTGGATCACTCGACATGGCCAGAGTGTTGATAACGAGCTGGGCAAGCTTGGTGGTGATGCCCCCCTGACCGAGCGTGGCCACTACTACGGCCTTGCCCTTCACAGGTTCATGACCCACAAGCGCAAGCACTGGCTCATCGAGCAGAAGAGCAAATTGGCTCAAGCGACGTTCCCTCCTCTTCCAGGCGACAACACTCCCCCTTACCCCGAAATCAACCGAGATTTGGACAACAAGAACTTTTGCGTTTGGACTTCTATGCTTCAGCGAAGCGTGGAGACGGCAGAATATTTTGACGCTGATGACGATTATGATGTCAAGAACTGGGAAATGCTCAATGAAATGAATGCCGGCCAATTTGAGGGTATGACCTACTCTGAGATTGCCAAGAGCCACCCAGAAGAATACCTGAAGCGATCCAAGGACAAACTTAACTACATTTACCCTGGTGTTGGTGGCGAGGGCTACTTACAGGTCGTTAGCCGCCTACGCGATATGGTTCGCGAGATTGAACGCATTGAAGACCATCTCATCATTATTGGCCACCGCTCCGTGTGCAGAGTTCTGATGGCTTATTTTATGGACCAATCTCTCGCAGACATTACCGATATGGACGTTCCGCTGGGCATGCTCTACGCCATTGAGCCCAAGCCCTATGGAATCGAATTCCACGCCTATAAATACGACGAGGAAAAGGGGTGGTTCGATGAACTTCCCAACTACAAGCCCCAGAAGGCTGCTCGCAATAGTGTTTAAACACCAAAATGAAGCCGCCTCCAACATTTCCCCGGACACAGCCCGGCATGTACAACAACTTTAACAACTCTAACATTATAATACACTGATTAGTCATGGGCAATGGGATATTTGATATTTTCTAAACCAGGAGTTTCGGCGGGATACGGCTTTACGATGCTACGAAACAGGAGGTCCATCGCATATCAATGGAACGGAGGAGCAACATGAAACAAAAAAGACGGCGGCATGGGCGTTTTCCGTTCAATTGATACTTAGATACCTTCGATCTCGTGGTACGGTTGCGGATCGAATTTTGTTTGTTCTCTACTTTTTTTCTGTCTTTTCTTTTCTTTGCGGGCGTTTTGTCAGTTTTGGCTTTCTTGGGAAGGAAATGAGACACTCTTCAAGATTGAACAGCTCGGGCTGCGGTCTGTTCTGGGGATACACACAATGTGCTTGGTCTACAGAAAGGGGTACTCCATGGCGTTGAAATCTTTTTATAGTCCCGTCTTTTACACCTTGCTTGCTGCTGAGCGAAGCGAAAACAAAAAGGGACAACACTTGCTGGGATGGGATAGACGGTATACACGACGCTTTGCGAGAGGCGTCATGCAACGCGCAAACAGACTGGGCAGGCTGCTCATGGGATATTTCTTATCTTAGATCTTAACATGCGAATTACCTCTCATCACTTCAAGATTTCATTAGCCCTGCATCTTCCAAACTGACATGTCGTCCCCCCGACCACTTGTATCGCGATTGCACATTGAATGATTTGAACAACTAGAATAAGAGGCTTGTCTATTTACAAAGATAGCCCCTGGTGGTATAAAAGTGTACCGAAGCTTTCTGACTAGCCCATATTTTGAAACCTGAACGCCACGCGATGCCATTGTCATGCCCGTTGCATTATCACTCAACATTTCCCCCTCCCCATTCTCCCTTTTTTCCTTTTTGTACTCTACCAGTATGAAATGTGACAAAGTCTTGATGACTGGGCTCGGTAGATACCAAACCACAACACGCTGCTTCCCGATTCTACTTTTCCTTTGCCAGGACCATCTTTTCTCTCTCCCCCTTTCTCCGCTGGAACTGCTTCTTGGAGTGGCGGCGCTCGTTCTCTTCCTTGCGCTTGATGCTCTTGAGCTCCTCGGCCTTGATTTCGCCAGCCTTCTTGAGAACCTTGGGGATGTGGCGGTGGCGCTTGATGCGGCGGATCTCGGGCATGTGATCGTAGCGCTTGATGAGGGCGTCGTTGTACTCGAGGGCCTGGCGCTGGCGGGCCGACTTGACTCCCTCGCGCTTGGAGGCGTTTGCGCGCCACAGGCGAATGTTGCCGTCGTCGGAGCCTGACAGGACGTAGCGGGCATCTGGGGTCCAGCGAGCAGCCATGACACGCTGCATGCGCTTGGTGTGGTAGATGTCCCGGGAGTGGCCGCGGTCTCGGTTCCAGAGCCGGACAGTTCGGTCCCACGAGGCGGAGACGAGCTCCTCGCCGGTTGGGGAGAACTCGACGTCCATGACGGCGGCGACGTGGTCCTTGAGGACGTTCAGGGCACGGTCAAACTTGCGCATGTCAAAGAGGTAAATGTTGTGGTCTTCAGAAGCCGTGGCGAAGTTGAAGGCTTCCATGGGCGACCAGGCAATCTTGTTGCTGGCAAATTTGAGCACAGTCTTTGTGACGGGGGTCGATGTGCGGAGATCGTAGATGACGACTGAGCGGTCGTTGGAGCAAGATGCCAGCACCGAAGTCTCAACGTAGTTGAATGCGACATTGGTGATGGTGTCAATCGAGGTCGGCCAGTGCAGCACCTCGGGAGCGGCCGTGTGGCGCTCCAGGTCGTAGATGGATATCACGCTCGATGCAGCTGCGAAGGCGTTGCGGGAGCGGTGGTGCGAGAGGCTGGTGAAAGCTCCGTTTCCGAGCCACGAGGAGATTGGTGCAGCATCGCTGGGGGTGTTATAGGGGTCGAACAGCTTGATTGAGCGGTCGGCGCCGCAGGTCAGGAGTTTCTGGTCCCGGGTCCATTCGAGGCCCTTGACAATGTTCTCGTGTGCCGTCGAATGCCAGATCTCGTCGCGATCCGCCAAATCCCACACCTTGACGACACCATCACCGCTTCCACTAGCGAAATGCTCGAGAGAGTTGGGGTCCTTGGCAATCGAGTACACACCGTCAACGTGACCACGACCGAGCTGACCGATGAAGGGTTGGGCGTGCATGCGCTCCAGCTTGACGGCATTGAGAGCTCGCTGGTATTCACGGGCGCGCTCGAAGGGGTGCAGCGCTGAGTCGAGGTTTCGGGGCTGCTTGGTTACATCCGAACCGGCGGCCTGCTGCGCCGAAACGGAGCGGGTAAGGGCCTTGATCTTCATGATTGACGCTGTTGTGAGCCTTGGACGTAGTCGTCTTGATCCCTTCCTGTCGTCAAACAATTTTGGCGGGGATTTTTTTTTCTCTTATCGCACCCAGAGAGCTTGGCCTGCAGGGCGATAAGACCCGGGATTAGTAATGTTCCGTGGCTAAGCTAGCTGACTTTGTATCGATAGGTCGCATGTGCCAGGTCTGATGCAGGAGCCTCTCTTTGCCTTGTCGCGAAAAATCGCCTCCAACATCGTTTTCTTTGTGCGCCATCTCCGACCGAGCCCAAGCGACGCGAGTTCTGAGGTGTTCGCAGTCTGAAGAGCACTTGATCATTGCTTGCGCCGATACCGCGTCCCTCCTCGCCATCTCCCACCCTCACCCCCCCGCGGCGCGCCTAACACCGCCAAAATGGACGGCATGAACTACGATCCCATGGTCATGGACGGGGAGCCCGAGCAGCCCCAAGTCAAGATCTCAGCGGTATGGGAGACCCTCTCCCTGGCACCTCCTCTCAGAGGAACTGCGATGAATCTAACATGATGCGATTCCCAGGCCGATAATACCCACGTCGACTTCGAGCTTTCCAAGACGAACCTCTCCTTTGCCAACGCCCTGCGCCGAATCATCCAGGCCGAAGTCCCGACGATTGCGATTGATCTTGTGGAGATCGAAATCAACAGCTCAGTGCTAGCTGACGAGTTCATTGCCCACCGCCTAGGCCTCATCCCCCTCGATTCGAAAGGAGTCAGCGAGCTCAACTACTCGCGTGACTGCGACTGCGAGCAGTACTGCGAGCAATGCAGCGTCACCCTCTCGCTGCACGCCAAGTGCACGTCCGACGAGATCATGAAGGTTTACGCCCGTGACTTGCTTGTCGACGGGCGATCGGCAAACTCGCTCGGAAGCCCGGTCATCAGAGACCCCGATGGATATGGATGCTTGATTGCGAAGCTGCGAAAGGATCAGGAACTGAAGATCAGCTGCATCGCCAAGAAGGGTATTGCAAAGGAGCACGCCAAATGGATGCCTACATCTGCTGTCGGCTTTGAGTATGACCCTCACAACAAGCTGCACCATCTTGATATGTGGTTCGAAAATGACACTGACCCTGAGGTTGAATGGTGAGTCATCTCATTGATACGCTGGTGTGATATCGTTGATGGGAAGCTGACGTTTTTCCCCCTCTCCCAGGCCCAAGAGCAAGTACGCTCAGTGGGAGGAACCAGCCCAGGAGGGAGAGCCCTTTGACTTTGATGCGGTCCCCAACAGATTCTATTTTGAAGTGGAAACATCAGGAAACATGGAACCTGACCAGATTGTCCAGGGCGGCATTCGCGTGCTGCAACAAAAGATTGGTGGTTTGCTGAAGGGGCTGGATCCCAGAAAGTACGGTGGCGACGAGGCCGACTTTGACGGTCCCAGGAGTCCAGACATGAACATGGACGGCGGCACAACCCCTTGGGGACAGGACGGCGGATACACGACGCCGTACGGTGGCAACCAGACAGCGTATGGCGGCGGCGGCGGTGGTGGTGGTGGTGGCATGACGGCATATGGCACAACACCATACGGTCAGTCTTCGTGGCAGTAATTGACGGGGCGTTTCATGGGACAGGCAAAGGTGGGTTTTCCTATTCAAAGCTGGATTGGGTTTGCGGGTTGAAGGTCTGGATTTTGTAACAGTATCATATAAAGCATAGCACAGTTGTAGGATGGTTTCGTCTTTTCGGATTCGGAGCTTGGAGATACAAAACTGCACGTGGGGGAGCGAGAGGAACAGAAAATGCAAAAAATAGTACAAGAGTGAAGCAAAAGGGCAAAAAAGTAGGGTTACTTTGGCATATCCAAATCCTAGTGCTGTTCACGCCCAACGTCTAAGAGTTCTAGCTACTGGTTTGTCCCCAGGGTGCTCTATCATGGAAAAAAAAGTACAAGCGGGGAGACAGGGGCCGAATTCCCCCTCTAAACTTCAACTGCGAAACAAACGCCTGGGAGAATGCAATCCACTCTCTAAAATTTTGAACGAAAACAAACTGGGTGAAAGGGGAAAAAAATTCAAACGCCAGTGATGCCCCCAAAAATGTATCCCCGGTCTATATGGCCCGGTCTACAGCTGTTCTTCTAAGCCCTGTACCCTACGGTATGCCTTGCGGTGCATTTCTAGGAAGACGAATGTACAGATGGTTTGACTGGGTGCGCACGTTAGTTTGGGGCTAAAGAGGCAAGGGAGGGTGGGATGGATGAAACCTACGGTCCGAGTCTCAGGAAGCTGGGCACCCAACCCTTGAACACCCAGCCAATGCCGTCACTCTTGTAAATGTCGCCAATCAGGTGTAAGACGCCATGGCTGTGGGATGATGACATGACGCGGGTCTTGATGACGTCGATGGGACTGGTGATGGTCGCAGCGACGAGGCCAGCCAGGAACGAAGCGGAAAAGTGCGTCGTCAGGTTGTCCTCCATCGGCGTGTACTTGAGCAGCAGGCGCTTGGCGACATCGTAGCTGGCAAGCTGCCCCGCGGTCATGAAGGCGGCACGGGCGCTATTGGGCCACCAGCCACGGAACCAGCTGCGAGGGCCCTCCTCGCGAGCCATGCGAACCATGCCGTCGACGGCGTGCTTGTAGTTGCGGCGCTCAGCTGGGGGAAGCGCGGCGTCGTGCTGCATCCGCACATTGAGCACATCGGCGAAGTTTCCGGCGATACCACCGATCATACCCGAGCCGGCGGCCATGGCGACGAGGAGCGGGAACGAGGGCTCGGTGCCGGATTGCGTCACACGAGTCTTGATTTCTTCGTAGATGCCGAACCGAGCCGTCGAATATGTCATCTGGCGAAGCAGAGACGCCGAGATGCCATTGTAGAGGCCGAGAGGACCGGAGGTGCGCAGGATGTGGACAAAGGTGCCGCTCATGTTCTTGGGCGCATTGCCCGTCCGCATCTGGAGACGAACCTACATGGTGAGAAACATTTGGTGTAAGTGACTGTCGGCTGCTATCACGGTTATGGAAGATAAGAGAGGGCGGTGTACCTTGACTATTCCAGGGGTCCATGGTCAGTCGGCTTCTTTCATGTGAATGCTTATAACCGAAAAGAACGAGAAGGAGAAAGAGACATACCGAGATCTAGCGGATGGGTGACGCAGGCGGCCATACTACTGGCGCTTCCGCCGAACCAAAAGGGATACCGGACGGCAGCCTTTTTCTGTTGCTGCTCCTGCTGTGCCTTGGCCTTGACGGCCTGCGCGCCCTGGGAATATGTGGCGGCGCTCATGGTGACGATACAACCTGCGATAACGGCAGCTTCTTAAGCAGCGACGTATATTCTCGACATTCCCGCAGGACGAGAGCAGCAGCGGGTCTGGATCGAGGGTGACAGGTGTCTTGGCCCAGGGCGGGAGGCTGAAGAGGAGGGGGAAGGGGGGAGTTAAAGCGTAGAATGGACTGACGATGCTTGGTGCCGACGAGTTGTGCTTGGATTTATTTTTCTGGGGGTCCGGCAGCGGAGCCATGTTGAACAGCAGGGGATCATCAGCCCTGCACTACCGCTACAGCTCCGGGCGGCCGAAGAAGCGCGACAAAAAGCCCACTGGCATCGCACATCGTCCACTAGAGTCGGCGTCTTTAGTGGGTATGTCAGCCATCAATTCAGCGGCATTGGGGGGACCGGCCCGGGCGTGGGCGTCGGTGTGGGCTGGACGTTGTGGAGGGGGGAGGGGCACCACGTTAATCCGGTACGGCCAACCATGAGTGGCGGCTGCATGATCGGCTGAGGCTCAGCTTTTTGATGTGCGATATCACAAGCTTCAATTCCACCAACCGACCCTCACAACAGCCATTGGCAATAGCTGAGGCCTTACGCCGGTCTGATCAGTGATTCGATACCCCCAGGACTTGTCACCATGATAGCTCAGGCCTCTGGCATGCGCTGCCTCTGGAGCAATTCGTCGCGGCTGCTCCAGGCGTCTCGCCATGTCCGGAGCTCCGCCCTGGTGCGATCGACTTGCGCCGTACGGGCATTCTCCTCAAGTCGGTCAATTCGTACCATTGCAACTTCAAGCTCACCTTGCTGATTGTGAACTACCACCCATGCAGCTTCCCTGAGAAATTCGCAGTCAAAACCCAGCTCTGTCACGATTCGAGGCCAAACCATCCAGACTGATCCCACCTGGTTCAATGCCCCAGCCAACGTCCTCGAAGCAACGGGGCGAAAGCTGCACCTGCAGAACGACCATCCCATTTCCATCACTCGCCAAATTATTCAATCCAACTTCCCATCCCCGACTTTCAGCTTCTACAACGACTTCAGCCCTGTTGTGTCAACCCATCAGAACTTTGACTCACTCGGCTTCCCCCCGAACCACCCTGGACGAGCGCTCTCGGACACATACTACCTCAACAAGGAAACTCTCCTACGAACACATACCAGCGCACACCAGGCCGACACTTTCCGTGGTAACGAGAGCGATGGCTATCTAATTGCCGCTGATGTGTACCGCCGGGATGCCATTGATCGAAGCCACTATCCCGTCTTTCACCAGATGGAAGGCGCCAGGTCATGGGATCGTGAAACAGTTCCCAACGGCGATATTGCCGCCGCTGTCTGGAAAGACATTGAGAACTTGCCTAAGCATGACATCCAGGTCGACGACCCTAACCCTATGATGCATCCAGAGCGAAATCCCATTCAAGAGACACACCACTCTGCTGCCGAAGTCGAAGCCATCGGAACACACCTGAAGAGGTCTCTCGAAGCCATGGTAGTGGATGTATTCAGCCGAGCAAAGGCTGCTGCCATCAAGGAGGATCCCAACTTTGTCGACGAACCTCTCCAGATGCGATGGGTAGAGGCTTACTTCCCTTTCACCAGCCCCTCGTGGGAGCTTGAAGTGTATTACGCGGGTGACTGGTTGGAGGTTCTTGGCTGCGGTGTAGTCAAGCAAGATCTCTTTATCAATGCTGGCGTCCCCTCGCGCCTGGGATGGGCGTTTGGTATTGGAATCGACCGCATTGCCATGCTGCTTTTCAAGATTCCAGATATCCGACTGTTCTGGTCCAAGGATAACCGCTTCCTGTCGCAGTTTGAGGGTGTATCCAACGACCTCGACAAGCTCAGACGATTCCAACCCTTTTCCAAGTACCCGCCATGCCCCAAAGACGTGTCATTCTGGCTGAGCAAGGACCCCGCCGCGGATACGAGTGGGTTCCACGAGAATGATGTGATGGAACTCGTGCGAAATGTGGCAGGTGACGTGGTGGAAGATGTACGGTTGATGGATGAGTTTACGCACCCCAAGACGGGCCGCAGGAGCATGGCTTACCACATCGTCTACCGCAGTCTGGAGCGAACACTCACCAATGAAGAGGCCAACAAGTTCCACGAGCAGGTCCGCCATGCTCTTGTCAAGGATTTGGGTGTTGAGCTCCGATGAGGCACTTCACAAGGTGCACTCCTCACAAGGTGCACTCCTCACCACATGTAAAAGGAGACTCGGCAAAGGGATGCCGGTTCTGGGTCTGGGGAGAGATGAGCTGAGCCGCAGGTGTGGGGTAGCTGATGGACGGAGATCGGAACTTCGATCGCAGCTGAAGACGACAGGATAGTCTCATTGAAACGCGGGCCTGGCCCTAGGGTGTATGGAATCTTGTACTATAGTGTTGAACGTAGCGGGATAGCGCGTGTATCGGCATGTGGGAAGAATAGGAGCGTGGCTTTGTGCTACCAAGCTGTACAATACCTTACCTTACCCTGCTTTAGCTTGAATAATTCAAATGATGCGAAAAGGTGGGCTTGGCTAGCTCACTTTCGGTAATTTCCTTTGGGTACGAGAACGAGAGTGTTCCAGCACCTTGGTGCATACATGCCCAACACTATGCGAAGACTCATAGCTGCTGCGCCATGCGGGTTCGGAGATTGTCCTCAACACGACGCAAGCCGAGCCACGAAGAATGGAATCAAACCATTTTTTTTTTGCCACCCGCCGGAGCGGGAAGCCGAGCAAGATTCAAGGCTGCGCAGTCCGCGGTTGCTGTTTGTACGAGGCGGCGGCCGCCACCGCGGCAAAAACAAGAGCGAGGTGGAGTCAGCAATGGCTATTCGGTCACCTCTTGCTGCTTGTTGGGTGCTATTCCCAATGGCTTGGAACCGATGAGCCTTGGCGCAGGGGCAGCAGAATGACGTGTGGTGACGCGCTTGGAAGGGCGGTGCTCAGCCACAGGCACAATGGCCCAACTGGCTGCGGGCCCAGGGCGGCGGTTCCTGGCATGTGGCAGGGGGGCGCCGGTGGGGCTGGAAGCCACCAAGGCGAGCTGCCTCTGGAGGGCCTCCCGTTGGTGGAGGGCCGTGGGGATCAGGGGCGCTGTGGCTGGAGTGGCGTTTGACGTCGACGCTCTCCGCCAAGTTGTTTGACCGTTGCGGCGTTGCACGAAGCTTGCTCGTAACTCGGAACATTGGGATTTAAGGTTTGTATCAGAAATGCCGTATGGAATTCTATCATAATGAAGGACTCCCTAGGCTGTACGCAAGGCTTTTGTTGATGAGTTTGGTCAATCTGGTAAACAAGAACCACAAGACAGTGGGTGGATGGTCCCCCAAGGAGGTCGTGTCTGTCTGTTGTTGGCCCGTGTATTTCGCATGAGTCGTTAATATTTTTCCTTCTCCATAACCAATAAGCAACGAAATGATCTTCATAAGCCCGGTACGATGACTGCGGTGCGTACTGGCGACCGCAACGATCCAATAGGGTCCATGGCCGATACGCTGTTGGTTGGTATAATACTGTCAAAAAATATGGGATTGCGCATTAGTTGCATGTCACTTGACAAGCTTGGATGTTCCAAGGCAGTGTCAGGGCCAATCCTGTGTTACGGATGCTGTTGGAAGGATTTTTGTTTCACGGGCAAGGGCCCATTTCTTTGTTTCTTGTTGGTGCACATACGCAACCCTCAACTGCTGGCTCGCCATTCCAAGAAGGATTCTGGATCAATTCTTCTGAAAAGAGCCTAATGGCCATGCAGCAACTGCATGACCGCAGCAAGCTATCCACCAAACGTCTGTCTTACCCGTGCCGGGGATCAAGATCCGCCGAGCTGAACTCTACAGTGCACTCCCCCGCAACTTTGTCCGAACTGGAGATGGGGGTCAGTCCCCTAGAGGATCAGCCCCCTTGCAGCGCCCGGGTCATTCTGCGGCATCGAAGGTCGCTGCGAATCTGCCTATTTAGCGAAGCCATCTCATCTCACCGGCTGAAAGGGGACTTTCCAACTACCTGGCGCTGGACGTGCTGACGGCCAACCGGCCAGGGCTGAGTGGGTTGGGCGGTGTCTCGGGGGGCAACTTGTGGAATACGGCTCCGCGGAGTTTAGGCATGGATGACCGCTACAGGCGCTATTCGATCTGCCGCAAGCCCTACCCCAAGGTGAGGCGGAAGGGGAGAACATTGGCGAAGTCTATCACATACGAACAAACAAAATCGGGTAGCTGCTGAAATGTGCAGGGCGATCGTGCCTCGTTCGGGCGTTTTCGCGCCGACGGAAGAGGCCGTGTTATTGGCCGCCACCGTGTCTCGTTAACTCAAAAATCTCATCCCGGATAGCCCGCATATCGGATGAGGAGAACAAGAATACGCGGGAGGCGTGTCTAGGTCGCGGGTCTGAGGTGTTGGGTCCTGTGACCCGCCCCGTAATACGGTTGGGATGGTTCTTTGGCATTAGCCCGCCGTCAGATGTGCGGGATGAAATGGCCAAATCACGCTGCCTCGACCCTCCCCCGCCAGGCGCGGAATCCGTGATGAATCAAACGAGATATGCGACACCGCCCAGAACGGAAGGCGTCTTTGCCATGGCCACAGCCACCGTCTTGTGTGGAACCCAGAGGAGAGTCCAAGAGGGTCCGAAGAAGCCGCCCCGATCTGCTCACCCCGCCCCAGAGCGTTGGCGTGTCTTGGCACTCTTGGGAGGAGGGGACCCGAGACGAGACGGTAATATTCTCTGTCAGGTAAAATACACGAATGAAAAAGAAAAGAAAAATAGTCACTTGCTGGTTGCAGACAAGCTTTTAATTACGGGGTTGCTGTAGAGCAACCCTGCTGAGAACCCGCAAGCAATGGGAGCTTTGGCACAGCCCCCCCGCGATTCAGTGATACCTTAGCCAGCCGGATGGGGAGATATTGGAGGGGACTGACAGAACGGGGGAGCGGCGGCAGTGGGGGTTGAGCAGCGCTCTAAGTGGCCTGCGAATCTGAGAAAGAGAGAAGAGAGTTTTTTTTTTTTCTTCCTGAAGCGAGAGCGATGTGGTAGCCCGACGCACGCTGCCAGGGGGGTTGGGTAACGTGCAGTAGCGGTTTTTGAGTTTGCTGTTGTTCATGGGCTTGTTTCCGGCCTACGTGATGAAAGGATGATACCGGAGAGTGTGTGGGTTGATGGGAAATGGAGACGGCAATCGTCGCAGCTGCGGCCGCTTGGTCGGGTTGAGACATTTGGCCTCGCGGGTAGGTCCTGGTGGACAAGCAATTGGCTCCCGTGGGTTTGTTTTCCTGTTTCTCCCTCTCAGCGAGCCAGTCATGCGAGACAAGATGAGACAGCGAAAACACTATGGCATGGCTGGGTGAATAGGTACGTGGGCGGGTCACGGGGACAGCAGGGAGGTGGCAGCGCTGTTTGATGAACAGCTTCGTGTCAATGGCTGAGCCATGAAGCCATTGCGTCGCGTGCCTGGCGGGTCGGCGGCGATCAGCTCAATGAGCCAGGCGATGCTTTGTTATGCTCATGCTAGAAGGTTCAAGTCACACGGCTTAGAAATGAGGGTATACGATGGGCATGATTTGCTGCTCCCCCCCTCTGGGTCCCAACACAGCCATATGAGCAAGCAAGCTTAAAGCCGGATAGTCAAAGGAGTCAATGCCAAGGCTGTTTGATAGCCCAACCCTGGAGGCCCCAGGGAGGGAGGGGAGGGGCAGGGTGGGCATGGCAGTGTTGGTAGAATAGCTAGATTGAATGAAATGAATTTCCCATACACAGCCGCTAATTAATTAGAGTGCACGAACACGTTGCCTTAGCTTTCCTGGGCTCTGGCCGAGGTCGATGGGGGGCCCTGATCTTCTGTAACACTTGATAGCGAGGGCGAAGTTGATGTTAGCGCCCTGGCCAGCATGGGGCTCTTTCAAGGTTGTTCTGGGTCCCTAGCGCAACCTCGCCATCTCCGTGTACCGATGGCTGGCCGACGAGTGCCCACAACCCGGCGGCGTACGGGACATTGTGCGCTGCCCAGCTGCGTACGCTGCGTACGTAAGTAATCTGGCTTTGGACATGAGAGAGGCGGCAGTTCGGAGCAATTGGTATTATTATTAGCCTTTGACTAAGCGCCGCCTTGCCTGCACTGACAGTTCGTGGCAGGTCCTGCGGGAAAAGTGCAGAACAGAAGACACCGTTATTGGATCCCAGGACGTGTTGGCAGGGGAAGAAAAGAAAGCTACGGCGCTTCCATCGAGACACTTCTGCTCGATAGCTTGTTTCTGGCTTGGCGGCCACCGGCCAGTAACGCCGCCCGTGTGAGTCTCACCTTTGCAGCCAAGGCGCCCTCCAACTCGCCGGCTGGGCGCTGGCAGACCCACTGCAACCGCTGCAATCGGCCTGCCCAATTTTTTTCTTTCATTTTTTTTTTTTTTTCATTTTTCTCTCTCTTTCTTTCCCTTCTGCACAGCCTTCCCCAACCTGGGTCGTGCGCACCACAACCGGGACTTGGAGGCTTGGCACTGGATCATTTTGTCGAGGTTGCTCCATCCTCCCACAACCCAGCGGCCCACATTGGCCGCTGTCGCCGCGCCCTCTGGAGCCACAGCGAGCTACGCCGACACCCGCCACGTCCAAGGCACACCCCGACACTCAGCTGGCCAGTCGCACGCTCTGTCTGGTGCGTGGCCACTGGCCGCAGTGGCTTTTGCAATTCACCTCCACTGCCGTCGCCAAACCTTGGGCACGTACCCTCCCCGTGGACGCCCCCCCCGGTCCGCCGCAAGGTCCCCTAGGCTAACCTTCCAAACCTTGGTTGTCTGTGTGTGGCTGCTGCGAGTGGGCTGGGGGGCGAAGTAACCAAGACTGAGCTGCACCGCACATTGGAACATTGCGAATCGAGAGATGCATATAATGACCTGCGCTGGCCACCCTCCACTACATCTTTCCCATCTACACTCTCACACACACAGCAACACACCGACTGCAAAACCAACACAGCTCTGCAACAACTACTAAAACATTTGCGAGTCCTATCAGCACAATCAGCAGCCCTGCACTTTCCATAAAGCCAAACACCAACCTCCTCCTATCTTCTCCGCCTATATCCCCCGGTGGACACCGCAACTACAACCTCACACACTCAACTCACCACCACCACATCAATCACAATGCAGGCCTCACCGCGCGCTTCCCGCTCCTCCTCCAACGCTTCTCGCCGATCAAACCTCTCTCTTGATCTCTCTAGCCTGCCCCCCCCTAGCCTGCCTTCGGCCCCCTCCAACACGCTGCTCTTCACCAACCTCAATGACCAGGACACATTCCTCCCGGAGAACCTGCAGCAGATCCGCGATCTGATCTCACAGACGGCCCCAGTCCACTCCTTCGCCCCACTCAAGTCGTTCCGCCGCATCGTCATCTCCTTCTTCGACGAGCAGGCCGCCATCGACGTCCGCCAGGTCTGGGATTCCGAGATGGTGCTCGGCCAGCAGCTCAAGGTCTACTTTGGAAAGCCCACCCCCATCGCCGCCCGCGACGAGCACCTGGCCCTTCCCGACGCCGGCAAGCTCTTCTTCATCTCTCCCCCACCTTCTCCTCCTCACGGCTGGGAGGTCCGCCTCGAGGATGCCCCCAACAAGCTTGTCCATGCTGAGGATCTCGCTGAGGCCCTTGCCAAGCTCCACCACCGCCCCGAGGCCATCGATCTCTCCACCTCGCCCATCACTCCTCCCGACTCTGCTCTTCCTGGCCGAACCCGCTCGCGCTCCTCCACCCTCATCTTCAAGTCTGAAGTCAACAGCATGCCCGCTGTCATCGTCGACGACATGACCGACGAGCCCGAGGTCGAGGCCGAGCTCAGCCCTGTGGACGCCAGCAAGCCCATCATGGCACACACCGCCCGACCTCCCGTCGAGCTCATCCACGATGCTTAAGCTCATGGAAGGATAAAGATGGAAGACGAGCACACGGGGATTTGGAACTGACATTGGCGTTTCATGGACTGCGACGATGGAACTGGATAATACGATGAACAAGGCGGTGTTTCACATATCAAGGTCTCGAGTTTTCTTTTTGGGGAATTTCTTTGCATACAAGGCAAGGTCATCATCACTGTTTGATTATTGGTTTCTGCTGCGCTGGAGTTTGGAAAACTGGAATTGCTTTTCTGCCAATGGGGATTATTTCATAAGAGCTGAGCTAGCTCAAAGTTCTTGGTGGTTAAGGGAAACTTCTGTATACTATTGAGTGGCCCACAGATGGCACTATAAACAACACGACTAAGTCGTGAGAATATACCAGGTCATAATTTAACACATGAATCTCATCATTGATTACAAACTGCATTGGTGACACGTGAAATGCTTAGAACAATGGTTGGATCTGGTGATTGATAATTGGACAACAGTTAACTTCATTTTGACTTTGGACTACTTCTAGCCAAGTCCATGCAGGACCTGTGGCTCAAAGAGCGACCACAGAAAAGAGTGCGACACAGCCCGCAGTGACCCGGTCACGCTCACCAGGCACGCCACTGCCACGACTCCGACCAGCGCCGCGGCGACGAGCACAGCCCGCGATGGCCGCTTGTTGCTGTTAGTCACGACCGTCAAGAGCGCTGACCAGGATGGCCTCTGCTCTGTGGCGAGGTCCGCGGGCGTGCCCAGCTCCGTCATCTTGCCGAGGCGCGGGATATACTGGAAGTTAAACTTGGAGGGCTCTCCGAGACCGCCAATGGACTTGCTCAAAATCATGTGACGGATGATGGATTTGAATTTCTAATGCGGGAGAAAAAAAAATTGATTAGTATCGGTCAGCACCTAAAAAAAACGGGTGATGATATCAAGTCGGAGATATGCATCTCAAAGAGGAAAGAGGCTAGGTACGCTGTTGGTTGTTGGTTCGGTCCAACAAACGTCCACGTTGTATATGTGTGCAATGCGTTTTGCACATGTATGTTGGTTCAGACAGCTGGGAAATCAAACATACCTGGTCCCTGTCCTTCTGACCCCATGCTGGCATCCAGGGGTAGCTGTAGCTCAGCAGCATGAGAAG
This sequence comes from Calonectria honghensis, assembly GCA_013403855.1. Taxonomy (NCBI): domain Eukaryota; kingdom Fungi; phylum Ascomycota; class Sordariomycetes; order Hypocreales; family Nectriaceae; genus Calonectria; species Calonectria honghensis. Next base: position 187,890 of record VTGB01000048.1, read on the forward strand.
GAAGCACTGCATCTGGACAATCAACCGATAGTACCACTTTGGCCTCTCGATGCCGAGGGCGCTGGCCAGGCGGTCGCCGTTGAGGTGGTAGGCCTGGGCGACGAGGAGCTCGCGCGGGGCGTAGAGGGGCGGGGTGCGGGCCTCGGCCGTGAGGATGTTGTTGGCCAGGATGCGCGAGCTGGGCGAGGGCGCCATCTCCGAGGTCATGACCGACTCCATCATGACCTTGGCCTGCGCCGGCGTCGCCATCCAGTCCACCGGCGACCCCAGCAGGTAGCCCGCCCACCGCCAGAGCGCCAGGTAGTCGGCCGTCTGCTGCTCCGTGAGGCGGATGCCCTGCCGGGGCAGCGCCATGTATATGATGGCCGTCGAGTAGACGCTGACGGTCCCCATCGAGTGCAGGTCGTTGATCGGCACCCCGAACCTGTCCACGTCAAAGTACCCCGGCCTCTCGCGCTCCAATTGCATCAGGCGCCGGCGAACTGCCGCATGGAGCAGCCTGACACGGACCGACGACACAAACCCCTTGCCGCCGGGCTTGATGGAGTCGATGTCTTCAACAACTTCCATAAAGTGCTGGAGAGTTTCGAGGAGGCGACGCTGCGTCACTTTGACGCCGAATCCTCCAGTCCTCGAGAGCGTCTCCACCACACGCCAGGCGCCCATTCCTCCCATTAGTGATTTATACAAGAGCTGTTTGCAAGTTAACAATGGGCTAGGGGGGGGGAGAGCTGCGTAGAATCAGACTTACACCAAAGAGGATTTGCGCATTGAATTGGTAGACAACCCGCTGGCCGCGCGCAATCTGTTCCCAGTCAACCCACTCGGGGACGGTTGAGATTTCGTTCCAGAGCTCTCCTAGCAGCTCGTCAGAGCCCGCGTGCTTTTGCACCAAGGCGTAGAGGTCTCGTTGGCCCTCTCCGGATCCATGCGGGCACTTCCATGTTTTTGAGCTGGGAGGATCAATCTCATCGAGGCGTTCCAAGGCGTCGGTTGCGAGCTTATCGTAAGAGTACAGCAGATGGGCTATTTCCGGGGCCGTTTTGTGTTGAGGAGTCCAATGGAACTTGTGGCCCCAGACCTCTATGGGTTCGCTCGTCAGCAGGCTCATTATGGAATTGGATATTGGATAGACGGTCTGCGTCTTAGCGAACCACCCAGACTGGCCCCGAGCATCTCTTTATACCACATCCCCAAGTCGCCACCACGTTCGATTCGTAACCGACCCCTTGGCATTGGACTCAAGAATCGGAGCATGGCAGCGGGACCTCGTCATTGACTGATGCGGATTGCGAGGCCTACAAGGTCCCGACAGCAACAAAAACCTCATGGTGCCGTCCCAGCATCCCCAGAGGCGACAGACCCCGCTCCCGAGCGAGTGAGGACGCATCAAGCGGAGCAGAGCCCGGGATCGCGAGCATGTTGGATGCACGCAAATGGGACAGAGTCCCGTCTGCCGGAGCATCAGGTCATTGTTTTGGGGACATGGGAGAGGCTTGGTTGACCTTCTAAACCGGGCAGTTGGCCTAGTTCAGGTGAATCCGCACGGCGGACCCGTCCTCACGTATGCGGCAAGGGACCGTATGCCGCCAATGTCGAGGCATTCCAGAAGACGGGTAACCAGTTGGAAGAAGGAATTTCCCAACACCCGGGTGCTTCCTCCCCGCTGCATGGTGAACTGTCCGGACCTTGCACGGATGTCGACTGCACGTTGGCGGCACTCCTGGTGGGCCTCGGTCACCGGAGGGGGGGGGGCATGGCTGGATGAGTTACGGGAAGGACTAGGGTGTGATCATGGAACTAAATTGGGTTGCTTCGGTTGGGTAATGTGCTTTGAAGCGAGCGCACAACTGGGCCATCCTCCCGCAACACTTGCACATATATCTATATCTATATATGTATAGGTGTATGTATAGGTGTATGTGTGTGTGTGCGGGTGTGCATGTGTAGTCTAGAGCTAGGATTATATTGGGTACACAAAGCCGCGCCGTCAATATCCAACAAGCAACTGCTGACCCTCTAGTTGCTGCCGGCTTATCCAGGATACAAAAGACTAGCATCCGAATACGCACTCGAAAACAAGACGATTCGGAGGCGAAATGCATGCCATGGCATCATGCGGGAAGGCTTGACAAGTCAAGGACGGGGAGCTAGGGCCGTGGTCGCCCGGGCTGCGCGTCTGGGGAGCCAACTGCACATGGGTTACATTTTCTACAGTCCGCGGATGGCTCCGCATATGCTGCGTCCGGTTCGCCCGCGCTGGTGGTTTGACCATGTACTGTAACCATGCGGGCGGGCTTTGACCCAGTCTTTGAGCGGCCCGCCTGGGACCGTTATCGTTGACGCATGAGTTCCCGTGTGAGATATTCCCGGCCGTTGAAGAATACCGGAGCCCGGCATCACTTAATTCCCGCCCTCTCGGGTACGTACCCCTCCTCGCCCTATGCTTGTGTGGCTGTCTGAGCTTCCAGATTCCATGTGGGACCCACCTTTTAAACCCCAGTTCTCGATCAAGGATCTCAGTTTTGGGTAGTCGTCCAAGTTCAGCTTTTTTCTGCTTGTCTATCCATCCGTCTTGGACTTCGTCACATGCCCCCCATGGGCTGCACATGTCGTGTGATGCCTCTGCGCATCTTCGTGCAGGGCATCTCGCAGGTTCACAAGTTTGAGGCAACACCGTTCCTCCGCCCTCGCGCATTGCCCGCCTCAACTCTCCCCGCCTCCAGCCTAGCCGCGCGCCAGACTCGATCCTTCCACATGTCCAGATTCCTAAATCAGGATGCGCAAACGACTACTCTTCAACCGCCCCCAGATGTGGCTGAGTCGAGCTCGACTACGCAATCAGCTACCGATACGCCCCCTCTAAGCCAGGATCGCCAGGAAGCTGCGCAGTCAACCACAGATGAACCCTCTGCTGAGGTTGCTGAGCCACACGCTGCCAGCGAACCAACCGAAATCGACCACCTTGCCCAACCGATACCAAATGCAACGCGGCCCAAGTTCAAACCTAGAGAGAATAATAGGTTCAAGGACAAAGAGAGATTCAGTCGCGATGGCAAGTTTAAAGACAAGCCTTGGAAATCAAGGTCATACAAAGAGGACCGTGGTGATGATATCCCATGGAAGGCGAGACATGATGGTCCACCCCGTTCAAAGCCCTTCAAGGAATCCAAATTCAGCTCCGAACCAGTGGTTGGTCCCGCGCCCGGGGAAGCAACGGAAAATATCCCACAGTGGAAGACACAGAAGAAAGCCTTAAAGGAAAAGTTTCCCGAGGGCTGGAATCCTCGTAAACGTCTCTCACCGGATGCTCTGGCTGGAATCCGTGCATTGAATGCTCAATTCCCTGACGTTTACACCACATCTACTCTGGCCAAGAAGTTCGAGGTGTCCCCTGAGAATATCCGGCGTATTCTCAAGAGCAAGTGGCAGCCCAACGTCGATGAGGAGAAGAATCGACAGGAGCGCTGGTTCAAGCGTGGTATGCAGGTCTGGGATCGCCAGGCTGCGCTCGGTATGAAACCTCCTCGCAAGTGGCGCCTCGAGGGAATCACTCGTGATCCGAGCTACCACATCCAACGACAGGAGGCGATCAAAAGAGGCCGCGAGCGGGAGGAGCAGGATGACCGAGAGATCCGTGCCAATATGAGGCGAGGGACGAAACCCTGATCATGATGTATGTGGAATAAGACGAAAAGAAATCTCCGTGTATTACATATAGAAAGGCCACGAGGCTATGTACCATAGATGTATGATCTACGCTATTGTAAAATTCATGTTAATACGAACTTTTTCAAGAGCAACATTTGATGGATTGACCAATAGGCATGCGATACGGCTATTGCACTTTGCAACAGCACAGCAGTGAAGGTGGCGGATGGGCCACATTGACTAAAAATATTTATCAAAATGATGCCGAAAATTTGTAATGTTGAGTTGTTCACAACTTCGAAAACGATTGTGCTGTTTGTTTTTGCCAGCCGCGAGGCCACGAAACTGTCGTCGAATCTAAGGTGGCTTTGGCCAAGAGGTCCCACAGGTCAAAGACAAATTCAAGGGACAGGGGTGCCGGCGCTTAGAGGGACATCATCACTGCCACATGCTACGCAAACGACTTCAACCTCGTTTCAACTCCTCGCCTTCGTTTATCCCTTCTTCCGACAATCGGGCGTCGCTCTGAAAAACCCAGCTCCCTCATCGCCTTCTTTTGTTGAGGACACGTCTGCCCTGTACATATAAATTTCCAAGCTGTCCCGCGCCAGTGCGCCCGCAGCGTCCCCTTCAACGAGCCCCTCACCAGCTTTCTCGCCAGATCACTCACACCACCTCGAGCCATGCCGCGCACATTTCAGCGCCCGCCGCAGCACGACTCCTGGTTCGCTCCGCTGTCGGTCGACATCATCCTCAAGGTTCTCAACACGACGCTGCTGCACCCGTTCGTAGCATGGATCATCCCGCTGTGCTTCCGCGCGCAGACGGTGAAGTGGGAAGCTCCGCCCATGATCATCTCCATCGCGTGGGCCACGCTCATCACGCTGTTCTGGATGGCCACCGTCATCAACCAGCGCATCGCGCATGGGATCCCGCGCGAGGTGGATCTCAGCGAGGAGGTCATTGTCATCACCGGCGGTGCCAGCGGCCTGGGCCTGCTGATTGCTGAGGTCTATGGCATGCGCGGGGCTTCGGTGGCAGTGCTGGACGTGAACGAGATGGAGAATACGGAGGCCCGGGGCGTCACCTTTTACAAGTGTGATGTTAGCGACAAGGCGCAGGTCGTCAAGGTTGCGGCCGAGATCGAAAAGGATGTACGTCATTCCCCATGGTCAACTCTTCGTGTGCTGTCGGCTAACATGATATTGATTCTAGCTCGGCACCCCAACTGTCTTGATCAACAACGCCGCCATTGTAATTGGGAAATCGCTGCTTGACCTTTCCATGGATGAGATCGACAGGAGCTTAAACACCAACCTCCTCGGGCCTTTCTACTGTCTCAAGGCTTTCTTGCCAGCGATTATCCGTGGGGGTAATGGCGGCACCGTTGTCAACGTATCATCTGTTATTGGCACCGTCGGGGCGGCGCAACTCACCGACTACGCGGCGGCCAAGGCCGGTCTCTCGGCGATGCACCGCTCGCTATCCGCGGAGCTCCGCGAGAGCCACCCCGAGATTCGCATGGTGCTTGTCACCCCCGGTCAGCTGAGCACTCCTCTGTTCTACGGGGTGCAGACGCCCAACAGCTTCATCGCACCTGTGGTGGAGCCCGTCGACGTGACCAAGGAGATCGTGGCGGCCATTGACAGCGGGAGGGGCGCGACGGTCGGGATGCCGCTGTACGCGCGATGGATGGACTGGTACAATGTGCTCCCTGCGGGTGTTCAGGTCATTGTGCGGGCTATCGCCGGCGTTGATAGGGGGATGAAGACGTTTATCGGACGCCACGGCGAGAAGGACGACAAGGAGGGCTCGCAATAGATTGGCGCTGGCGCCATATGACGGTGTTGGATGATCTACTGACGCGCATGTGATAAACAGACGGCGGGAAAAGCTAAGTGACGGTAATCAAGGGCAACGAGCATGTATGTATGTACGTATGTATAATAAAGATTAATATCAAGACACACAAAAGCTGCTGCGATAGTGTAAAGATGCAAAGCAGGAACTGGGAGTTGGGAGTCGATAACAAAGTTGTTACGTCACGCGAGACAAGCACAGCGCTGATCTGGCATCGATCTAAATCTAAGGTTATCCTGACGGCTCCCGAGGCCAATAGAGAGATGGCGACCGGCCTTGCTCATCCCCAGAGGTTTTTTGGCCTCGTTTTTTACGTTTTGCTATGAAGCTGAAGCGAGGGAAACCCCCACGCAGCCCAATCTCAGGCCGTGGCGAAAGGTGTATCAGCGGGGTGGGAGACAGGCAGCGAATCCAGGGTGGCGGATCGACCAATTATGGCGGCCCATTGGGCACATGAGGTGCGGATCCTGCGGGCTGGAAGTGCAGTGGTCAAGCTCATTTCGATGGCGGAAAGCTTGACTTTTTAGGGGTCGCAGAGCCAAGCTTTTCCGTGAAGCTGGGGCATGGGAATGGCTTGGAGGAGAAGAGGAGGGGGGGGGGGAGGGCCAAGTAATTTCGAGGTCAGCAGCCTTTGCAAGGCAAAACGCGCGTATATGGGTCTCTTTTATTCGTATTACAAGGCTCCGTAGAAGCAAAGACAACGACGCCGTATAGACATGACTCGAGACAACTGAATTACTACGGGTCCCCCGTCATGATTTACATACGAGCAAACGTCATGAGCTGTAGGATGCGGAATGCATGTCAGAGAGACCGGGCGATCCGATAACTCGAGGTGTTGACGATGTCCGGACCCAAGCCCGCCACTCCGCATCGCTAAAGACACAAGCTACGTTGGAGGCGCTGCGGTGGTGGTGAAGGCTGCGTGGGGTGGCACAACGGCTTCGAGGGGGCATGGATGAGGAGGTGCAGATTTGGATGCCGGGTCGCTTCCGCACCCCCTTGGATGTCTCAGCCAGTCGACAGGTCACAGATGGCGCCGCAGAGGCATGGAAGGACGAAAAGGGACAAAAGACGACATGTGCTTTGGAGGGTGCAGCTCTGCGGGCGCTCTCGATGCTGGGACGGCCGCTCAAGTGCTCCGGACTCGTCTAAATCTCAGGTCATGGGCCGTGTCAAGCCGGAACCGTTTGAGTTGGCCGGCATACTACAGGAATTATGACCGGCAAGGGTTTCCTGTGTCAAGATGTAGGGCGGCGGCCCAGGCAAAAGATGCGTCTTGCTGCGCGCAGAGCCCCATCAAACAGGCAAACTCCGTAAAAGAGGTTCCCCGGTCGAGATACCAGACCAACGGTTCACGGTTGACTTCTCCACACCAGGAGGGGCGTTGACATGGATTTGAGCGCGCAAAGTTGGCCCAGGTGCCTGATTCGTAATGCTGAGCAGATAGCCCAGCTAACTAGTCGGGATATCTCGAGGGAGGTGCGCATCGCGGCCGAGGGGTTGACATCGGGAGGAGGACGAGGGCGGGGAAGCAGGTGAGCAGCCCGGCGGCAAGACATGGGGTGGTCATCTGGGCGAAGGGTGCAAAAAAAGGTGGGCGCGCTGAGACGGGAAGTGACATGGCACAGCGGCCAGAGAGGACCGATGTTTGTGCAAATTCCACTGTTGACGCTGTGCGCCCGTCCGGCGGCGAGGATGGTGTGGTGGTGGCGGCAAGCAGCAGCATCGCGACATTAATTTAGGGTGCTCGGGGGTCGGAAGTCGGGCCTGGATCGTGATGGGAGGCGGGACTCGACGGATTCTAGTGGACGGGTAGGGCCAATTGGCCCAGTGGCCCCCCCCTCTCGACGGCCCTTCACGTCAAGGGCTCGTCAGGGCGTTCATGGCTATGTCGGCGCTCGCAACGCCCGCAAAGCTGCACCTTGCATCCCTCGACATTGACGAGGATACCACATTGGGCGTCGCGGGTGTCGAGGCTGGCACAGGTATGTAGCATCCGACAGCGCGCCATGAGACCAGTCTTCTCTTGTTGTTTTGCTTCTTTTCTTTTTGGGAACCGGCCGAGCCAGAGTTTAATTTTTCGGACGGCTTTTGGGTTTCTGGAAGTTGGGCGAAAAAGCAATGAGAGCACGCGACATCGTGATAGCGCCGCCTTTATCATGTTAGAGCGTTGGATGTAGTTTGAAGGTTCCCAGGTACCTGTTTGCAACCCCAGTGGCTGGTGACAATACATGCCCCAGTACATTGGTTGGCTGGCTCTCTCTTTTTTTTTCTCCTGCTTTTCCCCTCCCGCAATCTTCAGCGAATTGGAACGCAACGTCATAATGGCACAGCACCGGAACCAGGGGTCCTCGACATGGGTTTCGATATTAAACTTGAGCTTGAGTAGCAACAACAAAGGTTCCCAAAAACGATAGAAGCTTCTTCTGAAAAGAGGACGAAACACGCAATAGATACCTTGCTAGAGAGTTGATCCCCCCAACGAAACAAGATGAAATCTCGCAACAGGCTGCAGGGGAGGCAATGTACCTTCTGGAGAGCCCCGCGGTCTCGGTACCAGGCCGTGCTCGCCCCCCTCGAGTCGCGGCACCAGCCAGTGACCTGACTCGTCACTCCCGCCTTTCCGCCCGCCGCCTCATTGCATCCTCTTTTTTTTTTCTCTTATCAGCGCCCGCGGACTCGTCTGCCCGCCAATCATGGCACCGCCTACCAGGCCGCCACGCGGGCGCCCCAGGCTAGAACTCAGGGATCCCGGGGGGGACCAGTGGCTCGTGGGCAGCCCTCAGCACGTCTTCGGCAGCCGTCAGTGGCTGTCTCTGGCCGTGTCTCTGGCGCGGAGCGCCCTGAGCCGGGCTCTCCAAGACGCACTCTCCCGATAACGTTGCAAATGGGCTCTTCCATTTGATGCTACTCGGCTGGCACAGCTAATCACCGGCTCTGCTTCACTTCCTAATCGAGCCATGGCTAGATGGGGGACCCCCGACGTTAAGCCTCATTGCAGAGCGCTGCTAGTCTCGACCACCTCCATGATGCATCCTCCACTCTTGTCCCAGTCCCCATTCTGACGGATCCTGGCCAAGCTCAAGCCAAGCCAGACCATGCCCATGCCATGCCATGCAATGTCATGAAGCCAAGCGACAGCCGCCCCCCTCCAAGGCCAAGGCCCCCTCTGAGGTCCCCTCCATGGTGGCTCCAGATCCCGGTCGCCCTCCATCATGTTTCTCTCCTGGTTGCCGCTTCGAGTAGTACACGACACACCCCATGAACTCTATGAAAGACGCCCAACTCCCATCTCGCATCGCCCCCGGATCCCGATCCTGCGCCTTACATACACCACTCGATCCGACGCCCATCTGACACGAGTCCTCCTGCTCTCCTGCTCTCCTGCTCTCCTGCTCTCCTGCTCTCCCATCCCTCCCTCTCACAACCACCCGTTCACCTGCGCAGTCGCCCATCCTCCGGTTTTGACTGACCTCGCGCGGCCGGCCCGGACAGCCCACCCATTGCCGTCTTCACCACCAAACCACTACAGCCTCGCCCTGTTCGCGCGCCCTGTCCCTCACCGCCGGCCAATTTCAGATGCAGCTGTAAACATCGCCAGCACTCTCCGCAGAAAAGGGTCCACGACAGAGGAGGAGCCACGTCGACGACGACAATGGTTCAGTGGTGGGTTGATTCCCGCATCGAAGCCGCAGTCACCAGGTCCTATGTCGTGAGCCAACTTCTCCCCGACGAGATCGAGCAGCTGGACCGCCCCGTGGGCTTCGGGAGCGAGGACCTGACGGAGCGGACCTACTGGGACAGCATCCGCCAAGATGCGCCTCGCCTGTTCCTCATCCTCGTCGACCTGGGCGTCCCGGACCAGATCTTCGGTGTCATCGACGACGGCTGGGACGACGCCGAGCTGCCGGTGGCCCTCGAGGACGTCGACCGTCTGCAATTGTCCCCCGCCCGCGACGATCGCCTGGACCGCAAGTTCTACCAGCGCCAATTCCACTACCTGCTGAAGCCCCTCCAGCGCGGGAGCCATGTCATATACACGGAACACGAAGTCGTGCCTCTTGAAGTCATGGAGCGCCCACCTCTCACGCCCCACAAGTCTCATGTGATTGAAAAGGTCAAAATCCCAAATGCCCCAGGCTCCGTCTTTTGTAGACGGAAATACCCCATCGGAAACGGGCCTGGTGCCATTTCCCCAGCAGAATTCCAAGATGCCATCCAGGGCATCAAGAGCTTGCAAAACGAGCACATTGTTTCGTACTGGGCCTCATATACTCACAAGGGGTGCGGCTATGTGCTCTTCACCCCGCCTCATGACTTCACTCTCAAGTCGTTCCTAGCGACGACGCCCTCGTGCTTCAAGAACCTTGCCAAGAAAGACCGCAGGGAACTTATTGTGAACTGGATTTTGTGCCTCGTCGACACTTTGTGCTACCTACACAGCAAAAACCGCGCCCACTCCTGCATCAAGCCCTCTACTATCCTCTTCAACAGCCAAAACCACATCTTCTTCTCCGACTCCACACGTCTGACGCCAGATGGCATCCTCCACCACACCGACAAGGCCTCGTTCGACCGCGAGCAGTATGACTACGCGGCGCCTGAGCGATGGTTCCGTCCCACTGGTCCGTCAAGCCCGCCAGGCGGGTTCATGCACATGGGCTCTCCCGCGACGCCGCCTGACGATGGTGGCTTCAACATCATGCGAAGTCAAGATTTCGCTACATCTCCAAATGGCATGATCCTAGCCCCTAATCCCCAGCTAAGTTTGCAGCAGGCAGACATATTTTCACTAGGCTGCATCATTCTAGAACTGCTGTCGTTTCTGGTGAAACGATCAACCAGCAAGTTTGCCAGCTTCCGATCAGCCAAGCACAAGACGGCTGGGCGAGGAGGTGCCGTTCTCGATACATCATTTCACAAGAACCTCGGACAGGTTGAGGCATGGATGTCTACCCTGGCCAAGGAGGCTTCGAGAAAGGTGTCGGACAAGGATGGTGCCCATGTCTTCCGAGGGGTAACCCCGATGCTGCATGTGGTGACAGGCATGCTGTCAACGAACCCGTACGATAGGCCACCGGCCATTGAGGTGCAGCAGCGCATCTACCAAATTCTGACAGAAGTCTGCGGTAATTCCGAGCCGCACTGTGTGCATCAGTACTCGCGCGATCTTGACTACGCGCTCGGTCGAATGCACATCCAGCCGCCGGGAGATGTCATGGTAGGCAGGGCTCCTCAGCGAGCCAGCTACGGATACGGAACACCTCGAACATTCCAGCACAGCCGGAACGGCAGCAGCGGTGGATACTCCCAGGCGAGCCGGACCACGAGCAGCAGCGAGGCCGAAATCGAGGTCATGTACAACAACCCCGGCCCATCTGGACCGCAGCAGATTCGGCCGCAAGGGAACTGGCCAATGAATCCCATGTACATGACTAATGCTGCCATGAACCAAGGGCCGATGTATGCGGCTGGCCCGTAATATTCAACAATGCGCAACCTGAGCGGTTTTCTTCTTACTTCTTTTTTAACGACTTTTACGATGATTATCATTATCTTTTTTTTGTCATATCAGTTAATGACTCTGATGGGTGGATTAGGTCTGGTGTTGGGGCGGTGCCTAGATTCACCTGGTGCTCTGGCGAGGCGCGGTCTTGTTGCATCTCAAGTCAACAACTGGGAGGGTTTCTGGCTCTTTTATTCACTATTGAGTAACTAATTTATGGTTCTCGGCGACTCGGAGGTGTGGCATCTACTTTTTTTTTTCAAATACCAAACTATGGCGGGTGGGATGTACCATCAAACAAGACGGGCATTATTGATGGCGTCGCAAAATTGGCCATGCTGGAACGAGGGACAACTTGTAGGATAGTGAATACAGTGATGAATTGAGCATCTCCGGGGCTTATCACGATTGCTGGAGGCAAAAATGCATGTCGTTTGCATGTCGTTCCAACACCAAAAGCGAAAAGGCATGGCTGAAAGCCAGTTGGCCGGGGAGTGCATGTTAGCAGCGAAGCCACGCGTGTTCCAGAAAACGACCGACAGGTCTAGTTCGAGATGATGCGTGCCCAATCAGGCGCGCCCCGGTTGCCAAACTTGGGGAGGGGGCCATCACGTCAATTGTAACTTTTTCACCTGCATGCCCTCTCTGGTGGCTTCCCCCCCCCCCCCCCCCCCCGCCTCGACGGCCACGCCAATGAGAAACGCGGTACCAAAGCACGCCTCCTTGCCCTAGGCCAAGATGGCCCCCCTGGCGTTGGGCGCCTTGTGGAATCCCACACTTGCATGAGGGTGGATGGGGGGGTCGGGTCGGTTCGAGGCGTGTTTCTGCTGCAGGCTCGGATGCAACGGCCTGGAGCTTTCCCCTGCAGCAAGCAGAAAGACAAACCAGAAAATGCCTCTTTGTAATCAGGGTCTCCTGCGACTGTTTTGGTGCAGATCATTGCATATCGTGCTGTCAGAGCATTTATCAACTCGGCTTGGCCTTCGAGGTGAGGGCGTTTTGCGGGATATACCCAGAGCTGCTGCACGATGGCAACAAACACCTGCAGTACTACAGGCAAGAATCCCGGTGCCCTAATATTGGAGCTATGTCGAAGAAATAGGGGGTCAATTACAGGCTAGTCTCCTTTTCACATAACTCAGCTGTTGATAGTGCATCATTGGTACTGCGGCTAGTTGCAAAGTCAAGTTTCCATTAGGCCACTGTTCGCATACGCAAGCGAATCTAGGCCGACCAATAAATGTTTGCATCAGATTTCAAGCACATGATTCCCTTGAAGACTCACATGATGAACCCGGGCAAGCCGTGTGTACTTTGCGCAGCTTCAAGGACGTTGTTATTAACATGGGCTCACCAATGGGAGTCCACCCGCACATGCATGTCTGGGTCAGAGGTCAGCCACGTGGGAATGACGGTGGTTAATTCAACGCTCACCTTGTGAGATGACGAGTTCTCTGTTTTCGTGGGCATCTGCAGATATACATGACTATTTCGGGCCCTTCATATCTACAGATTGTCCTATCACGGCAACTGCAGTACTGGATTACCCTTATCTCAATGGCAACATGCATAGTAGACCTCATCAACTCTCTTTTTTGAGCTGCCACCTACAGCTAGCACTGCTTAGAACAAGCAAGTATACTCCGCCCAAATTCTCCGTGAGTGGATACCGAGGCAGTGAAATCCACGACGGACATGTCTGCGTACAATAAAACCACGATGATGATCGAAAGCGGATACGCAAACTAGCCACTGCAGTGATAGTAAACTATTAGAGTAACATTTATTCGTGATGGGATTTGTCCTAAAGACGGTTACTTTGTGTATTTTTAATTCGGGGATAACGTTGGGCGACAAACAACAAAAATATCGAAATCACCCAGTCCACCACTATAACACTAGGGTATCATAAGATATTAAACATTTCCAGCACTAATTGCTCTGACAAAGGTGCGTTTCCAGCGAACCTCCTCCACATCGAGGGTGGCAAAAAAAACATACAACAGCGGGGATTCGCTGATCGTCACCGACTCAACTACTAATCCACCCCTCACCAGCTTGACTATGGGAGAGCGGACGGGATCCCGTATTTTCTGGTGGGTATGGTCGTATGTGCTAGCATAGGGTCACGGCCTGGCTTATCAATTAGGGTGCCGTAGGCCTCCAGTCAAGTTATGAGTAGTTGGGAAGCGGGCGACCATTTGCAAACTGATGACTTGTATTATTAATTTCCGGATTTTCTCAAGCCTCAGCCTGTAATGGTCATTGATATGGCCTACTGAAAAGCCTAACAGTTATGCTACAATACCCAGTAGCCTTTTCAGCACAGCGGAGATAGCCAACGTTGATGCCCTCCTAACTATTGGCTTGTATATGTGTAAGCCAACAGTCTTCGTAAACCAAGTGCCTCCCTTGAGCATTTTAAAGCTATTTTATTAGCCTTCCATTCAAATCAAATCAAGTGTACCTTTTTTATTTAACCTAAAAAAATAAATTGTTAATTGTGTGTGGGAGTTGTGTTTCTGTACCACATCTTCGTAAAAAGTACTCAAGTATTTGGGTTGACCTCATCACGGATGCTGCATTCCAACATCAAATTTAACAGGACACAAACAGTCAACACAACAATAAATTTATTACCAAAACCCCAGAGCTATTCTCCAAGAAAAAAAAAAATACAGCTGGTGAGCGTGTGTTGACCCGCACCACAATGACCTTGGAAAAACACCAACTACCCTATAGTCGACATCATCAGGAGCGATAATTGCACAAATCGCGATACCTTCGGATATGGGCGCCAACGCTTTCTTTTTCCTCCGCTCGGCATTTGCTGGCCCACTACTATAAAATATGCATCCGGGAATTTGTTACCTATAATAGATGGCCCATTGAACTGTAATGCCCACAGCTCAGCCCTGATCATCGTCCCCGACTGGATGGGATACACAGCCACCACCACACTAGCGCACACAGGAACTTTCACTGTGCATTTTCTTGCGAAAGCTTGTCTTCCAGGTCTCATGCACTAGGGTGGGGGCCGTCCAATGTGAGTACGAGATTGTGATATTCAAAGGGCATACTGAATCCTATAACATGGACTGATCAAGGAAGAGGCAATCGGCGTCGGTTGACGTGGCATTCGGAGCGTAATCCAATGGCATAACAACCTGGTTGATTAATGAAGCTGTTTATTAGTGGTTCCCGCCGCTTGCCGAGATTAATTGACACTTGGGCCTTGGAGGGACTACGGCGAGCATATATATGTTCCCTTTAAGGTATTTGACACTCCGGGGGCGCGTTTCAACTAGACAGGAGGGGTCTGGCCTACTACGTGGATAGATGAACAGAAAACAGACCGTTTCGTTGGCTGGTGAGAACACGGATCACAATTGGTGGTGGCTATCCATATCTGGGGACTGCGCAGGCACGACAAAAGCCGGCTCTGCAGCACTGTCTCTCACATACGACCATAGCTCTCAGAAAATACGGGATCCCGTCCGCTCTCCCATAGTCAAGCTGAGAAGCGGTGAATTAGTACTCGGGTCGGTGACGACCGGGGAATCCTCGCTGTTGTATGTTTTTTTTTGCTTCCTTCATTGGGAAGAAGTGCCTTTTCTTGCCCTCCCAAATGGTTTGTTTGTGATGGTGGGACGGATCGGATTTGCATTGACGAACTTCTGAAACGAGGCTGACGGTCTGGTTGGCCCGAGTAACATAAAAAAAAAGGGTAGCAGCAAGATGGGTTATGACGTTGGCAATTTGTCTACATTGCCCAGTCTGTGCTTGGGTGGGACTTTTATTGGATGAGACGATGAAACAACTAAGGGGCGGGCTTTGACAGTGTGCTCTTCTGCCGCTGGCAGCCGGGATGAGCTTGCTTGGAGTGTGCATCTGAGATGGAGCAGGTGAGAAGTTGTCTGGGGAGATGAGACGCTGGTTGGACAGCCATTGACGAACGATGGGCACTCGGAACGCGGGAGGCTGGAGATGTTGATGGAGATAGACGATGGAGATGTCGAGATAGCGATATACAAGATGGTGGACAGGTCTTCGGGCCGTGAAGTCATATATGCCTTGTGACCTCAGGCCCCCTGGATCGGAGAACGAATCCAAGTCGTTGGGTGGTGTGGGTCATTTCCCGATGGGGCAGTCTTATCTTGAGAAGGCGTAGAGGAGGGTAGGGACAGGCTGTGGCAAGGAGGATTCGAGGCTAATTCGTCATGCTTCTGGAGCTGGCCAAATTTGGTAGCCGATCTAGAACTTGGGTTCCCTCTTGGGATTTTTTTTTTGGTGTCGGTGCATGCACATGCATCTGCAGCCTCTCCCACAGGTGCGACAACGCCCCGGAGGCTGAGCATCAGCAGAAGCTGAGCTGTTCCTTCCTGCGGGATCGAGGGGGAAATGGAATGAGGGGGAACGCCCAGGCCAGGGCTACGCATGTATGTCCATCCATGGCAATGTACCAAGGCCAGGCAGAAGTTGCAGCAGTTTGGTTGCTCACTAATGCCTCACGCACATTGTGCGTCGCGCTGGGTCACCAAGAGGATGGCGGCGTACGTCATCATCTGCAAAAGGCTTCCCGTTCTCAGCTTCCCCCCCCTCCTCTCCGATACCGATCCAGCATGCGATTTGCGATGGTCTCGGCGAGCGTGTGTGGGGGACGTTAAAAGGCAATGCTTAAGTTAGTTGATTGTCCGCCGAAGCAGCTCCCCGAATGGTAGCCAAGGAAAGCAAAACTTGCTTTATCGCGCTGGGGTGGTTCGTGTCCGTGTGGTGTTCAGCACATGGCTTGGGCGGTAACCGCGCGGCGAGCGGGAGGAGTACGGACGGGTGTTTGCATGTTTTAGTCGGAACGACTTAGATGAAAGAGGGGGGCCGTGGTGGTTGGGAGCATTCGCGTGTGTGTGTTGATGTGTGTGTGTGTGTGTGTGTGTGTGTGTGTGGCCTCTTACATGCTTGACACACACACCAGACGATGAATCAAAACCCGTCTGAGCGTGGTGGAGGTTGCTCTCGGGAGATTGTGCTCTGTGCTGTGCTCTGTGGCATACGCCGTTGCACAAAAGAATGCAATGTAATGTACACAGCACAATGCGCAAGCACAAGTACGGCGGGGCATGAACATGGGGTTCCATTCGTCTGCGATCTGACAGGAGAATGATGTGATGCTGCTCTGCGCTGACCAGCGCACCCGTCATCAGTTGCAGCGGCGATAGGATCGGGAATCGTTTCCGCAGGGCGGCCGTTTGCTGGGCTAGAAGCCATTAGCTATCCCGTACCCAGGCCCACTAGCGAAGCTACCTGGGGCCCAGGACCTGGCAAGCTAGCTACAGTGGTCCAGAGCTGGCAGCAGTTGCAGCTGGGCCACCCTTCTTCTTTTTTTTTTCTGCCACACACATACGCACACCCGCGCGCGCGCTATTCGTTCGGGCATGGTAGCAGACGACGCAGCTTACATGCTGCATAGTCGAACTAGCTGGTGTGTCATAGCCTAGCAATGTAGGTACCGACCAACTGAGGACCGAACTAAACCCATCGTCAATGCCGCCGCACTGCAGCCCATTTTTGCAGCGCCACTGCGGAAAAGAACAGCTTCTGCAGCTCCGCACGAGACAGCACAGCACACGAGCTCTTCATTTCCCTTTGGCTTCATCTCTCTCCCCGATATGGCGTCGGGTAGACGGCATGGCAGCTCCATCTCATCTCTCCGTCTCATCTCAACTGGCTTCGACAATCTCTCTTGGGCATAGCCTCGTGACCTAGAATGTGTTTCCTTCGGCAACTCTGCCGAATTTCGTATTCATGTTTTACGATGGCGCCAACTGTCAAGCTTCTCTGTCGAGAACAAGCTTTCAATCTTGAAGAACAGGTAGGGGGGATGACTGGGGACGAGCTCGCCTCCCCTTTCCAATCCAATCCCAATCACCTCATAGGAGCCGTCGGCGCTTTTGGCGCTTGGGCCAAGCGAACTTTTTTTTTCCCTCTTTCGCTCTAATCCAGATTACACGATCGAAGGGAAAAAGCAAGAAAAAACCGGCTGACTGGCATCCGACGCAGCCAATAGGAGATGCCACATGGCCGGTTGATGGGTCGGCTCCACTTGCACCTCCCTGGCTTGCCATCATGGATTTGCTGCAACTCTTTTTTTTTCTCTCTTGCGCGAAAGGCTGCGGCGCAATTAATTATGGGGCGCCAGGAGGTGCTGCCCGTAGGCGAGAGGAGAAACGGCCCTCACTGTGAGGGCACGCACCAGCTGGCCCGGCCGCCCCCTGCGGTCGTCCCCGTGTGGCCGCGCCCCCCCAAAGCCCCCCTAGCCCGCTGGCCAGGCTGCCTGGGGGCGAAGGGATTGCAGGTCCCCGTTCTCCTCTTGCATCGCATGGGCCCAACTGAAAGAATCCTGGCCTCCGTCTCCGTCCCCGTCCTCGATCCCACATTTCAGATGGGCTACGGAGGTCCCAGTTTATAATAATTATCTGCCGGGATCCTCTCTGCGCCCTTGATTTCTCGTGTTTCTTGCATCTCTCCTGCTCTTAATCATCTCGAATCTTGTTTCTCCCTCCCTCCAGGGCCAAACACGACTTTGCGAAAACCCGCATAAGCACCGGAGAAGACACACTCGCTCGGCCACGACGCTCGCTGCACAGCCCAACTCCCTTAATCGACCCTAATCGACGCCAGCTCCGTCCCTTGGCGCATTTCTGGCGTGCCTGCTTGCGCGGCCCATCCCAGCATCGACCATCCGATCAGCACTGGCACCCGCTGGCGCTGTCGCTGTCGCTGTCACCCCGTCACTTGGCTTTTCTTACAAGCTTCTTTTGACTGGCTCCCGCCCGCCTAAGCCGCATTTCGACTTGACTCGTCATCAAGCACCACCTCCCTTTTTTTTTATCATTGGTTTTTTTTTAAACCCTTAACCCATCCCCTCTGCCGCATTACGGTCGTTTCCGAAAAACCAAACCTTCGTTTTATTTTATTTTAATTGCTTGTCGGAGCTGAGCAGGCCCTCGCCTCGAGTCGCAATTGCAACCTTGCCGCATCGCATCATCGCATTGCCCACCCCTCCTCCCACTCGGCCTCCGCCTCTCCCCTCGTTTTGTGCGACGCGTGTGAGGCTTGTGTGGTGCTACTCTTGAGGCGGTTCCCTGACTGGGCGCGAAACAGCTGAGGCGTAACCTGACTCGCCTGCTCCCTCACTTACACCCTGCCCGAGACAACTTATACGAAGGCTCGGGTGCGCACATCTTCAAACAACCACATCGTCAACATCACCACCAAAAGCAAGCACAATGCGATCAATCTCAACATCAACACTGAGCTTTGCCGCTCTGCTCTGCGTGCTGGTTGCCCTCGTCGCCGCCGCAGTGGACCCCATCCAGCTCTCAGGCAACCGGCTTATCATGGCGGATGCTTCGCCGCTGGCCTCCAACAGCAGTAAGTTCTTGCCGCGGCTCTTATCTCACTTTCGGACCTTGGCGCTGACAGGTTTTTTCTCTTAGGAATTGCATCTCAAGTGCCCGCGCAGGAGCCTCTCGTGCCATCTCGCAGCAATGACGTATCTTCTTCACCGCGGCTGCTGGTTTCGGAACTGGAGAGCGCGTCGCTCAACGTCAAGGCTGTGGCCCACTCTGGAATCAACCGCCTGATTGACCTGGCCTCGTCCAACACGCTTGTCGGCTTCCTTATCGGCAATGAGTCAACCAGCATTTTCGCCAAGGCCGTCACACCTGCCGAAGACGATGGCAGCGCCGCTTCGCCCTCGCCCCGGAGACAACTAACTGGCATGAGCGTTGCCCTCGTCCTCGTCATGATCTTTTTCGCCGTCTGGATGTAGTGACGCTGGAGCTTATCACCCCGGCGACGCCTCTTACGTCTTGCACGAATAGTTTTTTTTTGCTTTCAGTTCTTTTAATGCTTACCGAGATACCCACCGTCCCGCGGTTCATACGGGCTGGATCGCTGGCGACGGCTTTTATTTATTTTTCACTTTCCCTCTCTTCCTCAATCGCATATAGACTTTCACCTATGCATCCGCTTGGATACATGCACACACAGTTCACGGAACCACCAACAATCGTCGTCCTGGGAGTGTGCCCCGGTGTCTCTTGCTGACTGGCAAGAGAGCTCCGGGGCGCGTGGCTTGTAATGTCTGGGATAAATGAGCTGGATTTTGGGGTCAGGACACCTGGTACATACCGGATATGGACATACGCCTCTGCACTGAGGAATTTAATGACTTTAATGGGTCGAAATGCGAACAATGACAGGACCAACTTTGGGCGGGATATTTGGACGAGGAAGGAAAAAAAAATCCTCGGTTTTGGATGGATGGGAAGACCGGCTTGACGGTCTTGGGATAGACATATTCTGGTCCAATAGGGACTGGTCTTAACAATTGAAGATATTACCTTGAACTATTATCTGCTTGTGTGATGTTGAAAAATGATGTATTAGGCCAGCAGGGTCTACTATTTGCCCAACTATTATATATGTACATGGCCAAGGCTAAGTAAGGCCTGCCTTCAACTCATCCTGTTGTGGCTGACTGGCCACAAACAGCACGGCAAAGCTTCTACGCTGCCCCCCCGCGAGCAGCCGGGTGAGATTCCTGAAGGACAATGCTGTCCAGGTAAACGTGAAGATCGCGGCCGTCGGGCCCGCACGCGCTGCTGACGGAGAACAAGAGGTTGGACGAGTCCTCGATGGCGAACTCGGCCGTCGAGTGCTGTACCCAGGCGGCCCCGTCGTCGCCCTTCCTGGCGGGCCTGCTGCTGGGGTACGTCGTCGAGAGCTTGTAGTCGTCGACCTTTTGGTAGCCCAGCGTGATGTCGAGCCAGCAGGAGCCGTCGCGGTAGTCGCCGTGCTCGGATGTTACCTTGAGCCACAGCGACGCAGTGTACCGCTTCGACGTGTCGATGCCGTCGATGTCCTGCATGATGCTGGCCCGGAGCCCTTCGTCCACCAGGTTAAAGTGGCTATTTTAATTGTTGTTAGTGTTTTTTCTTTCTTTCTTTCTTTGTTCTACCCCTGGGTTGATTCAGGGAGTTTGGTGAGAGCCTACAGGAAGTGGTTGCCAGAGACGGCTGGCAGCGCATTGGTTGCGGCTTTCACCTCGCCTTCGAGGAGCTGGAACCACGCGGGCGCGCCATCGTATTGACCAGTGTAGGCGTCTGCCTCGTCGAAGCCCGGGTTTTTTAATATGTTTGTTGGGAGCGTTGCTGCGCTAGTAGTAACTGGATCCGCGGTGGCAGCGGTACTCGCAGCCGTAGCTGGATTCACCTTCACAGCCGGCTTCACATTCGTAGCCTGGTTCGCTTTTGTAGTTGGTTTCGACTTTGTAGCCTGGTTCACCTTTGTAGCCTGGTTCGCCTTTGTAGCTGGGTTTGCTTTCGTTGCTGGGCTCGCTTTTGTTGCCTTCTTCCCTTTCGTAGCTGGCTGTGCCTTTACAGTTGGACTCGCTTTCGCAGGTGGATGGGGAACCGTGTGGCTATGCTTGGGCTTGTTGCTGTGGATGTGCTGGTGGTTGTGCTGGCTCTGCGCCTTCATCGTGGGAGCATCGGCGATCGAGTACCTCCCGGAGACGCGGCAGTTGCTGGCGCCGTCGGCGTGCTGCAGCAGCGAAGCCGCCACGAGACTGATCAGCAGAAACTTAGACGAGGGCATCTTCTTTTTTTCGGATCCGAGGATGGATGTAAACTTGAGTTTGGGAGGAGGGGGAGGAACGAAAGGGGAATTCCCCAGATTTTATGAGTAGCTCGGAAGCCACCGCCCTCCGCCACCATCGCAACTCTCAGCTCCTGGGTGAGATGCTTGGAGCTGGCCTAGACTCAGGCACAAGCCCAGGTTCAAGATTCCAGCCGGCCGTGGGGCCTTGGCTTAGTGCGCGGGGGGAAGCTGATGAACGGATTGAGTGCGCCTTGTTTGGTGCTTGTCCAATCTGTCGGTACAAGAGCTGTTTAGTATCATAAAGAGCATTGTTTTTATTGTTTCGTACAATATGATTATCAAAATGCATGCTTGAAAACGTCTGGCTTAATTGACGGTATGTAGTCGGGGGATAATAAACGCCAAGAGTTTCTTGCCTATGAAACTGTCATCGTTGTCTGTGTTTTTTAACCCTGCTCTAGCTGGATCACCAAGGCCGAGATTTACGCAGATGAAAAAGGAAAACCCATCTCCATGCAAATCTATCTCGGAGAGCTGCATCTGGCCTTCCAGAATCGTAGATCAGCTTTGATCCTCCTCCCGGTATCCCCAATGAGCAAAGCTGATCCTTTCCCCATTCCTCCGCGCGAGTTCGAACAGTCACGCCCTCCAGGACACCGAAGAGTTTAAATAATCTAGATTACAAGTAAAAGTTACTTTTTTGCGCGGTGAGTCATGGAGCCGCGGCAATCAAGCCGTCTTGGTTGATCAACGCCACCGCGAAGCTATTCGGGGTACGCGTCTGTTGAACGCAAGAACTGGCTGATGAAAGAATTCATGCCACCAGGAACAAAGTTGTATTTCAAGCTCAAAGTAACAAACATTAGAGAAAATACATCTATTCTTAGACTGCCGTATTAATCTGTTCGCATGAAGATGACCACATCAACTTTGCTAAGCAACTAACTCGGTGCATTTTATAGAAGCAGAAATCATTATTACAATTTCTGGTCAACTGTGGCCGATGTGACAACCATGTTGACTTCGTATGTGGAGGCTACGTGTGAAACAATGGGTAGAGGTTATCTCCTTCATCCTCGAACTGCCCAGGATTTCACTGGAAGCTTACCATAAACATGCATATAGTTTATCACATAAAAGAGAAAATCAAGATGACGACAACTGAAAGTGTCAATTTCTTTGTTTATCTAGGCCACGAACTGATGACAGGAAAGAATACCCCTGAATAATACATCCAATCTCTCTAACACAAAAGAATGACGGAACAACCTCTATGACATATTTATTTACCTGGATTTAAATAAATAGATAATAAAAAAAAGAATGACCAAAACTCCTCTCAACGGTAGAAAACATTTTACATCTCGAGACTCGGATTCGCCTAAGCGGAGGTGGTGGCCGCCGCCGCCGCCTCGACCAAGCTGATGTTATCGAGGTAGGCGTCGAGACCGCTGCTGGAGCCGTCGCAGTCGACGTGGAAAGAGAGGTCCTTGTCGGTGGATCGGAGAGTGATGGCAGGACTGGTGTGCGACTCCCACCCGTTGGACTTCTTGAGGAGGTATGACTCGATGGCCATGTTGCCCATGGAGACGATGAGGAAGCAGTGACCGTCGGCGTAGTTTGACGAGGTAGAAGAGACCTTGCGCTTGTAGCTGAGGGTGTACTTGTGCTTGTCTTGGATGCTGGCCACAGTCTGGGTCGCCTGGGAGTAGTCATCATACCCGGGGATAGGGAGGTAGCTGTGAGTGATGTTAGCCGCTGCCGTGCGATTGATCAATCATGTGGTAAAACATACAGCATGTGCGTTCCGGAGGCAGCATTCAGTTCTCCGGAGGAGGCAATGACCTTGGCCTTGCCTCGGGTAGACCAAGCAGGTGATCCATCGTAATCGCCGCTTGCAGAGGCTTGCTCAAAGTCGCCATTCAGGAGGAGGTTGAGTCCGCTAACATTTTCCTTGACGGCCTTGACGACGGTGGGAGTTGCGGCGGTGGTGGTCGCCACTGCTGCGGCAGAAGTGGCAGAAGTGGAGGATCTAGCGATGGTGGAAGTGCTTGCAGCGGAGGATGAACTAGCAGCGGAGGTTGAGCTAGCAGCCGCGGAACTGGCAGCTGCGGAAGAAGTAGCAGCTGCAGAAGAAGTAGCAGCCGCAGACGGGCTAGCAGATGCAGAAGAGCTGGAAGCTGCAGGAGAACTGGAAGCTGCGGAAGCACTGCTGGCTGGGGTGGTGCTGGCGGCCGTGGAAGAGTTGGCGACTGAAGTCATGGACGAATAATCAGGATCGTCAGACCCGTCAGTAGCGCTCACGGTGGCAGTGGCCTGATCAACAGGCGGGACAGTTCCATTAGCATCAGCGGTCACGGTGACAGTGACGGTGGTCGTAATGCGAGGGCATCGGTAAGCGGCGACTTCTCGCAGAGACATGGCGGCAGCCAGGCCGAGCATGACAGTCTTGGCGGAAGGCATTTTGGCCGAGGGTCGAAAAGGAAATCGGTTGTCGACGAGACGAATGTATGTTTTTTTCAAAAATGAGCGTCAGTATCAAGAAGAAGAGAATAAGGAAAAAAAAGAGTGTCGGCGTTGAGGGAGCGTGGTGCTGAGAGAGCGTAGAGGCTGTTGGAAGCTGTGAATGAGACTGACGATGATAACAGAAGCTTTTCGGTCCTCGAGGTTCTGGGTTATATATGGCCCCCCACCCCTTCTCCTCCTTCCCCGGCCTTCGCGAGATGAGCCGCGAGCCACCAAAGTAAAAAACAGCACGAGGGCCGGACGAGGGCTGGGCAGCATTTCGGGGGTGGCTTCACAGCCGGGGAGGCCGCCATATGGTATCACGGATGCGACTAGTCTCAGCTAGCAACACTCTTGCGAGGGTGGGCGGAAGCTTCTCAGCGTGGGCGGGTATGTGGAATGATACCAATAAACCTCGGGGGCTGCCATGAACCAGTTCGGTTCTAATTCAAGCTTCAACACCAACGAAGCGTCGAGTCATGGCTTGCGTGCTGGCTCGTTCCGCTTGAGTTGGAAGTGAAGTTTAAAAATGTGCAATGGAAGAGCGGCCAAGATGCGGATGGCGTCGAGTCTGGCGATTGAATACCGAGCCATTTGAGCTCACTCGCAGCTCCATTGTACAACATGTCTCCCAAAACACCTCAATACATTCGCATCTCGGCCAGATGCATTTAATTTACAGATGCTTGGTCCAGAAGCATGCGGAGATGGTTTCCGGGGCTGTGCAGTGGCGTTTAGAGTGCCGGAATCTGGAATCCAGATGGATCATTTTGGCGCCACCATCATTTGAACCGACGGAAGCGGTGGCGAAGACCCATCTAAGGGGTCATGAAACAAGACAGAATTTCCTAAAGGGGGAGGATGAACTTGGCTCCTGAGTGTGATTGGCAGCCGTCGTTGCGCGTTGGCGAGAGCCATGCGCCTCCTATCAACTGTCATGGGAGTACCCGAAACATGACGTGAACCAGGCTTTGTCCGTCATACTTCATAAGACTTCAGCTGTGAGTTTCCGTTGTCTGACTCGGTTGTCAGCTGCTCAGAAATTCTAGGTTGCCTCCTTGCTGGGATACGTGAACAATGAAATGGCGTGAACAAAAGAAGCCAGGAAGGATGAGCGAGCACGGTCTAATACTCAAATGCTGGCCAAGCCCGATATCTGTTCGTCCAATGGAACCTAAGAAGCACTCGTAAGCCCGTATTTTGTTCATGATTGGCCTGGCTTGGCTCGTAGGTAAACATTTCGCATGTGTAGATGGAGTTAACTGCCCGTCAAATTTTTTTCATGAAAGATACGTGCTATATTATAGTGAAAAGCATTAACCAAAGGTCTCATGTATCATGAGAAGATGGTCCACAACTATGTATGCACTGCATCCAAAGCCACTGATCAAACCTCTTGATTGACCCGAACCACAAATCGCCAGTTCAGATATGCCACATAATACCTGGCATGTCATTAGTAACTCACAATATCTAAATTGTGAGCAATAAATCCAGATTGCTTCTATTTTCGTCCCAGTAGTTTCTTGTTCGATTGAACCTTCAAGAGTGCAACAAGCCCGGTGGCACCTAGAGCCAGTGAACCGGCAAAGTACATAGCCGGACGGAAGGCTTGCAAGCCCTCGTCCGCTCCGCCGTACCTCTCCAGCAGATATCCTGCGATTGGTGCGCCCTGTGATGCAAGTCAGAAAGGCAAGATGATCTAATCAAGGCACGTACCATAAGGTATCCCCCAACCCATCCCGTAACAATCATGCTTAGTGCTACAGACACCCTCGCAGAGCCAAATGTGTTCCCCACAACAGTGGGCATGGTCGAAAAGAAGCCACCGTTTGCCGCGCCATTGATCACTACAAAGGCTGCTAGAGGGGCTAGCGTTGTAGATTTGGGCCACATGGCGAGGATGCTGAGTGCTGTAAGAATGAGAGAGATGAAGAGTGTATTGATCGAGCCCAATCTGTCGCAAAGAAACCCGCAACTTATACGACCAATTGCCGACGAAAAATTGAAACCGGCGAGCAACGCGGCTCCTGTACTTGATGACAGGCCTATAGAGCGACTGTAGAGAGGAATGAAAAAGGGCGGGACAAAGAGCGGGAATGTTCCAATTGCACCGATGGCGAAGACCAGCAGAAACCCCGGGTCTTTAAAGAGGCGCCTTTGCAAAAATTAGTCGGATGTTGCAGCATGAAACACGGCCATTTGGGGAATACCATTCAATGAGTGTGGATGTTCGGATTGGAGTACGTTCCCGTATAAACCAAGCCGCTGGCAATCCGGTCACAAGTGTCGCGATCCCGAGGATGCGGTATGTCCACGCAGGACCAAAGTGCTGAATCAGGGCATCTAAGCCATAGCTTGTGACTGCACCGCCAAAGCCGCCTCCCGCATACACGATGCCGTTTGCGAGACCTCGCTTGCGACTGAAATATTGAGCCGGCGTGATTGACACAGCCTACCCCTGTTAGCGAAGCCACAACCCATTGTCTTAGACAGGCCGCACCATGAAACATAGGCTGATGGGGGAGAAAATCAGCCACATTGCTTATCTATAAAGGACCGGAAGCTGCTCACCTCAGACCCAGCCCGAGTATCACTCCGCTGGTGAAAAACAGGGCGGCAGCGTTCTTGACTGCAAAGCTGCTCGTAATGGCCGATATGCCAAGAAAACTAACACCCAGTAACGACGTGCGCTGAACTCCAACCCATCGGATGATGCGTGCGTTCACTATGGCCAGGGCGCTGATGAACGCTGTCGAGAGCGATCCCACGAACGCCAATGTAGCTGGCGATCCTACCCCCTCGGCAACCAGTGCATCTTGAATGACACCCCAGCTGTAACTGGTGCCCGTGAACCAGAATGCAACGATGGCACATGCGGATATTACTACCCACCCATATCCACCATCGGGAACGGTGCTATCGGCCAGCCTCGATGCTTCCAGGATGGGATCAGTATTGGTGCTGTGATTTGCATCTGCGGACTCGACGTGCACGCTTTCACGCTGGATCACACCATTGCTCTGGTGCAAGTCGTGAAGTCGGATAGAAGTGGATACTGACGTGACTGTGGCCATGATGCGCTCCCTTTTGTTGGTACTTGATGGATGTTTGTAACTTCCCAAAGAGTAACTTTCACTCGGTTGTTGCTTACTCTTGGCTGGCTTATTCAGCGCAAACGCCTGTTTCTGGGCTGAACCTTGGCGTTTCTGGAGCAGACATCACCCGTTCATAGCGGAATTTGCTTTTTATATCACTATTTGAGCCTAGCTGGAGAAGATGACGCTGAGTCAAGTTGGAACCCCCCGCTTGTCCACTGCGCCCTTCGAGGGACTGGCGCGCCCTTTTGTTTGGCCCATCAACTAACTAGTCTTGATGCTGTAAGTGGAGTTTTTATCCAGTGATCAATATTGGAAGGAACGGATGCATGGGGGGAAATGCTGTTGGATGCAGAGTCATCAGTCATTCATGATGATGAATAATCGGCCTCGGCGGGCTTTCTACTTGACTCATGAACTGTCTCCAAAGAGCGCAGTCGGAGAATTACAGCTAGGGTGGAAGAGTAGGTAATGCGAAAAGTTGCCAAAGTCGAGACAGGCTTAGTCGCGACACTTAAAAAGCCATGGTCATGACGATTCTTGCATTGTCCTATTGTCAAAAAACTGGGGCAACGAACTAATGTTGGCACGGTCCTTGCGTGGATGTAAGTGCAATGAATGATGTGAATGAAGTGAAAAAATTATGAATGGACTAATTATCAAAGGAATTGATTGCGCGAACGCTTGCTTGACACGTTTCAGTGTACTAGAGCAAGACTGCTGCATAAGCGTGAATTCTCAACTCATACGGTGTGAAATGTTGGCAAAAAGATGAATCTAGTTTTGCAAGCTGCGAATCTACAAAGAAATTCACCATGTAGGCGCAATCGAGCAGTCAATATTGCAACTGGAAAGCCAGTGCCCCTCAGACAATGACTTTGTCAATCAAATGCTAGGATCTTGGCTGTATTTTTTTTTTTTTTGCTGTTGAAAAAAAAAAAAAATCATGTCTCATCCAATACTGTTCGCATGAATAAGCCTGACATTTGGACCAACAGGCGTGAGCCAAACTCGCAATCCGTTGAGTGTTTTATGGGTTTTGCCTTTTTGGGACCTTGGTCGGCATGGGTATCTGCCGACCGCCGCGCGCCGCGCCAAACCACGTGCAAAGTTGTAATGATTACTCTGGCTCCAGATAACGGTAGGCGGCGTGCAAAAGACGGCAAAAAATCAGAAAAAAAGGCGGTAGAGGTATGCATTTGATATTTTGAGCCGTTTTACAGGTGCAAACGACTTTATTTTTCAAAGTTTTGCGGCCTTTCCGTGCCGAATAAATTTTGACCGAATTCGCCTTCCCAATTGTGTATCGCTGGGAGCTGAGTTTTGGGGCAAGAAATAAGGGCAGTCGGCAGACTGACTCAGCAAATTTTCTCCAGAACCTCATCATCCCGCCTCACCAAGCCGACGACGCCGCCGCGGCCGCGCTGAATTGCCATTCCCCCGCCACGAGACTCCTGCTGCGTATACAGCTTATGTTCCGACAAGCATTTCATCATGGCTGAGCCCGCGCAGCCCGACCTGAGCGCGGCTTTGTCGCCGACAGGTGCGTAATCGTCCCTACACCATCCCCCGCCACTCGCGATTCTATCGCAGCTCGGCACGGCCTCTGCTCGAGATTGGCGCTGCGCAACGATGCTGACTGCAACAGCTCTGGGTATCAAGCAAGAGATTAACATCCTCGACGGCCTTGATTTGGAGTTGGCCCTCCAAGCCGCAACGAAGCGACCCTTCGAAGACATAGCCAACCTCGACGACCCCTCAAAGAGAGTCAAGACCGAGAACGATGGTGCCGCGAACCACGATGCATTCGAGACCGACCCGGGTGCGGAGGAATCATTGGAAGATGGGCTAGCTCTCCTTGTGCAGAACGCCTTGTCCAACGTCGGGGACCTCGTGAACCAGTTTTCCCAAGACGCCGACCTGGCTCACACCACCGGATCTGCTGATCCTATGGACGTCGACGCGGCGCCTGTTCCCGAAGAACCGCTGCACCTGGCCTCAGTATCCTTTCTGTCTGACCCCCACAAGTATTTGCGCACTGCCAGCCGGAATGCGCTGGGCAATTTGGTAGGTTCACGTTGCTTCGCAGTGAGGCCCACCGCTCACCCAGCTTTAGTCCATCTCGATGCTCCTCATCTTCTCCCAGCCCTTTGACGAGTCGATAAAGCCCATCCGAGAATCCGAGTCCCAGCATTTCCATTCGTTTAAGCAGATGAAAACATCTTTTGAGCACATCAAGCAAATTTACTCGACCAACTCGATTCTATCGTCGGTGGAGGTTGATCTGCAGGACGACGAATCACGCACCATCTTGGGCTTGGCGAACCTGGCTCAATTCGGTCTCTGGCTGCTCGACGGAAGTCTCTACTCTTTCAAGGAAGCACACCAGCACTTCCATGCCATCTTCCCAGATCAAATATCCAACCTTGGGACTGAGGTCATCGAGCTCCTTCTAGCGCTCAAGACCCAATTGGCTATCGAATCGCTCCTTCAGAAAACGCCGGAACAACAAACCGAGCCGCTTTTGAGCGAGTTTCTCACTGATGGGCTCGAGGCGAAACTGCTCAGCCTCCACGAGGGTCTTGAGCTAACGCCTGCAGATCAAGAGTTTGTCAGCTCCACTCAGTCTCGACGAAATGATTTGCAAAACGAATCGCAATCGGACGCGGGTAAGCATTTAACCTTCCAACCTTCACTTCTTTATTTAACAAAGAAACAGTCACTTTGAGAACAAAATACCCTGCCGATGACTTGTTGCGTAGCTTCAGCACGTACGCTAAGGGTCGTATCGCCTCTGTGTCGGATCTCGGTAGCAGACTGGGTCTCGTCATGCCATCGAGCGGAGAGACGGCTCTCGACATCTTGCCAGATGGACCTGGCGATGGTGATCTTGACTTGGATGACCTGTCTTCCTTTTTCGAAAAGACGACCTCCGGACTTGTCCAGAACGCACTCGCTGGTTTGACGGAGGAGAACCCCACTCCGACCCCCGCTCCCGAAGTCGTGGAACCACCGGCGGAGCCGCCAAAGAGCCCAGTTAAAACCGAGGCGGCTCCAGCAGCTCCACAGACGAACGGAAAGGTAGACCTGATGACTGACTACAAGGAGCTGGAGGCTCTTGTAGCAGAAAGCACCTCAAACTATGTCAAGACAACATTGCATGGGCTATCGCCAGTGCCCTACCAGCCAACCGTTCCTACCAGCACCAGTAAGTACACACGCTTGCGATGTGCAAAAATATGGCTAACACCGCTCAGCCGAGAGCATGGCGGCTCAATCCTACTTGAGCCAGCTTCAACAAGTCCAAGCACAGCACCCCTATTACTCGTACACACAGCACATACCCGAGCCTCAACCTCCAGCTCCTGCTCCTGGCGAAAACCTTCCTCCCAACCAAACCTTCCCCAGTGCCATACTATATGACAAGGCTCGCCAAGCGGCACTATCAAAATCTTCCGCTCACACTAGGAGGGAGGGTCTTCATTCTACTCGCCGCCCTTGGACGCAGGAGGAAGAAAAGGCACTCATGGCCGGCTTGGACATGGTCAAGGGTCCTCACTGGAGTCAAATACTCACTCTCTTTGGCCAGAGTGGTACTATTTCTGATATACTCAAAGACAGAACCCAGGTCCAGCTCAAGGATAAAGCCCGAAACCTCAAGCTGTTCTTCCTCAAAACCAATTCGGAGATGCCTTATTATCTCCAAGCCGTTACTGGTGAGCTCAAGACTAGAGCCCCAACTCAGGCTGCCAGAAAAGAGGCGGAGGAACGAGCGAGGATGAACTCTGAAGAAGAGCAGGCCAGGATCCAAGGCATCATGACATTGGCTGGTGGTTTGCAGAATCCTCCCCAAGGTAGGGCGAATGGAAGCCCTGCTACGGCGGTGGGCACAGGTGTTGTGACGCCCGCCCAAGCCGCAAGTGCTGCTCAGGCCATCCAGACAGCACACCATGCGGCAGCAGCCCATGTTGCAAGCGCTGCTACTTCGGGATACCCGGCCTCTTCCCTGCCGCAAGCCAGAACAACCATGATGGCTACGACGCAACAGGCGCTTCAATCAGTAGCACAACCCCCTCCCCGTCCGCAGTCACAACTGCCTCAGACACCCCGCTCTCAACTGCAGCAACAGCCTCAGACCCAGCTGGCTCTTCCCACCCCGATACAGCCCCAGACGGCGTCACAACTCCGATCTCAGACCTCAACACCTGTCGCACAAACCCAACATTCTTCCCCTCATCACACACCAACGCCACAACACACACCAGCCATTGCCACGCAATCCGTACATCATCACTCTCAATATTCCTCTCCCCAAACCTCGCACTCAGCCTATCACACCCCGTCTGCGCCAATACAAGCCCCGCCTGCACAGATGGTTTCACAGCCTCATGTGCAGGAATCCCTGGCGGATGTGCACGATAATGCCGCAGAGGCAGCGTTATTACAAGGACTTCAGGCTGCAGTAGCCGAGTCTCTGTGACTATGAGCCATGTGGCTATTGAAGACCAGTGACTATATTATAGGAAGCGCCAGTTTTTCCTCGCGGCGGCTCAACTCTTTTCAACCCTTTTTGTTTTCATATATATTATTCACTAGATGACGGCGCAAATTTGTGCCTTTGACTTTTGGTTGTTTCTCAGCCATACCGTATAGACGTTTGCGTTCAAAGTTGAGCGGCCCCAACAAGGGCAAGGCGTGTTTGTGGGTTGAAGCCTCGCTGGCGAAAAAAAAGAAAAGTGTTTACATGGAATGATACCACGATTCAGGAGTATGATGGCCTAGGGCAGTTACGCATTTTTGCAATTAGAGAATAAAAAAAAGCAATGTTACAATATTGGAAACTAGAAGACTTTTTCGGTCATATGTAATAACAAGTGATATGTGCGGAGGAACTAGAAGAATATCGACAAAAAGAACACGGCAAAAAAAACATACAACAGCGAGGATTCCCCGGTCGTCACCGACCCGAGTACTAATTCACCGCTTCTCAGCTTGACTATGGGAGAGCGGACGGGATCCCGTATTTTCTGAGAGCTATGGTCGTATGTACCATGCTGGGCGTAAATCAGTTTTATTAAGAATCACACCTTGATTAGTCAAGCTTGAGCCAATCGATGATTGGCGACCGCTCTCCTTGTGTGGCTGTGGTACATGCAGGCTGCCTCTGAGGCGGACAGACGCCTAATTGCGCGACCTTGCTTACTTTAGGCTGCGCTGACCCAAACCTCTTCATATACTTCGCATCTCTGTCTGGGTCCTGAACCATTCATCTCGAACTTCATCGAATCTTCAACTATCATGGATCCACTTGCTTTCCTAGGGGCTGCTGGTGACGTGGTGCAGTTTGTGCGATTTGCTTCCTCTGTGGTGTCATCAGCAGCAGCCATAGCCCGGTCTGAACATGGTGCCTCACAAAACACACTGGATCTCGAAAACATTTATGAAAACCTACAAAACTACTCTCGCCGCTTGAGCGGAACCGCACGTTCCCGTTCAAGTACAGAATCCTCTGGACTAAGAAGTATTCTTCTAAGATATGCGAACACGTCTCAACAACTTGATGCCGAATTGTACATCAGACCCTTAGAAGAGTTAGCTGGCAAATGCAACGTACTGTGTGGTCAGCTTTTGGAGGCCCTTCAGAAGCGTCGAGTACAGCGAAAAGCCAACCGATTTCAGTCCTTCATTGTTGCATTGAAGTCAGTTTGTGAGAGTAAGAGGATAGAAGAGCTGGAGCACACGCTAGACCAATACCAACAAATCATTGCCCTTAACTTTTTCCCTTTGATCAGGTAAGGCCGCAGGAACCATGCCTCAAACTCCACTCATAAATCTCTCTCATAGCCACCAACAATCGTACCTGCTATTCGCCTTGAGCGCTCTTCGAGATGAAAGCATCAAACTTCAGTTTGATCAATCTTCCAAGCTTGATGATCTTGCCGCATGTCTCATAGATATTAAACATAGACTCCCTTCGGGCCCTTCAGAAGTGGAAATTGAGACGAATGATAATGGCCTTCATGTAGCACCGAACAACGCTGAAGGTCTTTTAATTGGAAACCAAGGCGCGAATGGCAACGTCACGAAGATGGATCTAGATGAGATAGATGCACTTGTCGATGGTGTATCCAGCATGAGCTTGGCGGAGTCTGATTTAGCATTGATTGCTAAACAGCAAGCGTTCTTAAGGTCTTTGGACTACGCCTCTCGCCCTCTTCGTCATGAGGATATTCCCATTGCACACAAGCAAACATTTCAATGGATTCTGGAGTCAGATGATAAACAAGAACAAGCTTCCAATAAGGAAACATCTGGATTGTTTTCATGGCTACAAAATGGGGATGGCATATTTTGGGTATCAGGCAAAGCTGGATCTGGGAAGTCTACCCTGATGAAATTTATCGCTGATCACCCCAAAACTAGATCATTGCTGGAAGAATGGGCTGAGCCTCAGAAGCTCGCCATCGCGTCGCACTACTTTTGGACTGGTGGAACCGCAATGCAGAAAACAGAAAAAGGACTGCTTCAATCGCTTCTCTATGATATTTTTCGATTATATCCCGAAGAAATTGCTAGGATATGCCCTCAGCGTTGGTCAAAAATAACGCTTGGAAATAGTGCAACGGTTTCGAAGGAATGGCTCGTCAGGGAGCTCCTACGCGCTTTGCGAATGCTCGTTGAAAGTCCATGCTCCCACACTAAGTACTGTATATTCATCGACGGTATTGACGAGTTTGATGGAGATCATCATAAAATTTCTCAGCTACTTCGGGAGCTATCTACATCACCGAACTTCAAATTTTGTCTCTCAAGCCGACCCTGGAATGTCTTTGAGGATGCCTTCGGCATGGAGTCTTCTCAGATAATTTGCGTGCACGATCTCACGCGGAGAGATATTTTAGCCTACAGCCAATCAAAGTTATCAGAAAACTGGCGCTGGAGTCAGTTTTCGAAGGAGCAAGTTGATTCACTTCTGAAACACATAACGGAGAGGGCACAAGGTGTCTTTCTTTGGGTGTTTCTTGTTACAAGATCATTAAGGGATGGGATAATCAACGGTGATACGATGAAGCAATTGGAACAGAGACTCCAAAATCTTCCTACAGATCTCGAACCTTTTTTCAAACATATGCTCAATCAAGTCGACTTTATTTATCATCAGAGAATGGCTCGAATTCTACAGATTGCAATAAACGCAAAACAATCTCTTGATCTAAAGTTTTTTCAAGTCCTTGAATTTGAAGAAGATGACGAGAACTACGCAATAAACAAATCGATCCATGTTTTTTCGCCCGAAAACATTGAAAAAGAACTTGACCAATGTCGACGACGAATAAATGCCCAATGTGGCGGGTTGCTCGAGATTAAGAAAAATCGCGTTGTCTTCTTACATAGGACTGTTCGTGATTTTCTTCTTACACGAGAGTTGGGCGCCTATTTAGCTAATTTGGGTGGAGAAGACTTCATGACCAACCTTTCTACGCTGAAAGGATTTGTTTTTTTATTCAAGTGCTGGATTCAATCCGCAAGTTGGCTCAGTTTGGCGGACGACGAACCATTTTGGAGAGAGGGGCTCGAGTACGCCAATGAGGCAATCGACGAGTCACCTGAGTCTGCACTCATGCACCTGGACGCTGTCGAAGACCTCTATCAGAATGTGAAAGACCATAGCGACTCTATATATCTCGATGTCACCGCCGATTTTGGGTTTCGATCAGAAATCATTAGAGCAGGGGTTTCAAAGCACATCGCCCTTAAACTAGAGGAGTGTCCTGAATTCTTCAACAGCGTATTCGAGCCACCGTTAGTTACCGTTCTCAACCAAGTACAATGGACGGAGAATCACATGCATATAATGGCCAAATTCTTGGAATCCGGTCAAGATCCGAATGATGTGACTGGCAACTCGCCGTGGCATGAATTCGTGCAAAGAACTTGTATCAACCATGACGAGCACGACTTTCGGCTTGCAATACAGAATGATATATTCTCGGTTTTTCTGAAACATGGTGCGAAAAGAGAGGTTGTCGTACGACCAAAAATGTTGGCGGCTACTGGCATCGATACCAGCGAGCATGGGGCAAGGTTCAATCGTGGACAAGCCTTTGCTAGCGCACATTTCATAGATGCATTGCTTTCTTATGAGTGCAGCCATAGATTGTCACATGAATGTCTAAAAGCATTGGATGACTTTCTTGATACAAGCTCGCCTGTCTTAGGGCAACAGCTCCAAGAAATTACGAGCGTTTTAACGGATCATCTCGATCAGTGTAAGGAAGGCCTTGCCATTGAACCACAAAGGCTCAGGTTCTTTGCTCGTATCATCCAGAAAGTTATTAAAGCAGGTATAAATATACAATTAAACATGGAAAATCTGATACCCGGATTACGGCAAGTTTTTCCTGGAGGTGGAGGTACTGCCCTCATAAAAATGATCCAAAACAAGGACCCCTCACAAAACTATTACTCGGAACTCAGCCCTCACAAGAGGCGCCGCAGGGGAGATGCATCATCCAGCTGCGATAAACGACGAAGAAGTTAATTTACTCGATGATATACTATTGTCCTTATTGCTGAACATAGCATCAAGTCAACCGGCCAGGTCGATGAAATTTCGCATTTGCCTGCGGATTTCGAGACTGATAAGCAGGACGCAACACCCAAGAGTAGCAAACTCAGTAGGAAAAGATCAAGAAGCATTTCTCAGCAAAGAACGACCGTGTCTTTTGCAGATAACGACTTCTTTGGCATTCAGCAACAATCCTCTACAACTGAAGACGAAGGTATGTAGACATAGGTGTCTAACAGCCCAATAGTAATACATGCGCGATCATATTCACATATTAGTTCGCATCTGGGCTAATGACTAGGATTTCATGTTGTTGCCTATCAGGCTAATCCATTTGATAGACTCAAACTTGGATATTCCGGATCTCAGTGGTTGACAGTCTACTTTGCTTGGTACCTAAGTGCAGTCTTACGGCACTCAAAGGGATAGGGATCTGGAGCATTTCGCCACCCTAGCAAGCGTCAAATACCAGCTATAGGTGCCATGGCGGATGAATTAGCTCGACTAAGAAACATCACAAAATGGCAACAGGAACTGATCTCTTCTCTCCGTTGAAAGTGCACACCTCAGGAAGGAGGACGCACATCGTCATCATCAACATTACTGAAACCAGTTTGACAATTTATGGCGTCATGTACACTATACGTTAGTTAGTTTCGGTGCGGCATCTTGAGATAATATTAGTGCCGTCTACCCTAATCACCATTTGGATAGAGCTAGTGAGACCCGCCGTGGACGGTGAAGAAGAGGTCGAGGACCTCCCAGGGCCACGGCGGACAAGGACCTAAAAATAGCCCTAGTAGATATGCACTTTACCTGCTTCTTCCATGACGGGTGCATGGCCATCTCTACAAAGCCATGTAGTTTCGCCCCACGCGATGCTTGGATGCGAGGACGCAGGGCGGGCAACCTCGGAAGCGCCGCGAGCTGAACCGAGACAACAGTGACAACGCCTAAGCCACTCCGGGTGACAAGCGCAACCGATGGCGCATGCAACTGCAAACTCTGCTCAGGGCAGATCGCTGACCACTGTTTTGTGTGGTGAGCAGCCTGTTTCAGTATGCCACGGCGATTTTGAGTATCCCGCTTGGTGGTTGGAGCGGCGGAACACCCCATGTGGACAAAAGAAAAAAAGCGTTGAGCAGTATGCAAAGAATTCTTGCAAAACGCAAAACATGTTGCAACAGAGTCAAACGGCGGAGCGGAGGGCGTTTGGGCATTCTTGTCGCGCCACTTCATTACCCGGCAGTCCGGCAGCACCATACGCGAACTCTAGGCTGGCCGCCACACTTCTGCTTTGAGGTTGGATCACCTCCACGTCTTCGGAGGAATGCGAGGGTTCGGATTCCCTCGAATAGATGAGAGCAGGAAAAAAAAATTGACCGCTTCCAGTGCTTCCTTTCACCTTGACATTTGTACAGTCGAATGGGCACCACACGGGCCCAGCACCTTATTGCGGCGGACTGTAGCTGGGCAGACAGTCTTCAACAGGACTCACCTACAACCTTGAATTGGCGGGCGTTTAGTCTCTGAAACGGTATCCTGACCAGCGTCAAGGTCAGTGTGGGCCTTGATGATCGTGTCCAAATAGCCAGAAGAATGGACATCAGTCCCCAGGTATATGTGGTATGTTTTCATGGCAGAGAGACATCTCAGAACCCCGAGACATGACTTGTGCTGATAATACCGTCAAGATTTCGGAATGGACTCTGATGGGAATATGCTTTCTTACAGTCATCACCCGGATAACCGTGCGCCTGTGGTGTAAGATTTCGTCCTTCTGGTTATCGGAAATATTCCTCCTGCTTGCCGTCCTCTTCTTCCTTGCCCTTGTCATCGGAGACACGTACAACATTTCGATAGGGTTTGTCGAATTCGGTGTATACTACAGTAAAGGGTTTGCAATGGTAAGCCTTTTTATCCCGACCCCTAGTTGGACGAAGCTGACAAAGGAGGATAGTGGATGTTCTTTAGCTCCATCGTTTTCGATCTGGGCTTTTATTTTCCGAGATTTAGCATGCTTGCATTTTACTACGAGCTGTTTCCCATCACCGAGGAAAGACTGCGCTTGTGCCTCTACTTGACGATTGGGTACACTGCTTGTGGCTTCTTTACCACGGCGTTTCTGGATTTGTTTTGGTGCGGCGTTGATATACCGCGGAATTGGTAGGCCTCTGTTTTCGTTATACAAACGTCAAGCGTGAGCTAACGACATATCAAGGCAAGAGGATTCTGAGTGTACCTTGATTATCGACACCACGCCACTCTTTATTCATTGGCCGATTGGAATCGTGTCCGAGATATTTAGTAAGCAAGCGCATGTCCACAGTCGTTGATAAATACTAATCAAATACTTGAAAAGTATTTTGCCTGCCGTTTGGCATGCTTTCGACCCTGAAAGCAATGCCGAAAGGTGAAAAAGTTGGCTTGATTTGCCTGTTCCTGGTGGGGGGCACAACCATCCTCGTCAGCATTGCGCGGCTGGTTCTCACCACTCAATCAATCTTTGCATACGGACTGTGTAAGAATCCGAAACGGGTTTATGCTGTTACACTAGTGCTGACTTGAACCTCTAGATATAATCGCGTGGGCAGAAAACACGACGCAGATCATTGTCATCTCACTACCATCACTACGCCCCTTGCTGCGCGTCGCTTTGCGTGAGTGGGACAGGATGCAAAGCCGAATTCTAGAATCCGTAAAAAGCCATAGATCTGAAAAAGAACGAGCATCGCATCTCGGAGATTGCAAGAGTCCCGTAATTGCGGGATGCAGACCAATTGACGAGGGCTGTATTTTGGATGAGAATATAAGAAGCGAGCAAACTGACTTGGAAAGACTCTAGTTATTTGGTGATTCGGGTGATGATTTTATGTATACAATTATTTCTGGGAATAGTCCGTCTTGAGACCCAAATACGTCTATGAAATGTCCTTGAAGATATCGTCCAGCCAAGGAGATGAGAAATTCTGGGGGGCGATGGCGATGGAAAGAGGTCGTCTCGATGACCGCGAACGTCGATCAAGAGTGGAACGGGTCCTATATTGACACTATCATTATGAGAGGATGAACCTAATATACCCACTGTGTTGAATGCGCCTGTATCACACACCAAACCAAACCTTTTCCTCCATTAAATGTTGAATACACGGTTCCTTCGCCTACCAACGGTCAACAGATAGCAGCAGCCTTAGACAACAACACCCCAGCAACTCCTATACCATCATCGCGGCACAAGCAGACAACAGCAAAACCCACCAGGTATCTCTCATAAAAAAAAGAAAAAAGGAAAGAAAAGTAAGGGGGATAACTTTTTTTGGTCCTGGCGAGTTGCGTTAATCTCACCTTCGGTTTAACCGATAGCTTCATCTAAGTTGAAGACGAAGTCGACATACAATCGCCATTGCCCGTCAAGATTCCGGGCTGATCTAGGTCTTCTTGGGTGCTGCCGTAGTCGGTATAGCCCGACGTCTCCGAGTGCGTCTCGGAGCCCTCGGGGATGGGCACCATGGCGCTCTTGGTCCAAATGTGGATGGCGCGGTTCCAGTCCAGGCCCTCCAGGCAGCCGCCCTTGACCGAAACGACGTTCTTGCTCTGGGACTTGAGTGAGTGTCAATTGTCTAACGGCGTCCTGGGAGAACCTTGCCCGGGGGTGAGGCAAGGTGGGTTGTTTCAATCTTACCGGCGTTGTGTGAATGAGCCTGGTCCCGCAGTTGCGGCAAAAGTAGCTGGCGCGCTTCGTTAGAGTGCACAAAGCAACAGCTGGATCCGGATAGAGCATGCGCTTACCAATATAACTGGTGTCCTGAGGCAGTAGGTCGACTATCTCCGTTGGCTGGAATCAGTTTCAAGTGTTCTTAACTCTGGGGGTGGGGCCTGGTTGCCATCGGGTTCGCCGGGGTGTCCCTGGGAGGCGCATTTGGTTGGACCCTACCTGTAGCAGCTCAGCAGATCTGAGTCCGGGAGGGTGAAGCGGGGGAAGATGGCCGAAGTGCCAAATGCCGAGCTCGTCTGGCGGCGGCACTCGGCGCAGTGGCAGATGTAGAGCGCGAGAGGTTGCGGGAGGGGGGTCGTGAAGCTGACAGCGCCACACTGGCACCTGGCTTCCATGGTTTCGTCTTGGTGTTTCTGGGGGTAGAGAATGGGGTAGAAACCGTCTATGTTGTCATGAATGATTGCAATGAACAAAAGGAAGAATTAAAAAAATTGAAAATGAATAAAAAAAGAGATCGGTCTAAGTGAGCAGGAACCCGGCTTTGCGACCCTTATCAACGGTCGTGTTGGTGCAAAAGCGAAAAAAGGCGGCCGCGGCGGGGTGAGGTGAGG
Source organism: Calonectria honghensis (assembly GCA_013403855.1). Classification (NCBI taxonomy): domain Eukaryota; kingdom Fungi; phylum Ascomycota; class Sordariomycetes; order Hypocreales; family Nectriaceae; genus Calonectria; species Calonectria honghensis. Next base: position 227,071 of record VTGB01000048.1, read on the forward strand.
TGTGATGGATGACGTTGAAGGCTGCTGACACCAATTGAAAAAGCCACCCTTTTTTGGTTCCCACGGCTCCTCAAGGAAGTTTCAAATTTACACCAATGATCTGAATCTGAACAAGGAGAATATCAGGCAGAAGTGCATTTCGTTATTAAGTACTTTTTTCTTTCTTTTCCCATTGTACCTGGAGAGAGAGCCCTCATTAAACTGTACTCACAGCTTTGCGCTGGCAACCGCTCCAGTTACGAGTCACAGGTGCACGACGCAACTTGCTCAGCTCGCAGCACGCCCGTTATCGCAGCACGAGACTAACTGATTACTTGGGCGGGTGCTGTGGACGTGCAGGACGTGACTCATTGGAACCCAGCCAGGGGACGAGACTCGCGCGAAGTCACATGCCTGAAGCGGTCCTTAGCGTGCGTAGTGTGCATGGCTCTAGCTGCCGTGCATCTCTCTTTTGCGAAGGATACATGGATGCAAGACACATCCCTTGCAAACAGTCCCAACTGCCGCTTCCAGGGTCTCAGTCCCTGGGTCCTTGAGTCACCGATTGTCGGTGGGATTGCATGCTCCCTGCATTTGCTCCTTTCCCGTTCCTGCTGCCGAGGCGATGGGAGAAATTGGGTATGCCCAAGGCCCATTGGGAAAATCGGTAATCGTTTGATGACTACGCCGGTACGTGCGGTCATCGCCTCGGCTTGGATTCGCCGGCCCGCGTTGATGCGGGCTAAGAGCGGCCACCTGCGGGCCGTAGCCGGAGCTCCATCTCACGAACTGTCATCAGCTAGCGGAGTCTCAGCTGAAGCTGAACCTGGGGTTGACGAGATCAGTGTCCGTCCATCGGAACTTGGTCCAATTGATTAGGGAAGCGAAATTTGTCAATCAAAATTACTATTGTGACTTGCTATGCATTCTCAAATATACATTGCCAAACATGGTTGCTGCAGAAATTCCAACCAAACTCCCATAGACTCCTGTCATGATATCCACAAGTATTAACCAGAGCTTACACAAACCAACCCACCGTGGTAAACACCACACAACACCCAGTAGGAAAAGACTGGACGAATTGTACCATCGTCGTATCCGATCAGTGCTCTGTCATCCCATGCAGGTATTTCATCGCAGCGTCCTTCCTGATCCATTCCATCTTCTCCTTGACCTTTTCCACGCAAATGACTCTCACTCCTCGTAGTCCCTTGTTCCTCAGGTCCTCTTCCAGCTTGTTGCACCACTCAATTTTGTCGTCATCCTTCATCAGCCGCGACACAAGCTCCATCTCCACACGCCCCAGCTGCGCCATGGCCGACAGCCCATCCGCCAACCTGTGCCTCGCCTCAGTTGCAATCTCGCCCGATGCCCCGGCATCTTGCCTGTCCAGCGCCTGCGCCGCGGCGGCGGCAGCTCCCCAGGCCATGACGCCGGTCCCCGTGCCCCCGAGCACCATCTTCATCCGCAAGCCCCGGACGCCGACGGACCAGTCCTCGCAGAGCGCCAGCCACTCCTCCAACCCCGCACCGCCGCCCACCAAGTCCCGCGCCAGAATCTCCAGCCTCACGAAGCGCAAGTCGTTGCGCTGCCACGGTTCAAGGGCTCGGGTGAAGGCGCGGGCAGCCCAGAGGCCCGAAGCGAACCAGTTGACAAAGACAAACTCGTTGCGCGCAAAGGGGAGCGACCGGGCCTCATTGTAAATCTGGGTGTTGCACTGCAGGAGACTCGTCGGTAGACCCGAAAGCGGTCGGTAGGGGGAGAGGAGGCCTGGCGAGGATAGGCAGTTCTTCTGCTGCTGCTTCTTCTTCGTCGGAGCTTTGGCAGACTCATCGGAAGAGCACTCGGCCGAGGAGCTGGAGGCGGAGGCGGATGCGGAGGCGGACTGTGCGTTGGGCTCAACCACCCGGAGAACGTACTGGCAGTGGACAGGGGTGGGATACCACGGTGCCAGCTGGGCGTGTCGCACAGGGCTCATTAGATGAACCCAGTGGTATATTTGTAGGCGAATCTCAAACGGCAGATCGGTAAGGCTGATGCTGCTGCCCTTGGCAGGAGCCGATTCCAATGTGCAAGTGGAGCTCGGCGCGGGATCCTCGCGGCTCGCTATACCCACCGACGGACCGGGCCCGCACGGCGCATCGGCGCTGTTGTCCATGTCCAGCCCGGGGCCGACGTTGCTCTCGTACAAACAATAGCTCATCATCTCGTCGCAGGAGTACATCGCCGACAGGGTCAGGTATGTGGGAGGGAAAAGATAAAAAAGAGGGCGTCAGCCCAAGCCTTTGGGATCCCCGCAGGCGCTGCAAGTGTACATATATGCTCTCTGCCGTGTGTGCCACCTGCAGCGCCCGGCCCACGCTTGCCAGAGACGCGCTCACGGAGAACAGGACTGGTTCGTTGCCGTCTTAGTCTAGCTTTGTGTCACACACGTGAGCACTAGCGGCCGTCCCTGGAAGCAAAAGAGCCAGAGAAAAAGCAAGCTTGTGCAACCAGGGCGGCCGGGAGGCGTCTCGCTTGGCGCCATTTGGGCCTCGCTGACGACACTGGGTGTAGCAGTCGTGTGCTGCCATTGGAGACGTGACAGTGTGGCCGACAGAAACCAAAAAACCACTTGTACCCAATGCGTTGGGACATGAGTTCCCCGAGGTCAGCTTACGGGCCCCAATTCATCCAAATTGCCGGTCATCAAAGCCAAGGTGGATTGCATGCTCATTTGTGGGGGTCCAAATCTTGGCGGCGCAAAGAATCTTTTATAAACTTCTGCAGAATGATCACGGCGATGTTCAAACCTACGCGTCGGACGACTTTACTCTGCCCCCAGGTCAATCATTGTGCATCTCAAACCTTGACGTCACGCGAGAGACATGATGACGTCCCCGTATTCGTGCCCTCGTCGTCAACGTAGTGTGACAAAACCTACTTCGCAGAACTGGTGAGGGGAAGAGATAGCTGGCCCTGGACCCAGCTTCTCGCATGTGACACGTTGAGAGTAGTGAGCGGCTGAGATGGAGATAGCCGGATATGGCAATGGGGTTTGTGGACACGCCATGCATTTATGGAGCTTCAAATATTGGCTGGCTGGAAGCTGCACGTTTCAACAGCCGAAATTCCATTCTTGAAAGAAAAGCAATTTGCATGTTGGTTCGCTGGCAATGAGCCCCGAGATGCGCCTTTCATACCCTAATCAAGGGGAAAAAAAACTAGTCAAAGTCGTGGTATCATAATACTTATTATACGGGCCTTTGTGTGTGTCCTCCACTGATATACCCATCACTCCCTGTAGCGCATCATGCATCCTATTGTGGAAACCTCCGACGGATCTGAGCATATTCTCGCAGACGATCTCGTGATCAGCCTTACAGTCGCCGATTTCATCATCATGCCATGCCCTGCATTGGTTCAGGGGGGATATTAACGCCTTCTAATCCCCTCTTGGCACCAGCCTTCCGCTCGTATTCGACATTTCGGGGCACTTCGAAATCGCCTCTGGCTGCGAACCAGAGCATTGTCTCGGGCTCGGGACCCTGGGCCACTTGCCCAGCAGTTGCATCGTCACCCTCGCCGCCAGCGTTCCCTTCATCATCCTCATCCTCATCATCCTCATCCTCCACGTCGCGACGCAGACCAGTCCTAATGTTGTCGGTGCCAACGACCCGTTCGTCAGCCGTGTATGGGTCGCCGGCCTCGTCTCGGACGTATGCGGCGATGCGTCCATGCGTCCATTCTCGTAGTTCATGCCATATGTCTTGTAGGGCCTCAATCCCGGCGGGGGTAGCAATGTGGGCTGTCTCTCGACCTTCCGCGACAAGCTCCTCGACATCGGGCTCAAGCTTTTTGCGTAGGAGCTGGGTCAGGACATTCTCCTGAGTGCGTCCCGGGTAGTTGGTCGAGGGGTGGATTGACATGCGACTGAAAATATCCGAGTTTTCGCTAAGGCTGTCGAGGACTGTCTGGAGGTTACGCTGCAGAATCTGTGCCGAGGCCTGGAGGGAAGATCTGTGGATGCGCCCATGGTCAGCGAGGGATTGGTAGCGCGGGCGACAGGGAACCGTACGGTGGAGGGAGTGGATTGCTCTTTATCAGGTCCATTTTCAAGCTCTGAATGCTGCTAGAAAGCTGAGCCAGCCTGCCGAGCGTCTGCTCGAGGGCCTTGAGCTCATCGTCATCCAGCCCCAGAGTAGCCATGATGACGCCAGAACGCGATATGCCGCGCGTAGATAATATGTTCTTCCACTCGCGCGCAGTTTCCCTAGCGCGACGAGACAGTCCTTCCAAGTTGGCGCACGTGGTAGGCGAGCGTGGGCGTTATTGTGGATTTGAAGTTGACATTCAAGGCCGACCTAAGGCTGAACGGGAGCGAGGGGCGTTTGGACCAAGCTCCCGAGATCACACAGTGTGCATTGTGTTGGCGGCACTGTACTCTCGTGCCGAAGCTTGACCTGAATAAACCATTTCGATCATCAAATCACCGAATTCCTGATGATTTCACACCATTTCGAATGGCGTACGATCTTTAGTGCAAGATTACTCTGTCCCGAATAGCCATACATCCGTTGCATGATAGTCAATGACGAATCTCATGACTGCGAGCCCCACGGCGACTAGGGTGGTTGAGATGGACAATAGGAATAGCTCATAAGCTAGGCCAATGCGTTTATGGCTATATTTGCATTAGTGGTCTCACTATTCGTGGCTATCCTGTTCCCTTTATTCTACCCAAAAATTGCCAAAAATTGCCACTGTTTTCAAAATGTCCTTGATCGGTGGCTTACCGTTTGATCTCAGCTTATTGAGTTCGTTCAACTGGCCCGCTTACGTGTGTAGCTAGATGATTGGAGGGGTAGCAATAGGCACACGCTTAACTTTATCTGGAAAGCTTTATCCGTAAACAGTAAGACATTCGTTACTTGCCGTCTTACCCAAAGTCCCACTGTGTGGAAGACCACACATAATCTCACCTTTCTTCTCTCTGCATAGATCAAATGACCTTTTATCATTCCAAGATGAACAGAGAGCGAGATCGATTCTTGTAGTCACCGCCTGTTCAATTCTTTAAGAGGAATTACTCTGGATCAACTTTTTGAGCATGAGGTCTCGGTGACTAACGGAGAGGATGGGCAATTGTTTCTTTCAAGTGCGGCCACCCGACTTTCCTAAACAGTAGCACCACATGGCCCATTTCTTCAAAAAATCAAACGCAGTACATCATTTTTTAATCATGTCTCTTTTCTTTTGCGAATGAAATGAATGAAGGATCCGGCCCATTCCAAAGTATTGGGAACTGTACTCGAGTACTCCTTCACTTAGTGTTAGTGTCTAAACCGATACTAATGCTATAATTTTAGTCATAGATAAATATTTAATGCGTTAAATTTTTGTTTTCATCAAGTAAGATGGTTGAGAAGCCAAACATCATTCTGTAGCACTCTCCCAATACTGGTATTGTCCCATGCCATCTATAAATCGCAACGATTTTATCCCGATTGTGCCCATGCCTTTTACATGCCATTTCCCATTAGTCCCTCCAGTTAAGGTTGAAGAGACAAACAATAAAACAAAATCCGACCGAATCCTTATCCTGCCGCAAGAACTCGACAAATTCACCCACTCCAGCTTCTCCACAAATTTAGCTATAAAGAAGAACAGCTTCTGATGTTGTGGAAGGCCAAAGATGCAAAGTTGGACACGCCAGAGTGTGCGAGCTTGTCGAATTCTCGTGGCATAAAAACTCCCCAATACTCCAGACAGCGAGAATCGTGGTCCCATTGGTGTTTTGGCCCTTCACTCTCCTGCAGGAGGCTGCACGGCCACGTATCACACAGCCACAGCCACAATCCTTAATGGGCTTTTGGGAGGCCGCCAAGGGCAATGTGTGCTGTAATTAGGGAGGGCTCAGCGAGAAACTGGGCCATGGCCGGTGAAGGTGCGGTGCTGAATGTGCTGTTTGTGTTGGGGTTGCCTATGCCGCCGCTGTTCGCTGTTAGTCGAGGCATGTTTGTGCCCAGGAGGCTTGTGGGGGCGACCGACCTGACGGAAGCGGAACCCGATCCGCAGTGAACGTTCACAGAAGTGATCGTAGGCTGAGTGGCAGGCATCATGGGCAGCTTGAAATACCGAACAATGTGTAAATGAGATGGATGGTGAGAGTGATGGCCATCTTAGACCTCTACGCCGTTTTATAGTCCAATAGTACAATAGTCCAAGCGACGAGTTTTGCACCCGACGCTCCATTGCGCAGCATTTCTACCTCGCATTGCCTCTGTTTTGCAAATGCCCTTATTGCTGCTCAAATGGGACCAGGACTGGTTTTGCTGTGCCTGCGTTCTAGGCCTCTTCATGGCCGGAGGGAAATGCGCCGCCAGTTCTGCTCAACCGAGTTATGCGTTTTTCGCAAAACTCGCCCGCCCCCCAGCCTGCAAAACTTTAGAAGTCTGCGCCCACCCCTGTCAGCCATTGCTACACTTAGTTAGCTTGTTGCCTTGGGAGGCATACTCGGCTGAGACTCCCACCAGCTGAGGCATAGCAAGTACACGCTGTGGCGGTTCGCGAACCAGTCAAGGCGGCACACATGAATCATTGCGCATGCTCCGTCGTTTCCGACATCTTCTAGGTTCAAACCGACTCAGCCCTGCTATGCCTTCCTTTCCACCTCGTCCTTGGATAATTCAACGCCTGCGTATTCCCTCGGCCTCCACAGCTCCCCTTCATAATTGGAAAAAGATACAGGCGCAAGGCCTTGTCGGCCATGGAACCCTCGAGGCGCCCACAGTGGGCTACTCTCCGCCCCTCGGCCTTGCGCTACTTGACCAATACTGCCGATATTGATATCAGTCCACCGAGGCCGCATAACGAAGCCCCCCCACAATCGCTGGGATGCCGTTTCAAGGACGCTGGAAGAAGGCTCAAAAGAACTGTCAAAAATCAAGCGCTTTCTCTCCGACCAAGGAACATGGCCCCAGTTTCATCAGGATCACCAAGGCGGACCGTTCCAGACAACAAACCTACCCCAGCCTTGACCGATGATCCACAAACAGACTCAGAGCAGATATCGCCCAGAGTTGCATGTCTCGACAACCCAGAACAACTCCTGAGAGGCCAGGCTTTAGTCGAAGCAGCAATGCCCTCGAATTGCGATCTTCTCGGTGCTCCAGTGCTGGACGCTACTGTGGACAGTGTTCGCACCTCAAATGTTGAACCTCCTACCAAGAAACCTCAAGGCCGGCCCGCCTGGTTTGGACTTACTCTTTTAGGGGTGGGCAGCCATTTCTCAGAGCAAGATGGTACTGGGAAACTTGCACTGTCTGCTCCACAATCCGATGCGGGTAAGATTGACACAGCAGGTATGAGATGCAATATGTATGTGCAGATAACTCTTGCTGACTTTGACAGATCCTCCACAAAATACTGCACAGGGTATCAATGAGAAGGTTCAAGAAGAAGTGACAGGAAATCATGTAAACAAACCTCCGTCAAAGAAATGATCAGGATTGACGAATCTCAGTTTTTTCCGGCTATACCAATGCACACGACAACTTCCCACAGCAGAGCTTTTAATGCCATTCCGCACAAAGATCACTCAACCAACGATCCAAAAATCAAGCGGTTGTCTCTTCGAACGCCCACCGGATCTACAACACAAACCTCTGTGCATCCCTCAATATTTGACGGACGGCGGAGTTCTTTCAGTTCCACAACAAGTACTTGTGGGGAACTTACTTCCCGGCCTTCCTTTCCACTCCCCAATATTACGTCGGTGCAGCAATGCGCATCATCTTCATCCCTCGCGACGAGTAATAATGCTCTGCGCCAGGACTTCAACTTGGAAGATAATACAGTCCCCGGTGCACCCGACGGCCACATGCCAGCGCTACCCACCATTGATAACTTGGTCAACCGTCAAGAAGATTCGATCAGTGATCAAGGTACCACTTCGGCCTGGGTAAACCAACAACGCCGCTTGGCGAAGAACTGCAAGGATCAAGTATCTTCAGAAGGGCCTAAACATAAGAGAGATGGTCAAAACACAACATCGGACGCTAACTTGACTTTGGGAGCTAAAGAAAATCAGGCAAAACCGGCGTTGAGCGTCATCGACGAACAACGCTCGGATGCTGGCTGTTCAGATATCGATATTGGCTTATCAAAGCATCGGAGTGCTGATAATGTTTCTGGGCAAGAACATTTGTGCATTCCTCGAAGTCTTCCAGCCCAGCGCCCCCGGTCCTTGTCAGAGGAAGAGACAACTGAAGGCCAGTCGTACACTTTTTCAGAAGATTTGAGACCACACAACCATAGTCCTGCGACATCGGCTACAAGTCAACCTAGTCTCGATGTACCTGAAATCCCTGAAATGAGTGAAGAAGACGAATATACGTCCGACTCTACAGATGAGATAGACGAAGGAGAAGATTCATTTTTGGAAGCATTTGAGGCGACATCCCTGAGTCTAGACCTTCTCCCTTGCATACTCGCCCTGAGAGACCAGATCGCAGCGCGGGTATTTGAGAGGTTTTCCCAGTGGGTTAGGTCATGTAACTCTGGGCAAGCGACTGAAGGCGCCGATTCTAATTCAAGCACGCCTTCGGAGAGCAATTCTGGTTTCAAGGACTCTAACAACTCGCCAAGCCAGGGTGGTAGCGGCAAGAAGAGAAGGCTCGATGGTGATGACTCCAACAGGTCAGACAAGGGAAATGGAGATGACCAAGGCAAACGCCAGAAGACTGGTCCAATCTCAACGACAGAAGATGCTAAGCAGCCTGAAAAGACTTTTTCCTGTCCATTTCGGAAAAGATATCCAGCCATGGAGCTGAGTCCATCATGTTCTAAGAGGGGTTGGGCACAGGTTCGCAGGATCAAGTAGGTCTCAGACATCCAACGCTTTCGGTTTCTCCCCACTCCACGAGCCTGAAAAGGAAAAAGAGCCCGAACTAATCTCACTAGGGACCATATATATCAGCACCACGTGATCCCTATTCATTGTGAGAGGTGCAACGTGGAATTTGAGACAGACGCCGAATTGACAGACCACCGCCGTCAGGATGTGTCTTGCTCCGTTGAACCCGTCAAAAACAGAGTTGGTATTAATAAAGTAATGGAAGAGAAGCTGAGAAGTAGGAAGGGTATACAAAATATGCCCGAAATCGAGCGCTGGACGAAAATGTACGAAATTATATTTCCAGGTGCCAAGATTCCTTCTTCACCTTGTAAGTCACTCTCACCCGAATAACTATGTCTAGTAGCCTAATTGGTAACAAGATCACGAGCCAACGATCGTGGGAAATACATCAAGGGCCGAAAATACCGTGACGGAATGCATTGACTTCTTGCGTCTAAACCTCCCACCACAAATCACTTTTCGGGTAACAGAGAAGATACACAGAATTCCAGGGGCTCGGACAAATTTTCAAGGACAGGAACAAGCATTATCCATTGCAATCCAAGAATCCGTTTGGCATGTAATCAATCATGCTCTGCCGATATTAAAGCAGAAGCTATTATCCGAAACAACCTCCCATGATACTAGAATGTCCGAGGAGCCAAGCGAACCGACAGTGGCGAGAAAGGAAACACCATTTATTGAGACACTGCAGTATAGCCAAAACGGCGGGATCTCCCCCGAACACAACCGAGCCCTGACCTTACAACAAGGCTCAGACAATGATGTTAGGAACAATGAGGAGGTGCCACGTTTGCATCGTCCGCCCAGCGAGTATGATTCACAGAATATGGATGCTTTGCAGAATATGGATGATTTACTGAATGCGGGTGGTTCACTGAATATGGATGCTTTGCAGAATATGGATGATTTACTGAATGCGGATGGTTCACTGAATATGGGTGCTTCGCAGAATATGGATGATTTACTGAATACGGATGGTTCACTGAATGTAGTTCTTCCGCGCTATGATCACAGTTCAAGTTGGCCGGGTCCAAATAACGACAATCCGTAAAGCAACATAACCCTAAAAAGACATAAGAAATTCACTTTAGGAGCATATATTTATTTAGGTTTTATCACTTATTCACATTCGACAAAAGTAAAAAGACATAGTTCTATAGCAACGGCCCTGTGCAACAAAATGCCTGACAACCATTCAAGGGTTGCCTTCTATTGGTTGAATAAATAGTGTGCATACCACTGATTAGTATACCATTGCCACTCGTACTGAAATGACTTTTATGAATATCTACTTTGGGTGCTGATGGATGTACACTTGGCCTTCTCTGATTTAGTTGGCTGGAGCCCCTGGCTTTGACCCGCTTGGAATTTTATGACGCTCAGGGAGATAGTCCACTGCCTGCTAGCGCATGCTGGCTCTAGTTATCATGCAAGCGTGGCGGATTGGCTTGCATGAACCAACAAATATATCAGATACTACTAGGCGTGTGTGACTTCCAAACTATCTCCCAACTCTTCTTGATCATGCCTTTCTAATCTTTTTGCTCCGGGCGATAAATGTCTCCTCTGGCAGTTCGGGGGCCGCACTTGAAGGAAACAACTTCCCACCCTCTCTGGTTAGGTCTTAATGTACCATGACCGGGCACAAGCGTGACAACATCGCAAAGTAGGACACTGGCCACAATCCACATGGCGGTAATGGTTTATCATAAGCTGAAAGAAGATGAAAACAAATCCTCAAGAGACTAATGATTTTCATGATAATAAATTAGCAATTATTAATAAAATAATGTTTATTAGCATTAACAGATATTAAGCAAGTTCCAGACAGAAGAAATCTTGATTTGATAAATCCCTTGAAACCTACAACGTTGACTTGGGTGGGATCTGGACGCCGCTGTGGGTTGAAGCAGGATCTTTGGGGGTCAATATCAGAGTAACAAGCCCAACCTGTTCTCTCTCCCCACACTAACGGTAACTGATTTCATAGAGTGAATCCACTTGACAAAAGAAGCGAGTGCAAAAAGTGAAGGGATGTCGCAAAAAAAACATACAACAGCGAGGATTCCCCGGTCGTCACCGACCCGAGTACTAATTCACCGCTTCTCAGCTTGACTATGGGAGAGCGGACGGGATCCCGTATTTTCTGAGAGCTATGGTCGTATGTGATTGTTGAGGGGGATTCAAGGCTTATGATTAGATCCTTCCAAGCGATAGAGAAGGAAGCAAGCCACTGCAGTATACTACTTTCAGTAAATAAATACTAAGGACACTCTGAATATATGTCATTCCAGGCCAAAATGTTATTAACCAGCTCATCTTCAGATACCCTTGCATTAGCAAAATATTCCCGCTTAGGACAACGAAATTGCACATGAACTTCGCGGGCAGCATCCCAGCTAAAGAATCCAGCCATCTCCCAATCAATCAGAGCAACAATCTTTCCATCGTCCACAATAATGTTATCCCGCTTAATATCATTGTGGGCAAACCTTGGGTCTTTGTCATTTGCGTGTTTAGAGAAGATAATGTCATATTCTTCATCCATTAAACCCTTATTGTAGATGGGGTCTGGGTCAGGAACCACATAAGTTGGCCCCTTGGCCACGGTGTCTAGAGGCTTGATAGTATAGAGCTTGCGAATTGCTTCACGGGTCTGGGTTTTAAAAGATGCTTTTTCCTCTAGAGATAGGTACTGCCAGGCTACATCAAGAGTGACGCCTGGAATCCTTTCTTGCACGAGGACTTGGCGATTGTTCAACTAGACCGAAGTTAATATGTGTTAACCTGAGAAATACTAAAAATACCTTTCCGGAGAAGAAAATCCGGGGCACTTTGATGTCACATAGGACTTGCTTGGCAAGTAACAGGGCAGCAACTTCATTCTGGTCGGCAAGGATATATTCTTGGAATGGCCCTTCCTTGAGATGAGCAGATTTGACGATGACGGTCCCAAGGGCGAAAACGTCACGGCGGCCAGGTGAGTTCTCATATATGCGGGATTCAGGTGTGCATTGATCCAATACTGATAGCCAGTAGTTGGTCGACTCTGGGGTGGTTGAATTGATGTGCTTCGCGTCAGGAACAAAGTCATTTGATTGAGGGCGATAGCGACCGAACTGAGGGATATCAGCGTAGCGATCAGATGCCGGAATCCGGGCTGGATCAGCCTCGTAAGGGTTAACAGTAGGAGACATAGCGACAGAAGATAACGGGCTGGGTGTTTGTCAAAAGAGGAAGCAATTTCCTGGCTCATGTGCAATCCAAGTTTGGATAAATTATACTCTCCGCAAAGTGACACTGCGTGGCTACTTTTTACTGGATAGTTCTATTTGTACGCGCCAGGGCACAAGGCCGTGCACATGATCAGCCGAGAAGCCAATTTGACTCAGCTTGTTTTTCTACTTGACAACCAACGCGCCAACCCTGCCGTTTACCAGCAGCGATGTGAGATGAATACTGATTGGGCGCCATGAGACGACTCTTGACCGAAAGGCCCGCCCACGCTGTGATCTTCAACTCCTGACCAATAGTGGATAACCAACAACCAACATTTTCGAGTCCTGCCGCTCTGAACAACGACGTCACGAAGCATGTGTGTGCGATAACGGGCTATCAGTGGGAAATTCACTCGGGGGCTAGAAAGCTTTCGCTCCAGAAAACATATAAAACGCCTTCAATCTGCCTGAAATCAATTGTTCATCTCAACTGAATCCTATGCGCATCATTCTCATCAAGCAATTCTTCAAAGACACACTCTCTTCATACCACTTCTGCCTCCTCAAACCGTTTCTCTTATTTCCAACACAATGGCTACTCGTTGCTCTGTTTGTAACGGCTGGATGAACAACACTCGTGGTGGTGTTCATAATTGCCCAGGTGCTGGTGCCGTCGCCGATGACGTTGAAGTCAACAACAATACTGAGGAGCAGGTTCCTCAACTTCTCGAAACCACTAACTAGTTGGTGAAATGTCACGTAAACAGCCCTCTGCATGAATTTGTCCGGAACTATTAAACTAACTATACAAGAACTCAGGTCATGAAATCTTGTGGCCAGCCATATGCTGCTTCTGGTTGTCGGAAAATTTCCCGCTAAATTTTGTGGATGGCGGTGATTTACGAGGAGCAATCGTGTTGTGGGCTGGCTTCTTGTACTTCTCTGTGTCATTTCATTTTCTCTTGAGCTGGGCGATTTCAATCACTTCCGTCAACTTGGCTAGCTTAGCGAGATAAAGTATGCTGACGATAGGTCAATTTAAGATCTGCTATTGTTTCTTTTAAGACCAAACAGGATTTTTCTCCGCCGGCTTCCTTCTGTTCTTGCCTTTCCTTCTTCCCATGTACATACTGTCATTTATAGCGATAAACCACACAAGGAGAATTGAAGTTGTTCTTATTTTATTGCCTGGCTCTGTGTGTTTTGAGAAGTAAATCTCCAGATTTCCAGCAAAACTTGTTTGGCGATTTGGGTAATATCTGGTGTCGTAGTTATATTTTAAATAGAAGCAAGCTGCTCAATCCAATATAAGTCCGTGAATACGATGCCAACTTACCAAATGCATTACACCTGAGCTATTAAAATGAGAGAAAATTATACGTGATCACATTTTCAAGCGCTAATTAAATTAAGCAAGTCTAGCCCATGTGCCTCCCGAAGCGGAGGATTGAGCTTTCGAATCCGGCAGCCTAAACCTCTGAAAATCTAGTCATTTCAATACTACAAGGGAACTTGACGGGATCCCGTATTTTCTGAGAGCTATGGTCGTATGTGCTAGGCCCGACGCCCGAACAGCATTATCAATATTTCCCCTTGGACTATTGGGACTTCGCCACCCTGGGGCTTCTTGACTTGGTTGGCTAGATTAGCTAATCGTTATCAGGGGGTTTCAGTTAATTAGATAGGTATAGCAAACAAAATCATGTGTGGCGCCCCCAGAGTTTCTTGAAATGTATATATTGGAGCATTAGGACTAGCTAGGGTCTTACGTCTAAATGGAGAGTGTACTCCATCAAGACTCGACTTCGACAGTATCTAAATTAACATTGAGCCTCCTTCATTATTATGTGACAGCTTGGAGCGTCGAGCTGGCACAAATTAACCAGCCTGTCTTGAACCCATTCCAGCTTACTTCTGACGGCGCTGGTTCTCCTCATCAGTCGATGTGAACATGGCAGCATTGGTTGGTGAGCTGGCATCGCTGGAGCTGCCGTTTCGGTGCTCGACATTGATCTTTTCGTCGTGGTGGCTGTCGACTGCAATGAGGAGCTCTCCATTCTTGCCGTATCGGTGAGGCTCGATCTCGGCCTGCTTGACAACATCGAAGGCAGCCTTCTTGCCCTTGACTTTCTGGAAGATGACATCCATTTCTTCCAAGCTTCGCAGGGCGGTTTCGGGGTAGAACAGATAGACGGCTGAACGGGTATATTAGCGTGCTGTTCCATGAATGACATCTCACGATTAAAGTCACGTACCAGGGATCATCAAGAAGTTGATAATAGCAAATACGGTATAAGTGTTGTGGCCGATGTTAGTAAAGGCGACGGGGGTAACCATGACGACCTTTTAAAGATAAGTCAGTTGCGGAGTGGGGAAAATAAAGGGTCTGGGATATTTACCATGAAGTTGAAAATCCAGTTTGAACTTGTTGACAAGGCGTTGGAGGGAGCACGGATGTTGAGAGGGACAATTTCGGCAGGGTAAAGCCAAGTCATACCAAGCCTAAAATTAGGAATTAGTCATCTTTGTTGTGTACAATTAGAGGGGAGAGGTAGTCGAGTGCAACTTACCAGCCGACGGCGAAGAAAGTGTTGAAGACAAAGAGAAACACGATGCCAGCAATCTGGCAACCCTTGTTGTCAGGCTGAGAACCGACACCGGAAAGAACTGCCATTGTAGCAGCCTGACCGATAGCACCGAAAAGCATCAGCTTTCTACGTCCAACGCGCTCGACGAGGTAGACAGCGGGCCAAGAGGCAATGAAGTATTCTGTACCGTTGAGAGCAGCCAACAACCGAGCCATGCCGTCACTCATGCCCAAATCCTTGTAAATCTTGGCCGCGTAGTAAGTGATAAGGTTGATACCGCAAATCTGCTGCATCATCTGGTTGGTGAATCCAATGGCCACACGGTGGAAGTTTCGGTTGTCGTTGAACTTGAAGAGGTCGGCGAAGGTACCCTTGCTCATCTCAGCGTTTGTGTCCTTAATGGCCTTGAGCTCGTTCTCAACAAAGGGGTCTTGCTCATCGAGATCAGCAATGGCAGCAAGCACAGCACGAGCTTCCTCATCTTGACCCTTGAGAATGAGCCAACGGGGGGACTCGGGCAGACCCATGACCAAGGCAAGAATGAAGAAACAGAAGGCAATCTGGAAGGCAATGGGGAATCGCCAGGCGACAGAGCCTGGAGCGTGGGCCAATCCATAGTCAATCCAGTAAGATATCATGATACCACCCGAAATGAGGGCACCTTCAATCATGACCAGTTTGCCTCGTTTGTGAGAAGAACAGGTCTCAGACTGCCACATGGGCACTGTGGACGTGTTTCCGCCGTTGCCAAGACCCGTAATGATTCGACCGATAATGAAGTGTTCCAGAGTAGTAGCGGAGGCCTGAAGAGCAGCACCAACAACCATGATGGCAGTACCGAGGAAGATCATGCGCTTGCGACCGAGAGGGTTTCCAATGAAGATAGTGATAATGGCACCGATGAAGCATCCCAAGTTGTAGGAGGCAATGGCGATACCTTGGTTGCTGGAACGTTGGGACTTGAGAGCAGAGGTGATTCCATCCTCGCTGTCATTGATGTCGGGGAACTGGGCCAAGAAGACGGGCAGAGTCAGGATACCTCCCATGACACCTTGATCTGCATTGTGTTAGTGTTGGTGGGTCCCAGGCGGCTCGGTTCAACATGACCGAGCTGGATCGTCAATTGATGACAGGAGAGTGCTTACCGTAACCAAAGAGGAGGAAATCACATCCTGCAACGAGACCGATGGCGTAGTTGAGAGATTTGCCTCTCATTCCAAGATATGTCCTGGACATGATGGGCGGTATTGACGAGTGTATGCCACTGCGTCGGGTACAGGTTGGAGAAGGGCGGGATGAGTTCAGCACAAGATTTCTTGTGCAAGTGAGACTTGTTCCAGTGGGTAGAGATGTGAAGACACTGTTGAAGACATGAGGAGAGTGATCGTCGGGGGGGATGCAACGGGGTCTATATAAGCAGGCGGCGACGATATCTGTCAGTCGCACATCAGAGGGGAAGGGTCGTTGAGCTTGGGAAAAAGTCAAGCCGAACCACTGGGCCCACGGTCTCTGCCATGATAGCGACACCCTTGACTCAGGTGTCGCATAAGGCGACGTCTGTGGACAAGGACATGTACACGCACACGCACCTTGACCCATGTACCGCAGCGCAAGGTTTGTGCCCAGTGAGCCCAGCCCTCTCCGCAGCTACTCTAGGTCTGCCGCCGTGGTGTGTGACACCCCGGCAGCTAGAGCTCGGAGCGAAAAGGGAACATGGAATTGAGATGCACCATATTCGATACACACACACCTCGTCGTTCTAGCCCAGGAGGCGAGCTGGTCCCAGCTCCACGAGTTAAATCCTCACGGGACCGCTCCAACCGCAGCCTCTCCCTCTGCCTCGCCGTGATGATGGCCATCACGCAGATGCTGGAGCGTGGGGAAAGCACGACGTCATTGTAGGCGCGCCGATGGGAGGGATTCGGGGGATGAAAACCGGGGCCTGGAGGCGTCAAAGGACCGGCCGTCAATCCCTGGCGCGGCGTGCCATTGGGTCTGGGGATGGGTGGGCTTCCCAGCGCCCGAGCATGCGTTTTGACCGGCTGTTCACGTTTCCCTTCGGGGCTCGCATCCTTGGCCCAGCGAGCGGAGGGCCATTGGACGAATGCGTCCCCGGGCCTCGTGTCGGGTCGGGCATTTTCTCTTTTACACTTTGTTTTTTCTTGGCCCGTCGCAAAGAGCGGGAGCGAGCACACCCGCTCGCCAAGACCACCACCCGTTTGCATGATTCGCGAGTGGCGAAACAATAGAGGCCGTTCTAACGACGAGGTTGGCGAGTTTAAAGCTAGACGGGGTAATCCGAGCCCTGTTAAGTGAGAGACGAGCTTGGCGATTGGGGAAAACTACGCGTAGAGAAAGGGAGGAGCGAGGGAGGCTCTTCACGTGAGCCGCCTCTAGACGCTGGCCCTCAAGACCAGATCCATGTCTCCCCGCCAAGGACATGGCGGGGACAAAGGATCGTGGGCGGCGCCATGGCGTCGCTCCGTCCTGGGCGACACTGCCGAGAGGTCAGCCAAGCGTGAGGCTCTGCGGCGGAAGCTTGGCCGCGACCTGCGAAACAACGACACGACTGTGCACCAATATATACACGGCTCCAAGAAACACCAATTCTCTATGCAACTGTTTCTCTGCTGGCTCAGATCAACATGTTTTTCTTTGTCACGCCGCACTGGACGTGCGGCACATCTTTACAAGGTGTGCCTGCATCTGCACACCAGCCCGGCCAATCTCCGCCTCCCCCAGAGTCAGGGAGGTAGGTGGTGTGCGGTGCCCCGGACCATTTCCCACAACCCAGCCCAGCCCACGTCTTTTTTTCTCGTTGTCACACTCCGGGGTCGGAACCTGGCAGAGGAGAATGCCTTAGCCCTGCTTGCTGCTTGCTGAGAAAGGTTTGGGGGGAACCAGCGCCTCCCGCGAGCCTGCCGCGACGCCACCGGCCGGCCAGATTTAGTATCGCGAGTTTTATAGGCCACTATCGAGATACGCCGCTCTACTAAGCAAGCCGCCATGCACTCCGGATTCAACCACCAACAAAACGTCTAGAACAAAAGATCACGAGCTAAACCAGATCATGGCATTCTTGACGATTGGACACATCTGTTGTGAGACCTATTTCCCCTTGTGCCTCCCCTAGCTCCTCTCCAGTGCTGCCCGACACCCCTGCCCGCCTTGTTTTCGTCTCGTTCGTGGATGGCACCAACGGTGAGTGCTTTTTGCCATTTCTCCCTCTACCATCGGCTCTTAGCCCGTCATGAACGGAGCTGCTCGCCAGAGGATCCCTCCCGCGCGGGCTGGGGGGCTCCACCAAGATACTACGCCGTACCTTTGCCTGACGGTTCGAAAACGTTGCCCCCTCCCCGGCGGCCTGCGAAAAAGCTCTTCCTTGCTGGGTGGGCACCAACAAGGGAAAGACACAAACCAAACATGCCATTTGCGAAATTCCCAACAAGTGGGTTCACGGTCCCTGCTGATCCACCGAGCTTGTGCGAGAACCGATACCGTCAGGGACGAATGGCGAGTGGCCGTTCGACTGCACCGTAATCAACGTCCCGCTTCGGATATATACGGCGACGTTTGGTCTCCATTTTGGTGCTTGATTTGACCGTCAGAATTTTAGGGCCATGGAGCCGCCATGGATCCCTTACGTCACTAGAGCCATGGGCGGGCCGATTGAGATGGGTTCAGCGAGCAGGTCTCGGAACGCTGTTGGGCTTTTCGCTCAGTCAGGCCTGCAGTTGAGCTGCATCTCGCACCCAAACAAAACAAAAAGTCGCCTTCTTTGCGCACGACGAGAAACGACGAGCTCGAAAATAATGTCCTGCCTAATTTGGGGGCGTCTTCGGGTTTCCTACATTGGGCCAAGATGGACCATTAAGCTGAATCAGAAGAATAACCCGGGCGCGTCACACGTGCAGTGGCGCACTAACAGGGCCGCCGTCTATCGCGGCGACGGCGCCCAAGTGCCGTGTGGCCGGCGACGTGGGTCCGGAAATCCTTCGGTCTTGGGACCCGAGAGATGAAACCACTGCAAGGCGATACGCGCCATCGGGTATTGGGTACCTGCGATCCGTGCCAGGCTTGGATATATTGAAATGTCCCGGCGACCTGGCACGACTGTTTCCTCTTGAGCTGGGCTCGTCACTCGTCCGACCTGCTCGCGGCCCAGAAGCCGCCGCAATGCAACCCGGGACCTTGCACAACTCTTCAAACAACCAATGCCGTGGCTTGGGCGACGTCGAAGCCCGTCCAGATATCCTCAGATTTTTCTCTCCACATCTAAGATCCCTGCACATCACACCACGATCCAGCATGTGCAAAGGGTTCTCTTTTTTTTTTCTGATCCTTTTGCTTTTCGCGAGGCATTAATAGAAATACCATTTTGTGCGAACTCTTGTCTTGGAGGTGGTCCAAGAGCCTAGCCTTTCTGACCAACGTCTCGCTGATCACTACTGTTTTGAGTCCGTCTGCTTCCCCATCGGACCAACGCCTGCCGAGGGCATAGACGGTTCTTTTTCCTGCGCTTCATCTTCTTGTCGAAGAAAAATATTAAAAAAAATATTGAGGTGCTTTATGAAAATTGGATCCCCTGTAGGAGGGGTCCGTTTCCCCGCTTGCAGATGCCCTGGTACAGCCAGATTCTGATCTTCCCCTCACTCGCAGCCCAGATGCGACGCCGCAACTGCGCAAGCAACTCGCTCGGACTAGAGGACGCCCAAAGACGCAGCGCATCGCATGGCAGATAACCTACAAGGCTAGCGATCCCCGGCGCGGACCCAGTCTTTCCTCTCCAGGCAACAGAATAAAATAAAAAAGAGCCAACCAGACGTGCACTTGCGGACCGCAGGCTAAACCCTGCAAGGTGTGTCGCGGTTCCAAAACGTCTTGCTTGGGTCACATTCTTGTTGACTCGTGAGGGAAGCATCCCCGACCTGGAGCACGCCAACACGACTCCATATTTTTTTTTTGCTCGAATGGAGCCATGTAGTTTAATTCCTTGCATTGCATCAAATAGAACGGTGGGGAGGTATCATTCATCTCACGTCATGCCAAGACAGACACGGACACGGCAGACAAGTTTTGCAGCCATCAACGGGCTGTGTGCTTATCGATCGGCCCGCCCATCATTGCCCGAAAACCTCGGTCAGGACCCACGAGGATGATCAAGATGATAGTGAATTTTTTTTTTTTTAATTTCTTCGCCCAGGATTGCCAAGAGAAGAAAGGAACAAAAAAGACGCTCGTGTTGTTGATAGCACGAAAACAAGCAACAAACTAGCACAGAAAATAAAGCTTCTAAAAGACAAAACGCTAGCGAGTCCACCAGGCTCACTCCATCCGACCTCATAAACTTCCTAACCTAGCCGCCTCCGTCCTCCCCGTCTCCACCAACCAAAACCCCTTCAATCACACATCACACCCCGTCCCACCATCGGGTTTCCTCTTTGGGCAAACCCGACGACCTTTTTCTTTACCCTTTCCCACACGCTCTATTTCCCCCCTCCGTCTCTCTCTCCGTCCGTTCTCCTTTATCCCCCCCCTCTGAGAAGCCTTGGCCGCCCCAATCTCCCACGCAAGCCCGGTCCGCCTTTTTTGCTCTGGTAGCTTTGACGATCCTCCGCAACCAGTTGCCCCATGACAAGACGGCACGGGAAGTTTAGGCCGGGGCGGCCAAGGTCAAGCATGTGTGGCACGCACGGCCTCCACCCACCCCTCTGGTCGAGACTCCCTCTATCGCTGACAAAGGGCGCTGATCTCTCTGACTCCAGTTCAACTCCAAACTCCATCAAACGGGCCTTGGGGTAACAATGGGGAAACTCATTCTGGCGTGCGTCTTCCCCGGACTCTGCTGCGCTGGTCTAGCCCGCCTGGTCGAAGCGCATAATGTGTTTCGTGTCGGTGTGGATTATCTTTATTTTTTATCTTGCCCTTGCATCTATGTATGTATGTATGTAGCTGCGCAGCGTGTTGTATGTGTGTACATGTAAAAGCGTCCATCGTGAGACGTTACAGACAGAGCAGAGATGACGGCCCCTCTCCAAGGTGCTCTGTCAAGTATAGCAAGTGATACAGTTTCCCTCTCCAAGAAATAATGCTCCCCCCTCCCACCGTTCGCCGTGAATAATGCATCCTGAAGACGAGGCTACTATTGTCTCCCTCGCCTCTCTGCCTCAAACAGCTCCCGCTTCATGTCCATTAGCATATCCTCCAATCGGTATACGTCGTCGCGGGACAGTGCTGCTTCGCGAAGCTGATCTAGACCGCCACGTAGTGTATCCAGGATGGAGCTAGTCTTGCCTTCTCCAGCCTCTGCTTTTTCCGTGCAGAGCGCATCTGCTTCCTGCGATGCAGCAAGGTCCACATCTTCATGTGATTGACTCTGTGAAGCCGCGTTAGACTCGGTCACCAGCTGCGACATGAGCTCTTCGTCCGTGTCCCCTTCAGCACGGTCAGTTGACGCCGCCTGCTTGGTCGGCAGCTTTAATGCTTCCTCCACCCCTGAACCCTGGGATTCTGTTTCTTCTTTTTTGCTCTTGTTTCCTGCGGTCCGGCGCGAAGAGCGCCGCGTCTTGGTGGCTGGCGAATCGGTCTCTGCCGCTGCTGGCGTCTCCTGCGTCTCCTGCGTCTCTTCCACTTGGTCTTGTTCTGGTGCAGCACCGGATCGTCTCCGTTTGCTGCGGCGCTCGGCATGCATGGCGGCCCGTTTCCTCTTCTTACTCTGGCTCTTAGTCTGGCTTTGGCTCTGGCTCTGGCTCTGCGACTCTTCTTCCGGCTGCACGGGCGTTGATGGGATTATTGGTGACGGAGAGCGCTTCATGCCCCGTGTCCTCATTTGTCGCTCTTTCTCTGGGGATTCAGCTTGGACCGTGATGCATCCAGTTGTGGACCCGTCCACCTTTTGAGGTGAAGCATTGCCGAATGACAGCTCACGGTTTCTTGCTTCGAGCTCGACCACCAGTCTCATCATGCCGCTTTCGTCAACTTCGCTCAGCTCAAATGAAGAGTCGTGCTTCAAGTTGTCGGCCGCCCCTGTGGCTTCTGCAGGTGGCTGCTCTGGTGGTATTTCGGGGCTGCTTCTGGCATCCACAAACTCGTCATCTACGGACTTGGGGGTGTCCTGGACTTTATTGTCAGGTGGTGCACGGTGTCGAGGGGTGGAAGGAACATCCAGCGCCGCCTCGCCAGCTTCCTCGATAGTTTCCTCAACTTCCTCAGCCACCGCAGGAGCAGCATCCTCAATAATCACAGGCGCAACTTCCTCCGCAAAGCTTGAGGGAATGACTTCTTCCGTTTCGGCCGGCGACTTTGACTTGGCCCTCTTACGGCGACTGCGTCGCGAAGCTCGCCCGGTAGATGTGACCCGAGGGAGCCTATCTTCGGCTCTTTGATTTGTCGGGGGTGTTCCTGGAGGTGAAGAAAACTGCCAGCTGTCCAAGGAGCTTCTGGCTCTAGATCTGGTTTGGATCTCGGTCAACAGCGGGTTACGCCTGGGCTCTGGTGGTGATGAAGGTAGGTCCGCGTAGTCTTCCATCTGCAATGCCTGTCCACGTCGAGGAGTTGGCGTCGAGCTGATGAACTCGTCGTAAGAAGCAGTTTGTTCGGGGGTCGACTCTTTGTTTCTGGGTTTGCTGACATCGGTCTCCTCCTTGACCTTTTCCTCTTCGGCAGCTTTGGAACGGGTCCTCGGGCTGGATCTAATACCTGCATAGATTCCGGCATTCTCTTGCTGTCTTTGTCGCACTTCCTTTTGTCTCTCTGTAAGGTGCTGAGACTCTTCAACCAGAGGAGAAGACACAATCGGAGCGAATTGAATCTGAGAATTGTCATGTCGCAGACGTGGGGTAGTCGTGCGTCTCCTAGACTTAGACTTGATTTCCGCCACGTCCGGAGTCGCATCCCTACGGCGCTTCCTAGTCATCGGTCCCTTAATCGACGACTTGAGCAAGGATACACCTGGAGGGGCGGGTGGTTCTGACTCATTTCGGGATGACTTGGTTGATGATAGCGCAATGAAGCTGAGGTCGTCTTGCGATTCGATAAATGACTGAGCCTGGGCACCAAACTCGCCGCTTGATTCCTCAAGGCCGGGGAAGGATACGTCTACTCTCGGTCGAAGGGCCGCGATGATTGATTTAAGGCTATCAGAACATTCAAGGCTTTCCTCGTCCTTGTAGATTTCGTTCCAGGTTTCGGCCATCTTGTTGACGATGTAACGGTGTTTGCTTTTGAATCCTGCCGAAATCAGCGCCTCAATCTGGTTGAAGTCTTTATTTCCAAGAGACCCCAGGGAGATGAACTGACGGCCAACAGTATCCCAAATTGTCCGCAGCTGATCATTGTTAGTGTTTGCATTCTGCAAATCGTCTTCGGGACTTACAGCAATCCCTACAGGGGACTCGTCGCTCAGCTTCAACTGAGCCTTCTCATCCTGAATCCACGGGCAGAGACCGTCCTGCAACTTCAACAGCATCTTGATGCTAGTTTCTGGAGAATAAGCGACCATAAACTCGTGGATAGCATCAAAGTAGGATGCGGTGTCGGTTTCATCGTCAAACATTTCAAGATTATTGTAAATAAATTTCATACTCTGGTCGTGGAGCTTGTAGAGGTTATCAAAAGGATCAAACGACGAGGCTCTTGTAGTGGCGGGGGGCGCCCCCCAAAGGCGACGCCGAGCGACTTCAACTGCTTGGCGATCTCTTGGCAGCTTGGCAATTTTGAAGAGCATTGTCGCAACCGTGAGAGCTAGCTTATTTGGTCTACCAGAGCTAGTGAAAAAGTTTTCCGCGACAGTTTTGGAAATGGGCTCAATGAGCCCAATAGCACGGCCAGCATCACCACACTCTTGCACAATGTGGTTCGAAAGCAGATCGAAAAGCGAGATCCAGTATCGGGAGGGGAGTTTAGGATGAGACAAAAGACCCCGCTCCAAGACTGTTACGATTTCTCGATACTCTGGTCCAAGAAGCCTTTCGCTGCTTGAAGGGTTTGAGCTGGTAATCATTTGCTCCAAAGCAAAACGCATGTTGTTGGCAGCCAAGACCCATGGACCGTAGGGGGTGAGGGCATCTTGAGGCAGCAATCGGAGCATTTCCCGAGTGAGCTCGGCGCGGATCTTGTTGCTCCTCTCGTTGAAAAAGGGTTCGAAGACAGACTGAAAGAGTCCGCACAGATCCTCATCATCGGCTGCGCCGGGTGGGACAGAGCATAGAATTGAAAAGAGATGATATACAGGGGCCTGAACAATTCCGCTCGGTTTATCCGCGCGTTCGGGTCGGTGAGACGGGGTAGCAGGTTCAAATGTGTTGGTCATGGTCATAGAGAGTCTCTTCTCAGTGAAGGGAAGCAACCCAAGGCTCTTCACCAAAACATGAACGTAGTTCTTGATGCTAGGCAAGAATTTTGACTTCAGAGCCTCTTCTCCATCTGTACAGCCATCTGACCACATCTTGTACAAGAGAGAAAATGCAGAGGCAAAGAATCTTGCAGTGTCTTCGGACACCTTGATATCCTTTGCAGAGGCAGCGGCGATTGACCCCGTCAGTGCCTGCCAGAGCCGATATGCCAAGCTTTCCTTGTTTGCCAGATCGGTAAACTTCTTCTCCAGAATGGGGCCAACCAGCTGGAACACCTTATCGCAGTTGCGCCGTGTCCATTTAGCGTCAATTGAAGGTAGGTCTTCAGGGGCAACAAGAGGCATGTCCCTGATGCGATCCTCTCTCCAGCCCCGAGGCGTCGTCACATCCAGTAAACCTGTCAGGATACGAGATGCTTGAGTCAATGAGTCGCTGTGACCGTCAGACTTCTCATTAAGGTTGATGAGCTGAGCCATGACGGGTTGCAGCATAAGGTCCCAAGCGGCATCGGCCGAGGTGTTGTCGGGACTCGGCCTGAATGCATAGTAATACAAATTGCAGATACCACCAAAAACAGTCCTTCTCAGCTTCATTCCCTCCTCGGCTTGTTTGACATTGACCTTTCGGCGCAGTTGGCTACTTAGGGGCTGAGCCAACAGGCTCAAACCCTTTGGTGTCGTTCCCTTGCTATCAATTAATGAAAGGTATACGTAACGGTTCCAAGCATAGTTTGCTTCCTGCTTTGTCTGCGAATCGGGGGCATTGAACGCAGATTGAGCAAGCCTCAGCCAAGAGTTGAAATGTTGCCATCTATCGAGCGGACAACGTAGGAATAGTGTAATCGCGCTCAAGATTTGAGGAACAGCTGCAGAGCTTTCTTTATCCTTCATCATTCCGTCGAGCTTTTTCAAGTACAACTCGATATATGTGTGATCGCCTTCCAGGGTCTGAAATATCTCGGTCGCCTTGCGCATTACTGCCTTCTCGTTTCGCAGAGTGAACCCTGCGTCCATTCCTAAGCTGATGGCCTGGGCGCGAATATCTCGAATGGAGCTCAGCATATCTGTAAACATGTCCGTTATCCAATCCGTATGCATAGCCATGTAGCCTCGCGATTGTTTTATGAGGCGCTTGTAAATTTGGATGCGCCCCATGACAATGCTCTTGCCTGTGAGGCGGTCCTCAATCTTTTGCAGCGAGTTCACCAACCGACCAACCCGGTCTAGAGTCATTATCTTGGGAGAGAAGGACTGGAAGGCAATCACCTGCATCAGGTGACGCACGAGGTCTTTGGGTACAGCCGGATCTTCAAAACATCGGATGCAGTGGTCGATGATAAAAACGCCGAAGTCGGAAGTAAGCGTGGATGCGATGGCCTGAAAATGCAAAAAAGTGGTGAGAAGTGTCAGGGCATGATTGACAAGAGAACTATCGGCAGACCCGTTCTCCGTCTTGGATTTGATGTCGCGCTGGATGAATTGCATGAACAAGCCCATCTTGTCCTGGAGAGCAACCCGGTCGGGCAGGTTGTTGGAGGCCTTGAGGGCGCGAGCAAGCATCATGTAGGCATCGAGGCGCGAGTCCCGGTCCGAGCCGGCCAGCTGCTTTATCGTTGATTCCAACATCTCGGCAATGTTGGCCTGGTTCGAGAGGCCATCGAGGCCACCGTTGAGAGAGGAGGCGAGCGGGTTGAGCGAAGCGGTGGCTTTGAGGATGCCTTTGACAGGTCTCGACGCCGATCGGCTAACAGAGAGGGGCGACGCCCTGTATGGCTTGCTAGAGTCGCGGTACTCTGGAGGGTCCTTGTACTCCGTATGCGCAGACCATTCGACCCTTTTTCTGATCCGCTGCGAGGCAGACTCTGAGTTGGTTGCCGGAGTGGACAGGGGGGAGCTCGGGTTTGGAGGCGTCGAGAGTTGCAATCGGGGGTCAAAGGGGCTGCGAGCGAGGACCGATCTGCGAGCGACGAGGTTCGGTTCTCGAGGAGGAGTCGGTGGCCGGTTCGGCAGCGACTCGAGGACGGTGTTGGAGGCCGTGGCTGAAGATGCCATGGCTGCCAGGCAGCGTTGGCGATCTAGACAGCGATGAATTGGCCGGGTAACCGTCAAAGAATCATATATCGATGGGCGAGAGGGTATGCTGGGACTGGACTCTGCAGACCAGAAAATGAGCGACAACAAAGACCTATTCTGATATCAAGACAAAGAGAAGCGTCGAATAGTCAACGAACGGAATGATGGCGTTGAATTTGGTGTGGAGGTCGTAAACTCTGGACTCTGCAACCCAATGTTACTAAACTGGGACCCTGGTCCGCCAGTCCTTGGTTCAGCACGACCCGGCCGCGAATTTTTGGCCTGACAACGCGTAAAAGCGCGTGGAGTTGGCGGTCGGGAGCGGGATCAATTAAAAATGAGGTCCGTGCATCACCCGGAAGCCTCATCTTGGGTCGCATCAGCCACATCTCGCCTGGTTGATGGGGGAACGAATTCGCATTTCCTCTTTTCGGGTGTCTTCAACTGAGGATGCCGTCAGGTGAAATCACCCATGGAACAAGTCTTGGCTTGATAAATCCCATGCTTGATGAGCCATATCGGTACCCAGCTTGTCTTCGCGTCCCCTAGGATGAGGGACAACCTGCTGGGAACCACAACTCAAGCCAAGTGATAGCTTCGCAAGTATCTCTGCAGGCCTGTCACTATTACACATCTCATCCAGAACAAGCTGAAATTCCCGGACACGGGTTCACAACGCGATACGGTCGGCCTGGTCCGTGCGCCACATCTTGGTTGCGCCGCAGTCTACACCTGACAGGCAGTACCTTACCTTGGCTGACAGGTGCTACTCACTACTCAGTATACAACTACCGGGTATCAATGGGTAAATTTGGGAAAATGAAGCCAGAGAAAATACCAGATAGCACTCGGTCTACTTCACCGTACCTCATTGACGTTGACACTCATGAGTTGGCACTATGGAGCCTATTGCGCCGTGGCAGGTGGCCACCTGAAATTAATAACACGCCAGGCGACACTGGCCAAAGAACTGCAAGCAGCCATCCACAGTCCCGCACATCAGTAACCCTCCAAATCCAACTCAAGCTTCACACTGTCATCCCAACGTCCACCCATAGCCAACATCATTGCTGTACCACATTTTCCCCATATCATCAAACCCATCACTTCCATCTTGTCTCCTTTGCCCATCGTCCATTATGGCAACCTTCGGCACAGCCACAGGGCCTGGTGAGTCGACTTACCCGTCGGCTGATTGACGTCCAAACGTCTGACTGACGCCTCCAGCCAAGCTCAAGGCTGTGACTGAACTGGTCAAAAAGCTCAGTGATGACCTAGAAGAAATCTGTCTCCTTCCCAAGGGTATGTACCTCACTATGCGCGGTTTAAGCAAAATCTCCTGACACATGACACCTGGCACAGATCGCGATCAAGCTCTGGAGGAACTCAAGATATATGGGCGCGATCCCAGAAATGCCGATCCCATTTTCACAAAGGATGTTAGTGCAGGGCGCGATCCCACTTGTACACTACTTCTCCCGCTTGCCAGTATTGACATCTACCCAGGGCATCACAATGCTTCTGCGACATGCGTTCCACAGCCCATCTACTAACACCTGTCATGCCGCCCTACGAGTACTGGCCAACTCCATGCTTCTGAAGCCAGAAACCCGCCAAATCTTTGTTGACCAAAAGTTTACGCACCGGGCCTGCATGGACCTGAAGGCTGAGAGCTGGGACTCGGAATTCCTGCTTTCTCGCATCTTGTTTCTGACAACTTATGAAACCAATGTTGACCTGAAGGAGCTCATCGACAAGCATGACCTGGCAGAGCGCATCAATGAAAACCTGAGTCGCCATGCGAAGCAGCTGACCAAGTCCAAAGCCAAAGCAGATCCCATGCAAGATATGGCTCTCGTTGAGACGTTGAAGCTTCTCTTCAACATCACACACTTTGTCAGCGATCCCGAGCATCTCGCCGCATTCACCCCCTCAGTGCCTCATATTGTGACGTTACTGTTCAAGCAGGACATTTCACCGGCCAAACCCTTGGATCCTCCATTTGGTCCCCTCGTCAATGCCTTGCTGAACCTTGATTTCGAGGCAGAGAAGAGCAAAGCCGCCATTTTCCCAAGCGCCGACGCTAACAAGGTTACATCACGGCTGATCGAGATCTTGGATCCAGCAATGAATGTTTACCGTGATGCTGACCTGGAGGCGGTAGTTACACCGCTCGTCAGTGCCATCAAGAAGATCTACGAGATTGCCCCCGAGACTACCAAAGAGCATATCCGTGGCATCCTCCTCCCAACAGCCAAGGACCGTGAGAATGTATTGGGCCAAGGAACCACCCTATCAGCGAAGCTACTCAAGAATTCAAACAATCCCACTGCCCCAGCGATACGAGAAGCCATTTCACACTTGCTGTTTGACATGTCAGACAGAGATGCCTCCACTTTTGTTGAGAATGTGGGCTATGGGTTTGCTTCTGGTTTCCTTTCTCAGAACAATGTGCCTATCCCCGCTTCAGCCTCGGAGGCTTTTAGCAAGGGCGATGAAAGTGGTGAACAGAAGCCAGTCAATCCCATTACCGGACAATTCCTCGACGCAGAAAAGCATGTCGAAATGCCAGAAATGACCCAGGAGGAAAAGGAACGCGAGGCAGAAAGGCTTTACGTGCTCTTTGAAAGGTTAGTTGGAAAGATCCAATGGCGAATGCGCGGAGCTAACGCACTTCCAGGCTGAAAAAGACTGGCATAGTTGATGTTGAAAATCCTGTCGCGACAGCTATGAGAGAAGGACGATACAGGGAACTCAAAGATGACGAGGTTGAAGAGCTGGATTAAATACTAAAAACCCAAGCTAATAGCTAATGCGTTGTCGGAGCCATAATATGTCAATAACGGCAAACTATGTTTGGTTCAGTGTCAGTAGCAGGTTGTCTATGGCTGGTACTGAAGCTTGGGTATTAACGAGGGTAGGGAGGCTATTCACCTATTCATTCGAGTTTGCTCTGGAAGTATTTAAAGTCGCAATGCAATAGCATGGAGGTTATTCTACTTGAAAATGAAACATGCTTCAGAATCAATTTGTGCCAACCGAAAAACTGATACATCAAATCCTCTGCTCTGCCTGCTTTTGTCACATTGTGCAGTTTCGCTGTTATTGGAGTGTTTCCAGATATTACAGCTGCTACAACGATTGCATAAAAACACGCCTCCCTCCCACCAATCAAGTGCGCGCGGCAACGAAGACCAACGCACCTGTCAACCGGCAATCAGCTGTCGCCAACTTCTGCCCTATGTTATTCTCCCAAACCTCAACAAAAACAGATCAAGATTCGCTCTTACCGCAGTGCATTCATAGCCGCATAAAGCCTCGCCTTTGCCGACCTTTTACCTTTTAGCCTTAGGTTTGCGCTTTTTGTACCACCAAATCAGCCGAAAAACCGGTGAAACACCCACAAACTAAATTTCAAGCAAATCGTCGTCGGTATTTCAAGAAAAACGATCCCTAATCATGGCTCCCACCAAGAAAAGGTCACCTAGGAGGCAGACCGTTTTTTTTGGTCGCGAAACGGCAGTCCGCCGAGAGGATGTTTCAAAGTAAGACATATCATGAGGAGCCTTGGAAATGTATCCATCCTGACGGGCTTAGGCTTCTGCCGAGCGTTGAGGCCACCCCCGAAGAAGAGGATGACTGCCCGCTGGTGGTCTCCGATTTGCTTGACAAGGAAAGTTCTGGGGAGGATGAAGGCTTCAGCACGCCCCCGGAAGACAACGCTGTGGGCCGAAAGCGCCCTCGCTCTTCTACCATTTCAGACAAAGAAAAAAGTCCTAAACCACCTCCTCCCAAGCGCGGGCGCCGTACTAACAAGATTTCCACGGCTAAACCGCGACGTTCCACCCGCATCTCTGCGACAGAGAAAGTGGAGAGCAAAGTTGTCGCGGCCAAGAAGACAGGGCGAGGTCGTCCTCCTAAGAAACCCAGCACTCCTGACGCCTGTAGCTCGCCCGGATCCCAGAGAGAGTGGGAAGTGGAAAGAATTGTCGAGTCGCAGGTCGACGCCGCCACTCAGGAGCACTTTTACAAGGTCAAATGGAAAGGGTTTCCCGCAAAGGACAATACCTGGGAGCCCAAGAAGAATCTGAGCCATTGTCTCCAAGCGATTCGCGATTATGAAAAGGGGTCGAAGAAGTAGTCTTGAGTTGTTTTACACAGAGAATACTCAGGCGCAAGTGAATTGACATTTTCAAGGCGGGGGGTAAAATACATGGGATGGGGAAATGGAGCCTGAAACATTGCCTTTAACTATTACTATAATATAACATTACATCTGAGAACCAGTTTCTACACCACATTTTGAAACAGAGTGACCAATCCGAATACCGTACCAGCAAGCGGCAGCAGGCTTCGTCCTAGGTTAAGAGATGCCCAATTTCCCATCAAGGCTTTGACTTCGTTTAGACTGGCAGCGCTGGTTCCGGCCGCTGCTGCATGGAGCAGCCCATTCGTTTTCGACATGAAAATCAAGGTATACGGTACGATCGAGATTGTCAACACAGCACCAGCCACGTAGCCCTTCCAGTTTCCATTGCGCTCGTGTGTGTCGTAAGCAGCATAAAGGTATGCGGCGGCAGTGGTGGCAGCAAACTTGGGCATGATGGCGATGCCACGCGCAAACATTTCAGCCCAAATGGTTGCTGGGGCTGTGGGGGAAACCAGGGCTGCGGGAATTCCAGCCAGCGACATGCTAGCAATTGTGCCTGTGAATATACAGTCAGTATAGTTTTGTTAGAAAATCGAACTGTTGTTTATTACCAGAGGCCCAGGCTGATCCCGTGATGCCAGTGGCAACGGCCAAGAGAGAGGGAGTTGTAAATTGCATATTGATGGAGATGAACAAAACAAGATTAAATATTGGTCGTTTAGTGGCCTTTTTTATACGTCTTCAGTGGATTTCTGCTCTTGTCTAATTGATATACATTCCATCATGGTCGACTTCATCATTTATACGCCTTCACTCGCATGCAAAAGCGGGTCGTTGCATCCGGACTTGTGTCGTTGTCCGCCAAGCCCGGATTTTGGCGGCAACAAAAAAGTCCGGCGCCCTAAGGACAATGATGGGACAACAATCGGAGAGACATCACAGTGCATGTCAAGACTCGAAAAAAAATTTGATAAAGAAATACAAAATTCTAATAACAATAATTAATTAATCATTTCCTGAAATTATAATGTCTCTTTATGCCATACTACCTATGAAAAAAAAAATTAGAACCTTATTATTTAGTTTACTTCAGCTTTGATGGATGCAATACTGTATGAATAATGAAAGACACGGTAGATGTTGTCGGACTTTTGTCTTCCCATTTTACATGACTGTGCATTGATTCCGTAAGATACGACACAGATGGCCTACCCTATTCTAGCCAGCCTCCTAATACTTGCTTATACATAAAACCATTCCCCGATAATACCAAATTTTACTACTTCGTTCCACCAATCTTTAGGTTTTTGGAGATGAATCCGTGCAGCGTAATCTTCTTCGTCAGGTCCCGAAGGTCGTCTTCGGTCCACTCGGTACTCAGCTCAAAACCGGCCTTCTGCAGCACCCTGTGGCTCGCCGCGTTGTCATAGTCCGTGATGGCGCTGATAAATTCATCCTTCATCTCGCCCTCGCCTCGGACCGTGTTCTCGTCCACCTTGAGCTCAACCTGCTTTCGCGGCAGCTCCCACCACGCGTCAAGAAAGGCGCTCAGAAATTCAGTCGCATAGCCATTGCCCCAGGTCTTTGGGTGCAGCATGTATCCCACCTCAGGCCAGCCCTGGGCGCCGTTGAATTTGCCGATTCCGCCAATACCAACGACCTCACCAGTGGACGCGAGGCAAATGGCAAAATTGTAGCGGCTCCCGTCGTTGGGTGGGAGCTGCATAGCCAAAGTGTTCGCCCTGGTC
Source organism: Calonectria honghensis (assembly GCA_013403855.1). Classification (NCBI taxonomy): domain Eukaryota; kingdom Fungi; phylum Ascomycota; class Sordariomycetes; order Hypocreales; family Nectriaceae; genus Calonectria; species Calonectria honghensis. Next base: position 259,084 of record VTGB01000048.1, read on the forward strand.
TCTTCCGCATCCTTATCTGGCCGCCCCTGGATGCTCCATTTCATCACCTCGGATTCTGCTCGCACCGCATGCAGGCCTTCAAGGTCGTGTTCATCGTCGTTGAAAGGTCGGAGAATAAGATTTTCTGTTATGATGGCTCGGCGCTCATGATTCGGAGGTAGAGGATACACGGGCAAGGTCGTCTTCACCGTGCCCCATTCAAGGCTGTCCTGAGATTTCATGATGGATGCACGTCTTTACATCAATAACGCGCCGACAGAAGAAATACGGTTCAGAATTTCGGTGAGTCAATCTCAAAGAAGTTGACTTCTTTTCAAAACTTCTTGGTCAAATTCCATTTTATTCATGTTATGACTCATGACTAACTACCATCTTCAGGCTACAAAAGTTCACATTGCACCACTCACAGCTGACCTGCCATTTCCAGTATGCCGCCAATGCGTTCCTAAAAATTGCTGTGCGCAACGCAATCAATCAATCATGCACACGTGTTGCTATCTGATCAGGGACATGGAGATGCGAGTAGAAAAAGAGGCACGGGATGGATTTTAGGAACTAGGCCCTGGGCTGATGAGTGTGAATTTTTTGATGCGGTGCAACATCAGAATGCGCACGCCCGCAAGTGGGGTTATTAACGGCGCCGTTAGATTGGCATCCTGGTTTACATCATTCGGACTTTCGTATTTTGCCGCCTTTTTCAACACCACCATGACAATGAGTACGGGAGTGGCATCGCAATAAGCCGACCGCAGTTACGAAAACGCTACACACTGGGATTTTGCCAAACGCGCCATTTTCAAGTGACAATGGGTTCCCCGGAAGACCGACCGGCCAAGGTGCTCTCGTGCTCGAGCTGCCGAGGCCGAAAGATCAAGTGCGACAAGGCGCAGCCCATCTGCCTGCAGTGCTCCCGCTTCGGCTTTGAGTGCGTCTATCCCTCCAGGAAACCGACGCGACGTGCCCCGAGGCCTCGGCAAACGGAGCTGCTGGACCGGATCAGCCGGCTGGAGAACATTGTCGGGCAGGCCGATCCCACCAAGCTGAAGCAACTCGAGGAGGAAATCAGGGCCGGCAGCAAGAGCGCCGACGTGACGTCCGAGCGGGAGGCGCATGTGCCGGAAGTGCTGGACTCGCCTTCGCAGCCAGTGGGGAGATATCTCAGCGCCGAGTTTTGGGGTCACCTGTGTGCTGAGGTCGAGGGTATCAGGCAGGCCCTGGATCAACCATCCGACGATGACGACGACGACGAAGGAACCAGCCCCGAGTCCATCGATGCCACAGGCTCAACGCCGGGTGCGCCGTCAGGATTCCTTTTTGGCCATCCGGATTATCGTGAAAAGGACCCATTGGTTCACCCTCCACCCCACGCGATGGCCCATCTCTGGGCTGCCTATGTGCGCAACGTTGACCCTCTGATGAAAATTCTCCATCGCCCGACTATAGTAAGGGCGATGCAGGCGGTGACCGACTTTCCTATGGGCCACTCTCTCAGCCGCGGGATGATCGCCGTCCTGTTTGCCGTTTACTTCTGCGCTGCGACCACTCTGGGACCGGAAGAATGTATAGAAAAGCTGGGCGAGAGTTTTGAAGTAGTGACGACAAAGTATCGCAACAGCGTTGAGCGGGCTCTCGCTGAGGCGGATTATCTCAACGTGAATAGTCTAGAGGCGCTCCAGGCCTTTGCCCTATATACGGTATACATACAAATGGCAAAATATCTCTTCTCACTAACACATGCTACAGTCTATGCTCCGGTGCTACTCACACAACCGCTCCTCTTGGGCCCTGACAGCCTTGCTCGCCCGTCTGGCCCAGGGCCAAAACCTGCACCGCGACGGGGATGGGAAGCAGTACACCCCGTTCGTGGGCGAGATGCGCCGTCGCTTGTGGTACTTTATTATTGTGCTCGACGTTCGAGGCTCGGAAGACCGCGGCTCAGATGCCGTGCTCGCCAAATCCTGCTACAACACCAGAATGCCCACGCCCATTGACGACGAGGACTTTGGACCCGAAAGCTTGGAACCCCTGAAGCCCAGGGAATCGGGGCCTGCCGAAAACGTCATTCTAATGTGCACAGCCAAGTGCTCCAGCATCTTTGGTCACATGGCTCACCCGCCAAACAGTCCAGAGGGCGAGACCCAAACCTACGTCTTTAGCGAGGACGAGATGGTGAAGCACATTCGGGACCTGGAGGACCGCTTCATCCACACAGCCGTGCAGGATCACCTGCCGTCGGTCTACGCGGCAGAGATCTCCCGCCTCGTCATTCTCAAGCTCTGGCTCAACATCCAATACCCCTTCACCGGCAACGTGCCGTCCATACGGCCTCGCGTGTCTCGTGAGACGATGTTGCGCACCGCCTTGTCCGTCATGGACATGCGCAATCGCATGACGCAAAGGGAGTGGGCATCGCGTTTCGACTGGTGGACAAACACCTACGTGCAGTGGCACCCGCTGGCTGTGGCTCTCGCCGAGCTGTGCGTGCAGACTGAGGGCGAGCTGGTTGACCGGGCCTGGGAAGTGGTGGACCGCAACTTTCCGTCGTCGAGGGACAACATTGCTGATTCGTCTCGGGGCGCACTGTGGCGGCCTATCAAGAAGCTGCTCAAGAAGGCCAAGGCGGCGCGGTCAGAAGCGCTCATGAGCAAGCTGAGCATACAAGACCAATCTGTGCTGATAGGGCCAGCAACTACCGCTTCAACCACCACAACTACAACAACTCCCACAATAACCACAACACCCTCAATCTCCAACAACGCCCTGCCAGACGGGATCCTCCCAATGGACTTTCAACAACAATTGCCGCTTCTGCCAGACAACTTCGACTCGGCTACGATGGATCCGTCCATATTATTCAACTACCCTCCAGAGCTACTCATGATGAATGTGGAAACGGGAATGGGCCACGGCCCCTCGGAATGGACAATGTGGAATGAATTCTTAAACGACACAAAGATGGATGCATCACCAGGGAGCGGTGCAGCGGATTCGACTTGAGTTTACGATTTAGGGCAAGCTCGCCCAAAAGACACCATTTTTAGTTTAGAAACCCAATCAATTGCATCACACCCCTTCACAGCATGCTCAGAATTTTGGTTCATTCGTTGCTCGTTTTTATCGAGCAAATGCAGTTGATATTTCCATAATCCGTTGTAACACCCGCAGAGCCTGCCCAACCGTCCTCGAAACCGAAAACATTCTAAGCGAAAGTGGATGGTCGCTTGGCGCTGTACAACTTCTTGGTGTTCTCCTTGGCGATGCGGTGGGGGAGAGGGAAGCTCAGGCCCTTGGTGATGAGCTGGCGGATGTAGGGTCGCTTAACGTCCTCAGTCTTCTCGATCTCAGCAACACGGAGGATCTGTAATCAATGTGTTAGTCAAGTTGCTAGGAAAGGGCGCTGGCGAATACGCACGTGGATCGACCTGAAGCGGGCACGGTGGCGGGCAGCCATGTCGGAGTAGAGGGACTCGACAGCGTCGGTTCGGGTAAGATCACGGTACTCCTTGTACATGTTGTGGGTGCCGGAGCGGGAGTCGTATCGGATCCAGATACCGAAGTTCTTGACCTTGAGGGGGTGCTTCTCGTGGATCTAATTGTGCGGATTAGCTGCGTTGCCACAAATTCGCCTCGAGCTCGATGCTACGTACCACCTTGACGCTGACGATCTCACCGGTGGCCTTCTTGACCTTTCGGAGACCACGCAAGAAGTACCAGTACCGGGACTTGGCGACCGTCTCGTTAGGAGCGAAGATGGTCATGCGGTACATGGCGGGGGTAGGGTTGGCCTCGGTGGGCAGGTGGCGGCCAATGACCTCGAATTCCTGAAGACGACCTAGGAGAGTAGAGTCAGTATAATTAATTCAGTGGTTGATGTGCGCAATGCTCCAATGCCGCGTGCCAGTGGTGTTGTGGGAGCCTTGGTCGAATATTCGTCAAATGTCAAAATTATCGAAATTAATTTGCCGCTGGTTTTGGCTGGGGTGTTTCCCATTCTGCACTCGCAGTGCGTTCAAAAATCCGGCACGCCGGGTATCTAGGAGGCTGGCCAGTTGTAGAAACCAATCCTCATCCCGAGTTGCATCCCCCATTCGTGAAGATGGAGAAAATGTCCAAAATTGTCCAAGGTCGGTTCACCACGGCGGGCGGCATCGTTGCGTCGAATCAAGAGAAACAGGAGAGAGCTTACCCATCTGTGATGTCTGTTAGTGATATCCCTTGCGTGTCAAGTCTATTGGTGACCTACTGTGACGGTGGTCAAGTGCCTTCCAACTTTCGCGAATGTTTGAAGATGGCCGAAGTTGCAGGAGTCGCACCGATTTTTTTTTTTGTGCGGACGTGTGGAGGGCTAAAGGGAAGTAGGTGTGGAGGGCTAAGACCCCAACAGCGATTGGTCAGACAAGACCCACCTTCCTGACAAGTCACGTGCAGCATCGCTGGGCCTGACGTCGAGAGTGACATGTGCACTGACCAATCAGCGCTAGCGACAGGATCCTCTCATATTGGGAATGAAGGAAAGGCGAGGACAACACCGCGTGTGACGAGTCAACATTGTGGCTTTTATGAATCAAGAATAATTACCACCGAGTATTGGCATATATTAGCTTTGCGATCATTACTCTGAACAACCCAGGCGTCTCCAGTGCCCTTTTTCCTATCCATCGCGCCGTTGCTTTACCGTGGCTGACGGCTCGGAATAATGAACGAGCTCTTTGACGACTTCGCGCAGGCGTATGCTAGACAGAATGGCTACCAGCTTGCTCAAACTCTGTCACCTGTGGCACTTGCAGGCCAACCTCACCGGTTGAGGGCTGTTTGGCAGAGCACCAACTCTCACAGTGTCAAGGGCGACATTAAACACTTCATCAAGTCAAGCACATCACACAGACGTAAGATGGATCATGATGAGCTAAACGGCTGGGTTGAAGTATATGCGGCATATTGGAATGCCGTCGGTGAGATCCTGGCTGGAGAAAGCGGAAAGGTAGGACTTCTTGACTGATCAGCTCGATGTGGTGTGCTAATCATCCGGTAGTCTTCATGGACAAAGGTGTATGAGGCTTGGAAGGATCTGACCTCGATGCTGATCCGAGGATACAATTCCTTTGGTTTTGACGCATGGACTATTCCGTCTTTATACATGGTGGGAAAATATCTGCGTTTGTTCGCCATCAAGTCAGATGAGGAGCGAAGTCGCTCGGCCAGTGACTCCGCGATGGGAGCCAACCTCATGCAAGACGATTTTGATTCGGAATCGGACAAACAAAGACAGCTACGTGACTGTGAACAACATTTGAAGCGAATCTTTACCCTATGTCTCAATGATAGGTATGGTCCCTACCACAATTCCACCAACCCTCTACTGACCCTTGGCCCAGAGCACCATTGGAGGAGTCCAGGAAATGGGGCATTTACTTTATCATCAACTTGCTTTTCAAGACATACTTCAAGCTAAATTCGGCATCTCTGTCGAGGACCATCCTCAAGACCCTTGCCGTGTACAAGGACAAGGGAGATATGCCGCCGCTGGAAATGTTTCCCAAGTCTCAGCGGGTGACTTTCAAATACTACGAGGGGGTGTTGTTCTTCCTGGAAGAAAACTACGTTGAGGTATGGGACTATCGTGTTGCATGTGCATGAATAGCGCTGACAAACTGCCTTAGGCCGAAAAGCACCTCACTGAGTCCTGGCAGCTTTGCCACAAGGATGCGGACAAGCAAGCCGAGTATGCATCCTGATGGCACACACATACGCTCTAATGCAGAAGCTGACTCTGATAGACGAATCCTAACCTACCTCATCCCCTGCCGCCTTTTGACTAGTCACGTCCTCCCCACCAAGTCTTTGCTGGCACGCTACCCTCACTTGCAGGAGTTGTTCCTTCCGTTGGCTACATGCATCAAGAATGGTAACCTGCGCGCCTTTGACCTCGCCTTGCAGAAGGGCGAGGACGAGTTTGTCAAGCGACGCATCTACCTGACCTTGGAGCGGGGCCGAGATATCGCCTTGCGCAACCTGCTGCGCAAGGTTTTTATTGCCGGAGGCTTTGATGAATCGAAAGAGGGTGATGCCGCACCCGTGCGTCGCACACGTGTGCCCGTTGTTGAGTTCAGAGCCGCGATTGGCATGGGGAGCGGTGGAGATTTGATCGATCCGGATGAGGCCGAGTGCCTGCTGGCCAACATGATTTACAAGGTGAGTTGTCAGTCACATTTTCGTCCATTAGGCGGCGAGTTGCCTTTAAATGTTGGTCGAGTGACTGGTCTTTCTGTCCCATAAGCGTTGAGGGTCCGCGAAGATGCATCCAGGTGGCAGTCATTTGACTAAATACTCGTCATTCCATGGTTGCCTTCGTTGAACATCTGCCTGGGGCATTCACGATAATCCTACATTCACGCCCCTACCCCTCAGCCTTACCAAGAACTGAGTCACTGACTGGGGCACCTTAATCTAGGACCTTATGAAAGGCTATATTGCCCGGGAGCGAGGAATTGTCGTCCTATCTAAAAAGGGCGCCTTTCCGGGCACCGGCGTGTGAGCGAGACACGATGTCGTTGGCCGGGGTTCACTGCATGGTGTGATACGAGGATATGCGATGCAGCACGGCCATTGGGACCCCTTTTAGTCTCGCCGTCGCCCTTGTTGCAGGACATGGCGGCGTGAGGTAGGACTGAGAGTTTCAAGAAGTAACAGCGACGCTTATCTCGACAAATCGGACAGACGACGGTTCAACTTCTTGTTTGCTTTTTGACACCATCCCCATTCCTGCCCGCCTGCAAGAGTCGAGTTCCCCTCTTTCAGTCGTTGCACCATATTCACGCTCCATCACAAGACCGTGCATTGCTTTAGCCCGTAGCCATCAGCCCGCGTTCATTATGCATCCCTGCACAGCCAAGTCGGTTGTTATCCTCATCCCAACCAAGGAAAAAAATTTCGTCCCGCATGTTTTCCTCTCAGCGAATCTAGATGCTGTCTCGGCCCCCCGCACTTGAACCTGTTTGGATCGCATGGGCTGCACCTTAGTTCGCTGAGTCGTATGACTATCTCACTAGGGCCTTTGCTTCCGGGGCACACTTCCGACAAAAGGAAGTCTGTTTCACGACGGATCAGCGGCCCCTGGCCCTTTTTTTCTCTTCTAAGCCAACTTGGCAAGCGTGTTGGTGTGGAGGCCATCCCATTCAGCTTAAAGTGCTTGCAGCGTAGTTCACGATGAAAAAGGGGGGGGGCGTTCACGTAACAAAAATAAAAAAAGTCGTTGAAATGAGAATGAAAACCAGCATTCAAAATTTTGCATAATCTAATAGAAACATGCACGCAATGACCGTCGTGAATGATGATACAATTTCCGCCCGTGCGAAGGTGTCAGTCTTGATATCCCGTCAAAAGATAGCCCACCCAAATCCGTGTAATCCTGCCCAATTATTTCTGGGGCATTCTTTTCCACCGTGAAGAATAACCCTGTGCTCCAGCGAAAAGTAAAACAAGTAGAAGCAAAAAAAGCAAATCCAAAAGTCCGACCGAGAAGTTTAATCATACAAGGGAATCCCCCCCAAACCAAAAGTGATCAGTTAAAAAAGAAAGAAAAACAACCAAATATCAAGTGCATAAGCTAGCACCGTGAAGAAAAGCACGATCGCTACCACAAGACACCCAAACGCCCACTGTTTATGTAGATTTTCGTTCATTGTTTCAGATTCAGCTCCTGTGTGAAAAAAGAAAAGAAGGTGAGAAAGGAAGAAGGCGTCGTGTCATTAAAGTTGCAAAGGCCGTGTAGTAGTGGTGGCGTGGTTGTAAGCATTAAGAGAAGTGTCTGTTAGAACGAGGAGTGTTTCTGAGAGCATGTTAGACCAAGTAGTGTAAGGCTGGATTATGATAAAAAAACTTACGAGGCAGAGGAAATGTCATCAACATGGTTGCAAAGAGCAACGAAAAGATCAAAGAAAAGTTGAGTTCCGCCGTTGTACATTTCGAGCTGCATGGTGCCGCTTCGCTTGAAGGTGCTTCGGGAGCGGATGATGAGGGCGAGGTAGTGGGCTCGCAGCTTGGAGTCAGTGTCGGGAGTGTTGTTGTAGGCATATCTGGCCGAGGCCAAGATGGTGCTGCACTGGATTCCAGACTCTGCTTGTGGTTAGATACTGCGTCGGCTAGTTGTGGAAATGGAGGCAAAACTCACGAAGTCCTTGCTTGCGAAGAGCAAGCTTCTTCAGCTCATCAAGACCATACTTCTCCGCAGCGCAGTAGATGACAGTGTCCTTGAGAAGGTCGCCGTCAACGCCGCGGTGGTAAACAGTGCTCTCGGCCGAGCCCTGCTCCTCTTCGCTGGTAGGCTCAAGCTCGTACGAGTTGCGGCGCTTGTTGTGAACAAGTCGAGGATAGTAGTCACCCTTGTAGAGGAATTCCAGGACGGAGCTGAAGATCTCGGGCTCCTCGTCGGTGAGAGCGATGCGCTTGGTGGCAGCGTCCATGTAACCGTTTCGAAGAGCGTTGAGGAAGAAGGGGCTGTTGCAGAGAACATCTTCGTGGGCGGCGAACAGGCGCTGCTCGGTGCCGACGACGAGGGTGACGATGGCAGAGGTCAAGTTGCTATTTCAGTGTAAGTCGATGGAAGATAAAAAAATATATATATGAAAATGGCTGAGATGATACTTACTTGCCCATGGGAGTACCGTCATCGGCCATGGTTATGCTCGAAGACGTAGTAGGTCTTCGGCTGTGGCGGGACTCATGTCGACGCTTGCTGACCCCGCTGTCCTTGCTGAAAGAGGAGCTAGACTTGCTCGACCTGTGGCCCTTGGAAAAGCTCTTGCTGGAGGATTCGTGGCGTCTGGAGGAGGAGAACATGTTTGCGGTTGTTGGTTGATGTGATTAAGTGGCGATGGTGGTGATCAAAGCGGTATTTTTTTGTTTTTAAATAATTGTCGATTATGGACGGGAAAAACAGGCAAAGACGAGATTTTTCAGGAAAAAATGGAAGACGAGAGAAAAGTGTCGATTTTGGACGATGGGACCTACCTCAGGCCTTCAAGCTAATGGATGAAGCTGGATGACGAGCCTTTGCAGAATGCGAGGCAGGAGGCCATCTTTATAATGTTACAGCAGCATTGCACGGGCGGAATATTGGGTTCTGCCTATCAACACACCCCCTGTGCCGGGTGGATGAGGCGAGGCAGCCGGGCTTGGTGATAGCATCGCTGGTTGGACGCGTGTCCGGCCGGTGCCCGCGCGTTAATTAGCAAAGCAGGGGGCGCGAGGTGGACACGATAGCACGTGATTTTAATTGATGAGCAAAAGGTGGGATGGATGCCTGATGGCCTCAAAATTTGGGCGGAGGAATGGAGGGGATGGGGGCAGGGGCATAGCGTCAAGCGAAATCTGAGGGGCGCAAACAAGGATCTGCTGCCCCTGAGTCCGTTTGTATGACTCGATTATCGGGCATAGCGAGGCGATTCGGGGGTTGGGGGGGTGGCCAAGAGGTGTTGCCGGTACTTGCTTGAACTACGCTATTGGTGGTGGTGTGGGACGGTGGGACATAGCGGAAGCCGTTCGCTGGAGCGCTGCGTGCGGCATGGGGGGCTTCGCAAGGCAGAAGTCCTCCAGCCGCTGGGAATGCGTGGTAGTGCATGCTCGCTCCATCAGCTGCAAGGCTCGCATTTCCGGGGCAAGGCTGGGAAATTTTTACATTGTCAGCATCGTCACAGCCTTGCAGACGCAATTGAGCTCAATTGACGGCCATATCAGGCGTTGTGTTGCGGTAATCACCGCCGGAGCACTCCTCTACATATCTAATCCTAACGATTCTCGGGGTCACCACTATCACGGCCTCTCGCTCAAAGCACACACGCTTCGGCTGTCCCAAATCCATGCTTTTTCTAGGTGGACCGTAAGTTTGATTGTCCAAGGTAGGTACCCGGATCAATGCTGGCTGCTAGCCGTTAGCGTCAAGCCCCCAACACAGCTCTTGGGGAAGCTGTCCCGAGATTCTGTTTGACATGCTTCACGAGGCCACACACCCCTGCTCCCCCACCAGGGCCGACATGACCCGAATTCACGATTGCCCATGTCTGCCAGAGGACCAAAGGGAAGTCTTCCGCCTCAGCTTGGGCCACGTTCTTGTTCTTTTGCTTTTCCGTAGGAATCACACCCTTGGGCGCAAACCATGCGCCTGGCTCCGTGTGGCAGCCAGCACGATGGACTGCGCAAGGGCGTTTCTGCCTTCAGCCCTCACCATGGCCTCGTTGTGAAGTGCCCCGCGCACCTTGCGCCGCTCCACTGGGAGCCCAACATGCTCGCACCTCTGGAGCAAACTGGCACCGTGATCGGCGGGTACAAGCTCATCCTTGCCGGCTTCAACCATGTATATCCCCGGCAGTCTGTCCTTGTACCGCTGCGCTATCACGCCGAGGTTCGTCCAGCTATCCAGGTGGTTCCAGAGAAAAGGATACAAGTATCGATACGGGAGCCACTTTTGGGGATATAAGGCATGCAACATGGTCTTAACCGAAAGGAAGGGAGTCTCCAGTATGAGTGCATCCAAGTCAAGGTTCGCTGGTCTTTTCCCCTGGGCAGCCAGATTCGTGGCAAACCCGCACCCAATACTTTGCCCCCAGAGCAGCGTAACTGCTTTAGTCTCGTCCCCTCCTCGAGATCGCTCTTCATGCAACTCAGAAATCCACTGCAGCGCCGCCTCCGTGTCCATATTTATTCCTCGCTCATGGGGTCGGTCGTGCGAGGTCCAGTAACCACGGTAACTCACGCACACCACGGTATAAGTAAAGGAAGCGTCGGCGTCTCGTGCTCGGCGGAGAATCCATGACAGGTCGGGTAGTCTTGGTGGCAACGATGATGCATTTCCTAGTTTGGAAGTGAGCCATGTTTCAAAGCAGGCAGTAACAGCGACAAACCCTGAAAATAGAGTATGTAAACGGGGATATTGCTGTGTTCCTTCAGGTTCTGACTAGGCGGGGAAGCCAGGTCCGAGACACAAAGCGCAATCTCAGTGCCGTCCAGCGACCGAATCCTCTCCTCCCGCCATTGAATACCACCACACTCCTTGGCATAGTCCTCAATGCGCATGCTCCTCGCATTTGGTGGCAGGAACGGGTTGTAGATGATCATGTTTTGGAACATAACCATGGCCATGCACTTCCATGTCCAGAGCGCCATAAACAAACCGCCAAACAGCAGCGGGGGCATGAGGATCGGCGCAACGTGGAAGCTTCTTCTGCAGCTGCGAACATGCCATGCGCGAGAAAAGCGAATGTCAGCTGCTCTAATGCCGCATGCGAGCGACGGCAGCTGCGATGGCGAACCCAGGTCGTAGCTCGTCCATGGCAGCGATCGCTTGGTGGCGAGACGGAATCGGCTCAGCGCCATTGGGGAATCGTGGCGACGGGCATGGAGCGCACCTCATAAAAAAAAAATCAAAAGACTGCGGCAATTACTGGAGGCGGAACGTGGGCGTCGGCGTGTGTGTGAGGCCTGCTCGTTATGACATGTTCGCTCGCGACTGGATTCGACCCTGCAGCTGGCGATGCCGATGCGCAGAGAGCACGACACAGTGGTGTTGCGAGAGAGGCGGGCGCATGACAGGTCGGCAGGGCCCTGATGTGCGGGGCAGGCAGCCGAGCCAATCCTGGCTCCCCTGTAAAGTGCCCTAAACTACAGCGCAATGTCACCGAGGAAATGGAAATGGTGTGCGGTGGGGTGGACTGATGTCAGTTGCTGGCTGCAGGCAGTTCGCTTCCACTCCCGCAGTATGTCCGCCGCGGTCTACTTCCACTGACGTCGGCGGGGGGTATGTAAGAAGCTAGTAAGCCGCACCGCGGTCTCCGCCCAGAATTCTTTAGAAAGCGCCTAACAACCCCGTTGCTTTACTCATCCGCCTGGTTGCTGCCTTGTCCCAGGACCCTGGCGTCGCCATAAACATAAACAACACAGCTGCTTAAATTCGCCAGCCCATTCCAACAGAGCCCGTTTATTTCAACTTCCCCGCCCCCTCCGCCGTTCGACTTTTCCCCCTCCAACGCAAACCACCCCACCAACGAATCACCGCCGTTATTTGTCACCACATTCACCATGCCTGGTTCCCTTGACAAGGAGAACGATGGCCACGCCCACGTCGAGATCCCGGACGAGGCAGCATCGCCACGGCTCGAAGGCGAAGCCAGCCCTGTGATGCGAAACAGCAAAGGCTGGGACGGCAAGCTGCGAATGCCCAAGTCCGCCCTCGTGGCCAACCCTGAGGCCCTTTCCGACCCCGAATATTCAGACGAGGAAAATGTGTTGAACGGTGACGAAATCGCGGCCGATGAAGGTGGGCGTTCCGGTTGTCTTTGCACGGTGCAAGCTAATATGTGTGGCGCTAGATCTACTGGATGACGAAGACCCCGAAACGGACGAAATTATGCTCTCCCACTCGCGCATCGGCTCAATATCTTCCCTCAAGCTGGAGCGCTTCAAGAACGTGATACGCCTCTGCCTACGTCAAAATAGCATTCAGAAGCTGGAAGGCCTATCCGCCCTCGCTGCGACTTTAGAAGATGTCGACTTTTACGACAACTTGATTTCACATATCCGCGACCTCGACGAGCTTACAAATCTAACGAGCCTCGATTTAAGTTTCAACAAAATCAAGCACATTAAGAATGTCAACCACCTCACGAAGCTGAAGGATCTCTATTTGGTAGCCAACAAGATTGGCAAAATTGAAGGACTTGAGGGACTCGACAAACTGACCCAGCTGGAGCTGGGATCGAACCGCATCCGAGAAATCCAAAACCTTGACACCCTGACCAGCCTCGAGGAGCTCTGGCTGGCAAAGAACAAAATTACCGAAATCAGTGGACTTGGTGGACTACCCAAGCTCCGCCTCCTCAGCATTCAGTCAAATCGCATATCCGATCTGTCGCCTCTGAAGGAAGTTCCACACCTTGAAGAGCTGTACATTTCTCACAATGCGCTCGAAACATTGCAGGGCATTGAGAACAATACCAAGCTTCGCGTTATAGACATTTCCAACAATAAAGTGGCCAGCCTCGAAGGCCTTGGCCCACTCGTAGAACTTGAGGAGTTCTGGGCCAGTTACAACCAAATTGCTGACTTTAATAACGTCGAAACATACCTCAAGGATAAGGAGGGACTTACAACGGTCTACTTCGAGGGAAACCCGCTCCAACTGCGCGGCCCTGCGTTGTACCGAAACAAGGTGCGATTGACGCTGCCTCAGCTGACACAGATTGACGCCAGTAAGTTGCTCTGACATTGAACCAAGTTGAGAATACAATCTAATCACACTTTGTAGCTTATGTGCGCGTATAGAAAAAAAACACTAGCCCCATTGTAACCAATGTTTTGGCGCAAAGAGAACGGCGTTAGATGGCGTCTTTTGTACAAGATACGAAATAGCAGGGACCAAATAGTGGAATCAGATTCGCCAGGTTATTACCAAGATCGCGGTGAGAATGGCTTCGGGGCCGACACGGATTCATCAAGAATTATAGGATGTTTTTTACAATATCACTCAGAACCATTTGCAGGTGATTGGTGGGGGAAAGTTGTGTGTTTGTATTCCAAAGTGGACTCCCCATAACGTCCATGGGGCTAGAAGATACAGTCATCATCAACATAACAAACGCCTAAGATGATCCCAAAACAAGTCATTTCCGTCTCTTTTCGCCGTCAATCCGAGGTTGTTACTCTAAGCAAAGATCCAGAGCTTCTCAGTGTCAAAGTACTGCAGCGGTTTGTTAGCCTCGAAACATGTTCTTTTTTTTTCCTTTTCAGGGTCAAGGGGAAGGTGATGAGTTGACTTACGTTGGTAGGCTGGTTGAACTTGAGGTGAAGATCCATCTTGGAGATGCGCTTCATGTCCTCCTCAGGAATGTCGAAGCCGCAGCAGTCGAGGTTCTCGGCCATGACGTTGGGCCGGGAGGTCTTGGGGATGACGGCCAGGCCCTGCTGGGTGGCCCATCGGAGGAGGACCTGGGCGGGGGTCTTGCCGAGCTTCTGGGAGAGGGTGGTGAAGACGTCGTGCTGCATGAGGGGGGAGGCGAGCTTGGCGCGGTCCATGTCGAGCTCGATGAAGCCGGTGGGGCCAAAGGACGAGTAGGCCGTCAGGGCGATGCCCTCGGCCTTTGCGAGGCGGACGAGCTCGGGCTGCTGGTAGTAGGGGTGCAGCTCGACCTGGAGGGTGGCGGGGCGGATCTTTGCGTACTTGAGGAGGTCGTAGACGGTCTGGGCCTGGAAGTTGGAGATGCCGATGGAGCGGGCGAGGCCCTTCTCGACGAGCTTCTCCATGGCGCCCCACGTCTCCTGGTTGGTGGCCTTGCTCCAGCGGATCTCCTTGTCGCCGTCGTAGTGCCAGCCGGGGGGGTAGCGGACCGACGGGTCGACGTACTCGAGGGCGACGGGGAAGTGGATCAGGAACAGGTCGAAGTAGTCGATGCCCCAGTCGGCGAGCTGGCGGCGCGTGATGGGCTCGACCTTGTCCTCGTCGTGGAACGTCTGCCAGAGCTTGGACACGATGAAGAGCTCCTCGCGCTTCACAATGCCCTCCTTGATGGCGCGAGCCACACCCTCACCGCACTCCTTCTCATTGCCGTAGTCTGCAGCCGTAGAAAAAAAAAATTAGTCAGGAAGCTGTATCAATGGGTAAATTCACATTGGAGCGAAAATCAGGGCCCTGAATTCACCCTCCCCCCCCCCCTTCTCAGTCATGAGACTCTTTCAATGAGACGGAGCCATGAGGCCCCGAATGGAGGGGTCGTCGCGCGCAGGGGTCTCCGGAGGCGGCTCTGTCAGGGTAATTGGGTAAAATGGGTGAGGGGCAGCCAAACGAGCAGGGGTCCCATCCCGCGCAGGGGATGGAGGGGCAACCTCTTTGTCTGTCATGATGGGCAAAAAAAAGTAAATCCAAACATACCGCAAGCGCCGTCGAGAAGACGGTAGCCAGCCTTGATGGCATTGTACACGGTCTCGGCAGTGTTGTTCTCAACCTTCCAGAGGCCGAAGCCCACCTGGGGCATGTCAATGCCGTTGTTGAGCTTGATGCTGGGGACGCTGGCCATGGTGATGGTGTTTCTGGGAGGAGGTGTATAAGTTGAGGTAGGGAGAGGGATCACGGGAACCACGACAAGGCGATGGGTAGAAGAGGAAAGCAATGGATGAGAGCAGAGCAGGAAAGAAAAATCAAGAGCAGAGAGGTATCATGGAGTATTTATGCCGTCACCAAGCTCGCCCCTCTCCCACCGGGGGCAGCTGTGTCCCTCCGTCATGGCGCATCATGACCATTGATAGCTCTACACCATGAGAGAGAGACAAGGGAAAAAGAGGACCACATGGTCCCGAGACGGCCGGTGAAGAACGAGGCAAATACTGTGCGTCCTCATGCAGGCCGGCACTGGAGGCGGAGCAACCGTGTCATGGCAATGAAGGCAAGCTCTTGAGGGGTGTGCACCCAGGGAAGTCGACTAACAAACCGCGTGGTTCCGCACGATTCAATGTGGTATTGATCCAGCCGGTGCCGCTTTTGCGGGGCGCGATGCAATTCAACCGGAGCGGCGGTGGGTCCTCTTCGGGGAAGTCGCAGGTTGGCAAGAGCACATCCTAGCATTAAACCCAAAGAAAAAAACCACGTTGGCTTCTGCTGGAGGCTTTTGTTGATATTTTTGTTGTATCCGTGTGGGTTCATTACGAATACATGACATAGGTTCCACCTGTGACATGCCGAAGCATCATCAGTCATCCTGCCACTTTCTCATTGGGAGCAGTCGTCATAAAGCGGTGCATGCAACGCAGAATCAAGTAGAAAACCCAATTGACCTATAACGGACCTTATGAAATACCCGTCCATGTAGCCCCCGAACCACCAAGCTTTAGGGACTTGTGCCAAGACGTCTTGGCTTTTTCTCTATTCGCTCCGTCGAATGATGCCCGGTTCAGGGTAGCAAGGTGAGCTGCAGAAAGGTGAAGGCATCCACACGCATGTCCCCACAACTGTCCCCCCTCCCAAGGGAAGGAGAATGATAAAAAAACACGATATCGGAAAAAAAAGCAGCATCAGATCTACCCTCAAAATGACTCGTCCGCCGTGTTACAGAAGCCGTGAAACCTGCATGTGACGGGCCGTCTCACGGGCCCGGAACCCATGGCTCCTCATGCAGGTCCGCCTCTGATTGGCATGGATATATCACAAGCCGAAGAGAACCCTGGCATCTCTGCGGCCAAGAGAGGGAAAAAAAATTACCACCCGCGGCCGCCCATTTGTGCGTTTCTACTCAAGCTTCCTAGTTTCAAGCCGTGTCTTTGCGGAAGCAGAGTGGGCTGCTGGAGCTGGGGGGGGGGGGCGGGCTGGATTGCCTGGTCGTGATTGATGCGGCAGTCGAGAAGCAGCCGGCTCATCGCTCCGGTGGATAATATGATCCAACACACGGTATTCGCTAGATGTGTGTGAGTAGGGCGAGGATGCCGGGTTCGCCAGTCCTGGATGCTGCCAGGACGCGAGAAAGAAGCGGCTGTGCCACATGGCTCATCTCATCTATGCGCTGTTTCTGGGTTCATCATCCTGATGTTGCCTATCTGCCAGTCAATAGAAACCACCAAGGCTGTACGGGCCATATCCAAGCCTCTATCCAGCTTGCAGTGGGGGTGCGTCCTGTCGTGTTGCATTTAGCCTAAATTGCCATCCACCCGCGCACGCCGGGGAGTGTCGTCCCACAAACGGCTAAATGTGCTAGCCTAAGATGGTATCTCTGTCAAGTGTGTGGAGATGGCGGTGGTGCCTCATGATAAGATACGCGGGTCAAATCAACACCACGCTGCAATCAAATGGCTATCCATGATGACGGCAGCAAAAAAAAAAGACTAAAAAAAAACTTCGACTGACCATGGATGAGTGACAAAACAAAGGTGGGAGTATGCCGTTGATTCTCTTTCACGGGAAATCAAATGGGGAGGCTGGTTATGATGATGTGATGTGGCACGTCTTGGCTGGACTAACAATAGATGCTTCCAACGCCTGACCCAATTCTCCCAATTGGGAAACTTCAAAGAGCCACTCTTGTCCCCATGAGCTAGGATTTTCTCTCTCGATAGCCCTAGCCAGACATTGGCGTTTTGCAAGATGCCTTGTAACAAAGAACTCGCCCATCGTCACCACGGACCCCAGTCAGTTCCGAGCTTGGACGTGTCCGAATTCGGTATTCAGCACTCATACAATGATGCTCATGGAGGATTTCCGAGCTCTCGTGATGGAAACAAAAGAATATCAAAGAAATGCTGTCCTTGACCGAGCGCGTTGATTGCTCCTTTGTGTCTCCACAAGCTTATTATCCTTGAACAGCCCAGATTTTGGACCTCTTCGAAGAAGAAACCATAATCCCACCACGACTTTCGCCATGCCCCAAATTCAGACTGACGAGTATCTCAATCTGGCCTTTAAAAGGCATGTTGCACCGGAAAATGAGCTCGATGTGTACCGAAACATGTTTGCCATCCAGGGCGCGCTTGTCCGCGGCGATGTCGAAGTCGTCCTGCACAACGCCTCGACGCTTCACCCCGCCATGAAGAAGCGGCTGCGGCGCATGCACACGGAAAACACCGACCACGACCGGCTGGAGGCAATTGAATTCTGGGAAGTTGGCAAGGATGACAGAGGCCTCAGCAGCGACGGCATCAGCGCCATGTTCAAGGACGTCAACTGGAGCGGGCTGCGGTTCGAGTTCGTCAAGATCCTGGGTGCGGGCAGCTACGGGGCGGCAACCCTGTGGAAGATCCACCTCGAGGGCGGAATCACCGAAAAGGTCGTCATCAAGCTGGCCGTCGACAAGCTGGCCGCCTCCGGCAAATCCGGGTTCAACCCGGACGAGGAGGCGTACTGGCACCGACGGTATCACGGCAGCCGCCACACCGTTCAGATTGTGGACCTGGCCTCGCTGGCCAAGACGGTGCAAGACGATTTTAGACAAAACAACCCGGGCAGGCCCCTAAAGTACAGCGGCGGTGTCAAGTTCGAGGCCGAGGACTACGACGCCACGGTGCTGGAGCACATGTGCCACGGCGATCTGTTTGGGATACTGACCAAGGCCTCGTTTCTAGGCGAAGATGTTACCTATATGCCAGACAAGGTGCTGTGGGGAATATGGGAGTGCCGTAAGTAAAACATTCATCGCCATGTTGGAAGTTGCTTTTGCTGACGACAGCCATCATAGTTGTCAGGGGTATAGCCGCCGTTGCATATCAACCTACCTTTTCTAGAGAAAGGGATGAGATTTTTGAGGAAGAGCTGGATCGGGCTCGTCAGGAGAACCGCCTTGGCGAATTTTTCGACGTGCTCGAGAAGGAGAAGATTACCCATGATGTTCACTTCGATCTTGAAGAGTCAAATAGTAAGGAGAATATCGAGACTGGCGAGAGAAAAAACTAACATGTGTTCTAGTTCTCGTAGGGGAAGCAAGTGACCATCCCAACCAGCCGGTATTCAAGGTAACCATCGTATTCTGATGAGTGCAAAAAGTGTTAGCTAAGAAAGAAAGCTCCATGATTTTGGTGGTTTCAGTTGCAGCATGGATAGGGTGTGGGTAACTTGGTCTTTTAAACATTATTGGAAACGTAGACATTTGGCCAAAATGACTAGATTACTACCAGTAAGTGTGCAGAGAGGGGTTGAAAATCGGTTTCTAACTAGATGCAGGAACAGGTTCACCAGGATTGGGACCAGATCCCCACCCATGAATCCGGGGAAGAAGCAGTCAAGAAATTTCGAGGTGAGGACCTCAGCACTGGTCATCCCATTGCCGGCCGATATGGTTCATGGTCCAACGTCTTCATCATTGCCAAAACAGCAAGTTCCCAACACTAACCCCCCTCCCTCTCAACCTGATGGTCGACTAACAAGAGCCCAGATGGAAGCCGTCATCACCCTCATCTACATTGCTCACCCTTTCAGCTGCAAATCCTACACAACCGCCGACAGGTCCAAGACTGCAAAGACGTATGGCTGGCGGCTCAACGAGAGAAACTTTCAAGGCACCAGCGCAGAACTGCGAGACATTGTCTGCCAGTGCCTGTTTGAGCGGCCCATTGATCGCCCCAGCATCGTCGCCCTGCTGCGGCAGATCGAAGCGCGCAAGGAAAAGGGCTTTGGCCAGACGAATGCGGGTGTTAGGGAGTACTGGGAAAAGCTCCTGGCTCCTCAGCCGGAGCGGCCGATACCATATCCCCGACCGGTTGCTCCTGGTGCTCCGCAGCATGGGATGGGGCGGTCCAAGATTACAACCCGGGGGGCTTCAAACCAAGCTCAGTCAACTTTGGTCTCGACAGATCGATCTCGAAACAGCGGGTTTGTGGATTTTGGAGTTCAAGAAGTCTACCAACAACAGCCGCAACACCCTCGGGTCGCTCCCCAGTCTAGAGCAGGCCCATCACGCCAGCCAGCAGACAATCGTGGTGCACAACATCAGAAACCAGTTGCTACTCGACAACTTCTTCAAAGGCAGGACCATGGGGGTATAGCGCCATCATCACAGCATGTTGCTACAGGATATATTTTTCAGCGTGACACCCTCAACAATCCTAATTCCAGAGGCTCCATTCATCCTTCAACCTGGTACCCCCCTGGATACCCTCCCATGGATCCGCACATACAGCACGCAGCCTTCAATTTTCCACCTCTCACACGACCAGCCAACCCTTTCAAACACCCGCAAGGACCGTATCCGGGCATCCAGAAGCAGCACCAAGCTCCTCGGAGCGGTATGGAATTTGGCGCATACCGCGGCGTGCAATACCAGCAACCACGACCGGCGAGACAGCAGCCGATAGGCCGCCAGCACCCGGCAGCTCAACAAGGTACAAACCCATACGTACAGCCCAGGCACCCGAGGGAGAACGACGGGCGTTCTGGGCACGAAACAGGATACATGATGCTGAAATTTGCAGTGCCAGAACTTAGTTCTTCAAGGGAAAGCTCCGGTTCCGAGGCTGGCGTGGCGGTTGATGGACTCCCGGGGCCAGCCCTATCAGTCATTCGCGAAGCTGAAGAGCCTCCCGAGAGGCCGCCCAACACGGCCACTGCTGCCGCTCCACTAGGACCGCGCACTGCCACCAAAGCCGCATCCAACACTCGCCCAAAACAAGCCAGTAAGGTGTCAAAGAAACAAACAGGGAAAAATCCAAAACCAAAGCGCAAGCCAAGTTACAGGCCCCCGGCAATCGCCGCGTATGTTGAGAAGGCTCTGCCAGATATGCCCGTGGCAATTCGGAACCTGTGGGTTCGAGCAAGGCAACTGGACGAGAGGCTCCAGCAGCAGCCATCGTGGGAAATGTAGGCGGGTAAGAATATATTTCTCCCATTGTAAAAAATTGGCGAATATCAAGTGATATAACAGAAATGCGCTAGGAGGTATTAAGCATGCTTCTTTTTAAACTTATTTTTAATTTCCATCCAGTCCTTTCAACGGGTTTAGTTGAACCCTACCTATATAGCCGTGCCATATATCCATTTTTATATATCTCAAAACCCCAAAATTAGCCCCCCAAAAATACCAAAGCACAAGTCATCTTTTGGGTATCATTAATGTTCCCTCCAAACAAACCGGTATCATTCATACGTCGTCATGAACGAGAGAAAGCAACCCGCAGGTTTTTCTCATTCACATTTTCCGATAAATAAGAAGGAAAAGAGACAGAAGGAAAACCCGAGAAAACCAAAACGCCGTATTTATACCATCCGGGGGTTGCGGGCTCAGAGAAAAGAAAAGACGTATTTAAATAAACACCCTCTCACAGTATTCAAGCCTTTGAGTAGAGGCACTCGCAGGTGCCAGCCTCGGCCTGGACATCAGCAATGCGGTTCCCGTCGCTGTCTTCACATACGGGCTGACCAAGCTGGGACTGTTTGCTCTGCACAATCTCTGCGTTGCATGGCCAGTTGCCAAACTTGGCGTTGCCCGGCTCTGGCTCAATCGTCGTGTTTCCGCGCCGCCGCGTCCACAGCGTCGCCTCGAACTGCGTGTCATCAAAGGTGCAGCTTGCTGCGCGGGTTCCGGACGACAGATTCTCCTGAGGCGTCACTGTCTTGGTCATGTTGAAAGCGAAGCGCAGCCGTTCCGTCGCCTTGCCCGCATCAATGAGCTCGAGGGACTGGTTTTCAAAGGACGGCGCAAATGGGTTGTTGCTGGATGAGATTGTGAACGATGAGTCGCTCTGGGCTGTGATTATCCAGTAAAACGTGGCCGCATCGCCTTGGTTATATGGATAGCAGCTCCAGCTGGCAGCGCTAGAGGTGCAGTTGGTCCTGGTCTCTAGAAGATCGAGCTCGAGCGTGAAGGATCCAGCCGGGAACTTGGTTTCAAGCGAGTCGAGGCCATGGGATGAGCCCTTCGTTCTTGCCGCCATCTCAATCAGCTTTTGCATGGGTCAATGCTGCCCAATCGCAACTCACCGGTCTTTCAAGCCAATCGTCAGCCCTACGGCCAGTGCTATAGCAATGATGACCGAGATGATGACGACGACACCCAGGACAGAGCACCACCGGTCCGCGAGCCTGCTCCGACCGCTTCGCGTCCCGGATTGCGCCTGCGACTCCGTGTCCTCGTCCTTGCCGTCAGCATCCCCGTAGCTCGGAGGTGGGTGGAGCAGCGTCGGTGGTGGTTCCAGGATATACGGCGGCACGTACGGCGGAGGGAGCCCCCGCGGACTAGACGGACCAGAACCTCGGCGAGGGTGTTTATGGGGAATCCGCAGAGGCTTTGGGGGTGAGGGCGGCGAGTGTGCGACTTCGTTTTCGACAATGACGGGCATGAAACCGACGCCCACGGAGCTGCGGGACGAGCCTATGGACCCGGAGCCCCGGCCATGGCCGCGATGGCCTCGGATCATGGGTCAATGCTTGGAATTGTATGTCGAATTCTTTTAGACACTTTGGTTTTTGGTCGCTTTCTTCTTGTCGGTGTATTTGAATGCAGCCGCCGTCCGAGTGGACCGGGGACCAGTAGCCCCAGGCCGTTTCACGACAATCGGTCAAGGGAGAAATGGCAAAGCAGGCGTGTGGGGGGAGGGGGGAGATGGGCAAAAAGAAGTTCGAATGGACGGGGAAAAGAAGGATTGAGCGGGATTCAGGAGGGAAATACCTCCCACTTTCTGTCTCTCCTTCTCATACTCGGGTGCCTGGTGCGCCTTCTTTAATTCAGGCTGGCGAATGAGCAGAGACACGGGTTGAGGCTATGCGACGCGAGAGAGCGGAGAGAGGGAGCGCAGTCGACTCAAAGCCAATTGGCGATGGCGAGATCAGAGCGGAGAGACAAGGAGGACAGGGCAAGACAGGGTCAAGGAAGGCTAATGTAAATAGTCAGAAGAGGAAACCGAAAATGCTTCTTAAGGGGGAGAGTGGGAGGGGGCGTGTCTGGGGGTCACAACCAAGACAGACAACGACTCGGATTTTGGGGGCTGCGGGATGATGATCATCGTTCCTCTTGCTTCGTTTTTGGGTCCTTGGGTCCTTAGCCAGGCCCCGGGGGACGCGATAGTCGCAAGTAGGGAAAGAGCCAGAAAGCCACACACGTTGTTCTCCAAAACGCCACCACGCACCTTGAGACCCAGAGAATAAGACAAGCCCCAGCTTACCGCCCCCCTCCGCCTCCTTCTCCCTTCCCCTCTCACGGGCGTCCCATCTCCGCAGTAGTGGGAGGGAGGGGGAGGGGAAGAGATGAACTATGTTGGAACTACTCATTGTTCGCTCGTGCAGCAGCGCCAGCGGCTACAAGCTTTTTTTTCTCGAGGACATCCCAAGTGTCGTACGAACCAGATGAAAACCAAACTCAGCCTCACCAGGGGCGCAACACTACACACCAAAAAGCAAACCGCGGGCCGCCCTGTGATGAGTGTGTGCGTGCGTGCGCATGAGAGAGTGTGTGTGTATCTGTCAGTCTCCTCGCATGTATGGATGCATCTGCGCATGCGTCGTGTGAGTCGCCTCGACCTCTTCATTTCCCTTTTGTGCGGCCGCCCAACACCACCTCACCACCTCAAGCAGAAAGAGTGCAGAAAAAAGAGGCTGGCTGGGCTATGAATAAACCTGCATACAACATATTCTCTCCGCCCGCTGACCAATCGCCTGCCTGCCCCGGCGCCTCACCTGCCGATGCATCGCCCATCCGCCTTTTGGATATGCACTTTGATTTTCTCACCACAGCGGCAGATCGTTTCCCACCACACCTGCTGCCAGCTGTGAGTCCCCCCTCCACCCCTTTCCTCTTCCTTCCTTCCGGCCCTCCATCTCGATCTCGCCTCCACAATGTGTGCGTCGTACCTTGGCCAGCGACGTCGTGTAAACCTAGTAGCGTGCCGAGTGGCGCGCAATCTGCTTTGTCTCTGAATGTTGCCATCAACCAAAAACACCACCGCCCTTAGCGTTGCTGCTTGCCGCTAATAGTCGCATACCATGGAGGGATGGCCCGCGGCCCTCATTGGCGGCCAGTGCCCGCGTTCCCTGTGGCGTTTTTTTGGGGCCTTGGCCGTTGGTTTCTTGGCTTATGCCTGCATGAGCTGTACTGTTGTGGGCGTCTTTGTCAGTCTTCTTTTCCTTGCTTTTTTTCCTTCCCTTTGCTGGGTGAGAGGATCCCGTGGCTGAGTGTGATGTGTGCTGAGCCTGTCAAACTCGCGTATGGGCTGTAATTAGTCCATAATGACTTTCAGGCTGGCGAGTGACATCAGATGGGAAACAGCCAAAAAGCGCCCCCCCCCCCAGGGACACGGGACTCACATGCCAATCTCATATGTGAGATGAGATGGCACAATACAGAGGCAAGAATTACGAATGTCTGTGGCGAGCTGAACATCATGTACCAGGCAAATAGTTCCTGACTGTTGCTGCAGCCTCATAGGGCTCTCCGTTTTGCGTGCCATGACGGCATCGTGGCCTGAGATGACCAACCAGCCCAACGGAAACTCTCAGCGTCACCTCGCAGTCTCACTAATCCTCGACCCGAGCCCTTGGAGCCGGTCCTCTTGTCCAATCTGGGAGAAGCTGCTTTAGCCTCATTCGCCCAAAGGCGGCTCAGCTCTGGACCCGACAACGGCCATACACGTACATACATGTACATTCGCCACCAAGAACGCCAAGTCGGTTTTTTTCTTCTTACATACATGGTACACGTACCTGCCAGTGGACCCCCCGGTGAGAAACAATAGGCGTTGCGTGCCACATGGCTCAAATGGCGGGAACTAACTGGAGACAACAAAGCCAATGCCCCTCCGTCCTCGAGCTCCAGTCAATCTGTCATATTCTTCGTTTCCTGTAACTTATTCGTACATACATACACACTATTGCGATTCCGCCTTGCCAGACCCATATCTATTGCTGCCGCATCATTCCGCACGTTCCACTATCTCTGCTGACTCGGTAAGAGACTCCGGTGCCGCGAGCACCTCTCCTTGGTCCGTCCACACCGCCGCCAATTCCGCCTCAATCTCGTCTCGCCGCTTCTTCCATTCGTCTACTTGCGCCAATCGCTCTCGCAGGTCCTGAAGTTCCTTTTCCACCTGCATCTTCTCTCGCTCCGTCCCGATCCTCTCGAATTCCCACTCATCCCCATTCTCTCCCATGCCCAAAACGAGATTGTATGTGTGGTACTTCTTGAGCGAGGCTCGAGTTGACACCGTAATTAGAGCTGCCTCCCGTTAGTTTCTTTAGACTCCACTTTTCATATCGAGGGATCAACATACTAATGCCCTTTTCCTTGCACGTCTCATATAGAAGACCTTCAACATCGCTAGACACGGCACTCGTGCCTTCATCAATGATGGCGTACTTGGGCTCGTGGTAAAGCAAGCGCGCAAAGCCCATCCTCTGCTTCTCTCCACCGCTGAGGACGTCTTTCCACTCTTTTCGAGTATCCCATCCACCCTCGCGATCTGGAAGATAGCCGAGGCGTGCGTCTTCTAGGACTCTCAGCAAGTCGTCTTCAGACTTGCGCTTTTCTCTCATATCCATGTGACCGTCGGGGTAGATTACCTGGTCACGCAGAGTTCCAGGGCTTAGATATGGTCGCTGTGGAAGGAACATGATGCCGTCCTGGCCAATATCCTTGGGTCGGCTCACCAACCCTCGGTACACGGGCCACAAACCACAAAGTACTCGAGCAATAGCGCTCTTCCCCACTCCGTTGGGGCCGGATATCTAATTACAGTGTCAGCATGAAAAAGTGACCATCTTAATGTGCTCTGACTTACAAGCAAGTGTTCCCCACTGCGAACAATAATGGACAGCGACTCGAGAAGCTCTTCGCCACCCTGCGGCCAAAGACCAGGCGCCACGACGGGGACGTGCTCGAATCGAACACCGTCAAATCCCTTCTGAATTGTTCCCTGTACGTCTGATAGAGAATAAAGCTCGTTCTGGCCGCTTCGGATATGGTAGGCGTTGGCATTGACCCGGTGAAGGGTCGAAATGAGCGTATAGACACGGCTGGTGTATCCAGCCAGCTCGGCCAGGTCCTTGATCGAGTACATCATTCTGCCACCGGCATCCGCCAGTGAAAGCATAAGCCTCTTGTTAGTGATGAATTCCTTCATGCGGTTACGCTCACGTCCACCCCGCTGGCCATTTTCTGCCATCTCAGCAGCACCTCCCATGCCACCCCACTGGGGTAAAAACACGGGAAGCGAAGAGAGTAGATAGCCGTAGGCACTCCAGCTATACTTGAGAATAAAATCTTCGAGAATGTTGTATCGAATCTTTAGCATGTAGATTCCCTCCATCCATGTCTTCAACGACTTGAATTCACGATTTAGGAAAGTCTTTTCCATTTCAGCTCCTCCGTAAAAGGCAACTTCCTCGGCATTGGCAATCAGACGGGCATGTAGACTTCTGAAATCACCCTCCTTTCGTCCCTCGACAGCTTTTAGCTTGCCAAAGGGTGGTGACAATCTACGAAGAATGCTGGCCGTCAGGAAGTAATTACTCATGAGTCCAGTAAGTGCCAAGGGGCCAAGTGACCGGTAGAGTTGGTAGTTGAAGACACACAAATCAACGAATGGTTTACCCAATGATGAGTAGATATTCGCTGCTGCGGCACAAAATAATGTCAGATCCTGGGTGATAAATTGATCTGCGCCTTGGCCGACACCCCCGTCTAAATTAGACAATTTGTAGTAGTTCAAATTATCATGGAGGTACAAGTCATGGATGTATCGAGTCAGTCGAGTGCGGAAAGCAATCGAGACCTTTGACTCGAGGAACTTGATCATGGCGTTGGTATACGAGGCAAATCCGCCGAGACCACACCACTATACATCGTTAGCACACTGATATCTCGTTTCCATGCGAGCGGGTAATCCTACCTTGACAAGTCCCAACAGGAACGCCTTGCCGTTGCCAGCAACCAGATCACGAACGATTGCACCGTCCAGGCGCGCAACCACTAGTGACAGGTATGTTCTAAGCATAAGGAAAATGCCATGGCTCACAAGCAAGCCAGCTTCCTTGCTGGTCCATCTTGGAATCATGATGCTCATCAGGCTCAGGAACTGGTGCAAGAACGCCAGGTTCAGCCCAGCTTTGGTTTGCGCAGCCGGGACTGTCCCGTCTCGGAGACCAGAAACCCGTGGGGGGTTGAGAAATAGCCGACGGTGCGCATCAAATGTGAGGGGCTTCGTCGGCCTAATAACAACCTTTGACGTCCCGTCCTTGTACGGGACGTAGATTGTCCGCGAGCCATCCTTATTGTGCAGCCAGGAATTTGTACGAACAAGTTTGCGGCCTTGCTCTCGCTCCTCGCGCCGGTTCTTCCATACACGCCGTCCTCCTGCTGCGCCGAGGATAATGGAGAGGGCGAGCGCCAGGGTGGCGAGGATGCGCGTTGTGCGAGACGTGCCGCGCAGCTTGGACCGGATGCGACTGGACCACTTCTCCATGAATCCGGCCAGCAGCTCCTCGGCAGCAGTGTGCCGCAATGTTGATTGCCCAGCCATGGCTGAGGCAGATCAGGATCGCGAGGACGGGTGCTACAGACTGAACAAGAGGGGAGCGCTGTTCGGGAGAGAGGTGCTTCCCCACACTCTCGGTTGTAATCTTAACAAAGCCAGCTCCCCATCAGGCGGAAGGTTTTTGAGGGCGGAGGGGGAGGCGGCGCGGATGCGGAGATGTTGGGATCACGAGGTTGAGCAGTCGGCGAGTACCAAATTGTCTCAAAAGCTGCAGCGTACGTCAATCGGCCGGCCGGCAGATGCAGATTTTTGGGCGCAAAAGAGTTGGTGTTGAGTGGTGACCTCAATGGAGCTGCTCGGGTGCAGTTGGTCGGAAAGCATCGTCATAGCATGTGAAGGTGTGTTCCGAGGCACGCGCACATGCGAGAGCCGCTGCACGCACTACAGTGCACCGCCCACTACACCTGCGACGGCCACGGCCACTGCGACCGCGTCTGACGAAAGCGGCGACGGCGCGGGAATGACGCCACGGGAACACGGGGCAGAAGGCCAGTCACATGACTCTTCTCCACCACAAAAGCCTGGGGAAACATGGGGAGATGAGCGCGAGGGCGGGAGCACGGCGGGGCACGTCCCTTGGTCCCATGGCCACCCAGATGGACGGGTTACACGGGCTCGGGAGAGTGAACAGTTAATCCGCGGGCGGATGGGGAGTCGCCGAGGATGGTGGGAGGGATGGTGGGAGCCAGAGAGGACCCTGGTTGGCTGGGCCTCTCAAGCTTTGTCAGACTAGACC
This sequence comes from Calonectria honghensis, assembly GCA_013403855.1. NCBI lineage: Eukaryota > Fungi > Ascomycota > Sordariomycetes > Hypocreales > Nectriaceae > Calonectria > Calonectria honghensis. The sequence goes on from VTGB01000048.1 coordinate 286,799, forward strand.
AAGGCGGGAATTTTTACACATTCTTAACTTAAGCCTCTCGCCCGCCTACCCTGGAGAAGCTTGGATTTTTTGGGCATTTCATCCATGTAAAATGCGGCAGCTTTGTATACGGACCGTATTAAGTGATGCTGTGCCTCTCTATCTAGGTTTCGGGATCTTTCATCTGCAATGTGACGGTCCCCTATAGTATTATACACGTTGCTCATCCGACCCTTTTATGTGCTGGTTATTTTCGCACGGTCAGTCACATACACAAATACTAATATTCTTACACATGTCAGAAATCACAATGAGCGGAGAGCGTGGGCGGATCGGTCGGAATTGTGAATAAGACAACCACATAACACACCCCGATAATGACCAACCAAATATGACTTCATTTCCCGCCCCAAGACTGTGCTCAGCCCAGCTAAAGAGAACCGTTGCGGCTCTGCCCTTAGCCACCGATCAAAGTCGAGACATGCAGCGCACCCACGCATTGCATGCCTGCCCACACCCAGGACATCTGTCACATTCAACCAGCGGTCGGTGGTGAGCGGTCTGGAGCGCACACCAGACAAAAACCCGGACTTGTCCGTTCCCCGTAACTTTGGAGCTCAGGTATTGGTGACCGGATGTCTCGCTGGACCCCGGTCTGTGCCAGTTCACACTCACATCATGTCCGCGTATGGGGTCAGGTCTGCAATAATAATACAAAAAATTACTGCTAGCTCGTGCGTCAGATTGACCTGCGTCCTTTGATGGATGCCATGCCGCGCCATAGGACCTCATGTCTCTGCAAAATCTTAAAAAACCCAGGGTCCACCAGAGCCATCACCAACCCACTCTCTCGCTTTCTGTCAGCCACCGTTGATCCTAAGTGAACAGGTCTCCGATCGGGTCGAATTTGACCACCGTCGGTTGGTCCGCGCGTGGGGAAACAAGCAGGCCGGGACCCTGCTCTGAGCAGGGACCGGCGGTCATCTCAATGCATCACATCCAATACCGAGCAATCAGGGCGGGCCATGGATGAAGAGGGTGCAGACAGATGCAAGAGGGCGCTTCGAGGTCTCAAAGTCGGTCTCTGCGGGTATGTACATCCCTCGACAGCCCATTGAGCGAGCCACGCTGCATGTGGAGGGTCATCACGTCCCCGGGCGCCAACACGGCCAATCATGGCGCCTCCACAGCGGCATCTCGTTTCGGACAAGCATGGCAGGGGGCCACCAGAGGACTACTTTTTTGGGGCCTAGTCATGGAGAATTGGCCCGTCGATATGCAATGCAGTGCCAACGGCCTCAGGTACCCCCAGCTCCCGGGTCGTCGAGGTCTCTTCTCTCCGGCCAGCCGTGCAGATCCCACCCGCTTGCTTCTCTAGTCTGGCCACCACAGGGCTCGACTTTGAAGAGCGCGACCCGGTGAATGCTAATGGTGTGCGAACTATAAGGACCGACTTCTCCGCGTCGCGTACCGCAGCGGTCATGGCTAGAGCTAGACCCGTGCGTGTGGCTGCATCTGCGCCGCCCATAGGGGCTATTCGTACCGGACCAAACCAGACATTGGGTACAGCAGATGAACTTTCCAGAGAGCCGCCCGAGTCGAGCCTCTCCTTTTTTCCCCATGACTCCCGCGTGTCCCCACTAGTGTAAAGCCGTCTCGGTCAGCATGGACCACAGATCACAGAGGGAGCGGCTCTCCCAGACTCGACTATCTCGTTTAGCAGAAGCCATTCCGGGACTCATTTGCGATGGGCTGGAGACGACAACAGCGGCCCAGCAGGGGGGCAGACGGTCAAGCAAATCCCATTCATCGAGGTAGCGCTGCAGAGCACGGGTGCCGCACAAGGCTTGAGCTTTTCCATGGCTGCGCGCTGCCCTTCCACTCGTCCACTTCCCAATCGCACCTCCCACAGACCGGACCAGGGGGGGCCAGGCGCCGCACCGGCCAAGGGCCGCTATACCAGCCATGAGCAACCGTGAGGAGGGGTGTTAAGATGAGCTTGGCGGGCACCATTATTAGCGGAGATGACAGACATCGGAGGGCTTACTGTGCTATCGCGGCAGGCGTGCATATGGGCAGCACGGACTGTGACGCGTCGCGCCAATACCAGCGGCAAAACATGTGCGAACTGTCCCCAACGCACACTGTCTCAGATAGCTCCCTACCGCACTTGTACATTCCCGGCAGGTTAATCTCAAGGGAACTCCACTCACACCTATTCTCCCTCCCACCCCAGTCGACGCCCCGTCCGACCCCCGTCGAGCCCAGTCTCTCGCAGGTCTAGCAAACCAGAAGCAGGTGCCCAGCCCAGAGTCCAGCAGACTCTCTAGCCAGCGTCCGGTCCTTCAGCATCCATCCCCTGCTCCCACCGGGTCATCCCCGTTCACAGCGCCAGCCAGAGGTCTAATCCACGTTTAAAGGCAATCATCTCGCTTGCGCCGCCAGCTCTCTGAGCCTCCGATCCGCCCTGCCTCTCGCCTCCGTCTTCCGTCTCCCGTCCCTCCTCCTCCTCACCGAGCTCCATCCCGACCGACGCGATCTTCCGTTCCAAAACTTCCCGTTTGCGGTGCTCCCTCGAAGAGACACTCGTTTTGTTCGACTGCGCCCTTCTGCCCCCGTGCAGTCCGGCCTCATCCTTTTCGATTCTGAACCCTTTACGCTCCAGCCACCGCTGCCTCAGCCAAGCAGCCTTTCAATTCTGCACCGCGAGACCCCCTCAAAACCCAAGCTTTCGTCGCCAACATTTTTTCTTGCATTCCTCGCAACTGTTTCGCCCTCGACCGCAACAAAGGCCCTTGCAGGCCGACTTTGAAGAGTTAGGGGGTTGAGAAATTGGGTAGCTTTGTTTGGACTTGTTCATCAACCCGTAAGTCTCGTCATTTTTTGCGCGACAAAGGGTGCATCCCTGGACGGCCTGGTTATTGTCGCTCTGCGTGTGACGCGAGAATAATCGCCACCTGCTGCTCCGTTCTCCCCCGAAGAATTGCATCGGATTTTGGTCGCCCCTGGTTTGCGGTGGCATTTTCTCTCTGCAACCTGCATCTCGGCTGGGCATCAACCGCCAGCTGAGCAACCTTGGTCATCAAGCGACAGTTCAATTTCCCACATCAGACAGCTGCTGACCTATTGCCCAGAGCAGCAAATATGTCCGACCAGCCCCAGCCTGTCAATCCCACCGACGAAATTCACAACCAAAATTCACTGGGCGATTCTGCCATGGCCAAAGACAAAGATCTGCTGTCGCCGGAAGATGGGACAACCTCCAAGAATGGTCGTGGTCATCTCCAAGTTCCCTCCAGATCGTCATCGCAAAGGAACCAATCGTCACCAACATCGACTGGACTGAGTGGGGCTACTGTCAGCGACCCGCGGAACAGCATCGGAAGCCGATCGAAAGACTCCAAAGGTAGTTTCCGGGGAAGGCGACGAAACGGCAGCACCTCCAGCAACAGGACCGGCGCAGACACTGAACCATCCAACACGCCCGTGAACTCTCAGCCCACGTCCCCTGTCAGCCCCCCTCAGAAGAAGAAGAAGAGCGGTGGCCTGTTCGCCCTCTTTGGTTGCTGCGTCACGCCCGAGGGCCCTAACTCAGACGAGAACAACGAAAACGCCGTCAAGCTCGATAAAATCCCCCAGCGCCCGGCGACCGCAAAGTCGCGCACGCAGACTCCCCAGGAGCAGCCCAAGCCCTTGACCGAGAAGGACTCTCAAGCGCCCCCAACAACTCAGGAGCACCAGAACGAGACCATCTCATCTGGCAGCACTAACGACGAGATAACCGTGACCGAGAGGGAGAACCGCGAATCCAAGCAGTCTATCCCGCCCGCAGTCACCGTCGAGCCCCCGACGCTTCCTGCTGAGGAGCAGCCTAAGGACGAAGCGAACCAGGCCCCGCCCGCCGCCGAGACTAGCGACGTTGATATGCGAGATGCTCCCGTAGCTGGTGCGGAAGAGGCGCCAGTGGTCGCCGCCGCCGAGGAAGCAGACCAGGCTCTGCCCCCTCCTCCTCCCGGCGCCGGTGCTGCCCCGGCATTGCCAGCTCCCTACACTGAGGCCGGCCCTTCTGCCCCTGCCCCGACTAAGTGGCTTTTGCCTCCAATTGCTCCGGAGCACAAGGGAAGGAAGTGTTTGGTTCTCGATCTGGACGAGACCCTTGTTCATAGCTCCTTCAAGGTATGTCATACACCTGAAACGGCATGTCCGCAACATGCGCTAATTAGTATCATCTAGATCCTCCATCAAGCAGACTTTACCATTCCCGTCGAAATCGAAGGCAACTACCACAATGTCTATGTTATCAAGCGACCTGGCGTGGATGAATTCATGAAGAGGGTTGGCGAGCTGTATGAAGTTGTTGTCTTCACGGCGTCCGTCTCTAAGGTTGGTCCATCCCGCGGCACTTCCCCGCGAAAACACCCAGCTAACAAAACACTAGTACGGCGACCCCCTATTGGATCAACTGGACATTCACAAAGTTGTCCACCACCGATTGTTCCGAGAGAGCTGCTATAACCACCAGGGCAATTATGTCAAGGATCTCTCCCAAGTCGGCCGAGACCTCAAGGATACCATCATCATCGACAACTCTCCCACCTCTTACATCTTCCACCCCCAACACGCCGTTCCTATCAGCAGTTGGTTCTCCGACGCTCATGACAACGAGCTATTAGATTTGATACCCGTTCTCGAAGACCTGGCCGGGCCCAATGTGGCTGATGTCAGCCTTGTTCTCGATGTCACTCTCTGAGACTCCAAAATTTCACTCTAGTATTACTACCACTTTACTTTGTCACAACACCATTTTCACGAGTCACAACACACCTCGATCTGCAGAATTGCCATCATAGCGGAAGGCGTTTGGTTGAGAGCTTTCGTTTCCTGGTGTAGATGTACTATTGTCCTAATCTTATATAATTGGGCCTTGGTGGAAGTAACCGGTCCTCCATGAGCAGCTCGAACTAAACACCCTCAGCATGAGATATCAAAGGGATCCTCAAATGCAACGAGTGACCCATTTTTCCAGAGAAGGCATTGCCATCACATCCAAAGGATTCGGAGCAAAAAAAGATGGGACACAAAAAGCACGGGACGGCTGTAGGAGGAAGAACAGGCTCTTCTCCTCCGGTTGGGATGAATATGTTGTTGGGTTGCGGAAAGCTGTGCGCGCGCTTAGAGAATTGAGGGAGAGGGTTGAGCTTGCCATGGTATGAGATGCCCTGCTCCAGCCTCGAGGCGATGGATTTTTTTTTTGTTTTTGGGGTGGGAGAGCGGGCGTCGCGTTAGAGGCGTCCCCGTGTGGATATCCCCGTCTAATCGCGGGGATTATTGCGATTCCATTTGTCTCATGGTTTGCGTCTTGATTTGCTTCTGCTTCTCCTTTTTTTCTTCTCTCTTGATTATACACCTTATACATACCGGGTCTGCCGAGCAGATCCTGAAGCGAGCAAGAGTGCGTCAATGTTGATGGAACAAAGATCAGCAGGTGTGGAGGCCGCTGCCGTCTCTGCTATACATAGGCTCCTCAAATTGTAAAACTCCCCCCAAATTTTGTGCACCAATTTGCATGTGAAGATAAGATGGAACCCATCTGATATGATTTCCATAATACAGCAACGCTGTTATCTACACTTGCAATAGCCAACTCATATGCCCAGGTTGTTTTGTTGGCCACCATAAACGTAATGTTTGGTATCGTGATTTAGAAGGAATGAATCTAGCTATTTTGTATTTTTCTTGATCGAGTTCTCCTTTGTTGATACCCTGCTACCATAATATAGAGCCTGAAAATGTATGTTGACATCTACTCCTTGTTGCATTAGGACCTGAATCGTCTCTGTATTTCCGAATATAGCAGCAACTACACTACTGTATTTTTCATATTGAAGTAGCAAATTGCCATACACTCCTTGTTGAATTAAGAACTTGATAATTTCCATATTTCTGAATATAGTGGTAGCAGCAAACTCACTGCCGTATTTTCCGCACTTTGTATTGACCTGGATTCCTTGGTCGGGTTGTTGCCCTTCGAGCACTTGGGTATTAATTGCCCCGTGGTGCCGACAATAAATCTGAAGTGGATGATTGGGATGAAAATCTTGCTTGCACAGGCTTTTACACGACTTTTGAATAGTCCAATAGCTGCCGAGGCTTTCGAGGTCAATAAGTCTACGAGTGTTTCACTGGAAGGTACAACAGTCACTGTTGCTTTTATGTATATTGTACATATCAATGGGGATGTTGGGATAAGGTTTTGCCCCGAGCCAGTGTGCCTGCTGGAGACTCAAGTAATTCGCCTTAAAATGCTCTGTTATCGAGGGATGCGAAGACCTCCAAACACTTAATTGCTAGCCTAGGAACAAGAGATTGTTGCAAAGGTGTAACAATTTTGATACGGTAATAACCTCATACAACTTGAAGCCTTGGATGTCTAGATATAAATAAATTGTGGCCCAATGCTCGTTTCTTTGAGCGGCTTGTTTGCACACATGATCCATGCGAAAGTGCGGTCTGCCATAGCTTTGTCGTATGCCTTACGAAGCAGTAGATGATTCGAATTATTGGACTATCAGGAGTGTTTGGAGTGACAGTGGCAGCGAAGTTAAAAATGAATGAAAGATAATTTTCGCCTGTATTTTAGGCTCATATTGGAAATATTGGCAATACAAACCATACAATGGTTAACTTTGCGAAGCACGAAGCACGTTTTGCCTAGTGATCTTCGCGTACCTTAATGATTTACGTTCCCCACCTCCTGTGGTTTGGTGGGGCATTGTGGAGGTGGCCTTTCCAGGCGCCCTAGCTGAACCGGAGAAAGGTTTGGCCGGTCGCTTCATTTCTGGCGAAGGTGGCCTCAACGCTCCCTCCATGGCTAGGGGCCATAATTTCGCCAGACAGCTCGCCATCTTCGATTTCATCATTACAGCTACATCCTCGCCTTCTTTTTCGCGCCCATTCGATCTTGGAATCCTGCAGCGGTTCCTCGTCACTCTCCTTTTATAACAACTTCGGTTTTCTTCATAATGGTACGCGCGCTTTGTCCCCGGTTTCCCAAACGTCGTTTTGGCAATTGCACGTGGTCGCGACGCATCATGATTTAGCGTCGCAAGACCGGGGAGCTTCGCTGTCACGACTTGGGCGATCATGATGCTCAACGCCATGACTGTGGGCCAAGTCAACTTCAATGGGCTAACATGATTCCATCTAGTCTTCTCCCCGTCCTTCTTCCCCCGTCAACAGTGGCGCTGCTGCCAGCGGCGCCAGCGTCGGTCGCCCTTCATCCCCTACTCCCCCTGGTGGTCCCCGAACTGCGATCCGACGACGTGCTGCTGCCGATCAGAAGGAGAAGATTGCCAATGCTCGACCAAGCAGCACTCGCGCTGCCGGTGCTGGCGGCTCCAGCAGCACCATGCTGCGTACGTTTCCCCTCGATCTGGTCGTGTGACATCGACTAGTGCTGAATAGCATGTGCATGGCGCTTGTTACTGACATGATACAGGTCTCTACACTGACGAGTCCCCCGGCCTGAAGGTTGACCCCGTCGTTGTCCTTGTTCTGTCCCTGGTTTTCATCTTCAGCGTTGTTGCTCTTCACAGTATGTTTCACCACGTTTCCATGAACCCATATCTCAGTCTAACCGTGTTCTAGTTATCGCCAAGATCACCAGGAAATTCTCGAGCTAAATGACGACGGTCAATGATGGTGCAGATTGATAGTGGAGGCATGAGGGATGGGTGCTTTACAAAGTGGCGTAGGATTTCATCTGGGATATTCGATGATGTGGGATCTACATTGGGGTAATATGGCCGCCTTGCCGAACGTATTGTTTGTTGCATCGCGGTTCTTCGGACGAGCAACCTTGTATTATACCACGAAAACAAATCGGTTCGAATAGCATAACTGGGCTTTTTTTTATGCATACAGCAACTTCTGAGCAGACGCAGCGTGGTTGATGAAAGTCAATTGGTTGGCCCAGGTCTGTACAAATGCAGACTTGGTTCTACTTATCCATTTCGTACATGTCCAAGTGTCCTTTCCCTATTTTTAGGATCTGATTGGTGGAAATGACCCATATTACTTCCCGTTGCGTGGTTTCTTTAAGTTCCTCCCGACATTAGTTAACCGTAGACGGGATCAATTCCTGTGTGCTGTTAGCAAGTGCTAGATTTGAGCTGCTGAGAGGGCTTTGTACCAAAATCCAGAGAATTCAAAACCGACGAGGAAGCGACACAAGGCCGCCTTTAGTGGTCCAATCCTAAATGAGTACAGCCATGAAACACAATGCACCCCGCCTTGTCCGTATCAAGCATGGAGTAAACCGTAGGATGATTTGATCAAGCCCAAGAGACACCCTTAGTGTTCGCCAAGTTGCTTGTTGATCTGATCAATCCTGAGTTGCTTCGTGAGTTTTTCTCCTTCCAGAACATCTACTTCTTTTTCCTTTTCAGCTATGAGCTTGCTCAGATTGCACTGTCGCTCCTCGAGTGACATTCTCTCCTTTCGGAGGTCCTTTTTGGCGTCGAAATGACGCATCTCAGATAGCTCCTTGTTGAGGCTTCCGATGACTCCGTAGAGATCGGTTTTCTCATGCCCCATTTCGCTCACGTCTTGCTCTAGCTGAGTAATCTTCTTGCTGAGTTCAAGTTGGTTAATCTCCAAGGTTACTTGCTCTTCCTTCAACTTCGGTTCCTCTTCTTCACCTTGAGAGATTAGACCAAAACTAGTAGAAACATAAAGCGGTTGTTCAGTAGCGTGCTCTTTCTCTTTCTTGGGGCTCGGCTGTGGTGTTTCTTGGGAGCAAGGAGGCGGCGAGCTTTTGTCGAAAACAATAGGGCCAGCTTCGAAAGCGACTCGGTAAGCTATGCGAGGAGCTGCCGCAATAGCGACTTGACGGGTAGGCCTGCGAAAAAACGAAGCGAGGTCGCGCATAGTAGATTCGGGAAGTTCTTCGACATTAAGTTTGGCGGCAGGCAATCTGAGGGCCGCTCTGCAAGCGCCAGCAATTATGTTGAAGTCGTCAACCTACATGTGTAAGTTCGCTTGTTTAAAAAAAATAGTTGAAGTTTACATACAATCTCGCCATTTTGTATACGAATCACCGCCTGCTGAACGGCCTTTGCTTCATCGGCAATTTCATTGGGCACCTAGGAGGGAGTTGAATATTAATATTATCCTGCACAGGAGGAATGAAATGACTCACAGCATCACACCGAGAATGTTGGGTCTGGCACCGAAAACACCTTTTAGTATGACCTAGGCCTGTCTTATGATTAGCATTGCATTTGGTGTGATGTTGATTCGTGCTGGGAGCTCTGTGGATGATTTACCTTCTTCAGAAACGCATATGAACTTTGCGAAATCATCGCCGGGGGTGAGCATCCCCTTAAGACACCTGAGGCATGGTGTATTTCCAGATAGTTCGACAATAGTGCGTCTTTTAGCTTCCTGATGGGAAAACTCTCCCAGTTCATCGTAGTCGTCATCACTGCACATTAATCAGTCACACTATCCTGATGCTGGATGAAACCCGACATAAATACATAAAAGACGCCTAGAGTAACAAATGTGGTTAGAACAATGCATGAAGAGAGGCACTGTGGCAAAATTCGTACCGTGCGCTTGACGCCAGGGCGAGGAGAGATGATAACGGGAAGGTTGGCCTTCATTGTTGGTCGGTTTCAAGGTGCTTGGACCAGGAAGATCAATCCTCAGCTGTCAAATGATGACGTGATTGATATGGTACAAAAAAAGCCCTTTGAAAAGGATGATTGAGCAACCGACTGTGACGGGGCTCACAGTTGAGAAGGACAGATGCTCTATGGGGTGATTGGGCTCGGGAGTCAGGATTAGTTGTTGAAGGAGGGGCAGAGTGTAAGGGACGAAAGAGCAGATTTCGATTGCGGGAAAATGAAATAGATGTGTTGAGTGAATCGCGTAGCTGCATCAAACATCTGCCCAGCCGACATGCCAGTTGGCAAAGCCGTTCATGTTTGCTGGCCTAGCTTACTGTCCACAGATTGTAGAGCATACAGCATGATGCCGCTGGCGAAAGAAATTCATTTGAGCGCAATACTATTTGCGAATAAAACATCAGCCTAATCTGATATTATTTTGGTGATTTTCCGTTAACTTTAATGCGGATGATGGGATTGACCAGTGATGTATGTGACCATTTCCTTGGGAAGCAGCTGTGCATAGTGGGTTTCACATGCCTCGTTCATGATTGCGTTGGCCTGGCCTGCAATGAGCGTAGCCTGTTGGTGCTCAGACCTTAGCGCTTCGCGACTGCCTGCGTCGCATTGAATACGAAGGGAGCGCGGGAAAGGGGATTTGAGATCCGCGCAATTCTCCTATCCGACTCGCCAACGGATTTTTCGCATTCTGAAAAAATCCCGGTCTCTAATCATTAGCTATTTTTGGGCTGGCGCGAGGCGTAAGCGTGGCTCAGAGCTCAATTCAGTCCGAAAAAGACGGCTGACATCTATAGCTCCGAAACGTAACCCCACCATCGTCGCTCCTGTTAAATAGCCCATCAGCTTCCTCCACGTCTTGGTATCTTCCCCTTTGATGCTTCCTCCAGGCTCGAGTATGTAGCTGGCCCGCATCATTTGAGGACATACTTTGACCTACGGTGCAATGACGGTCACCGACGACAAGCAGCAGCTGGCGCGACAGCAGTCCGCCCTGGGGCGGGTCGCGCCGGATGAGGTCTCCCAGACGCTGATTACCGATGGCTTCCAGCTACCGGATATCGACCCTGGCGAGGAGCAACCCCCGCTGTATGGAGATAGCCACAATAACCTACAGTTCTCTCAACCCGGATTTGAAGCCGGCGCTGCGGTGACGAGTTAGTTCAAAGATACCTTCTTTATCGCGGGGTAGCTAACACCAGCTTTCAGATGATGGCCGAGTCAACATCAACATTAACACAAAGAACCGACGACTTGCCGACCTGCTTGCACCGACACTCCAAAGCCAAATATCGATCGAACCTGAACCCGTTGACCTCCCCCCTGCGTATATCCCGCCGAGCTTGGGTGGCCAGCCAGGCCAGATCCCTCCCCCGCAGCTCAATGTTGTCATTCAAATCGTGGGCTCACGTGGCGACGTCCAGCCATTTGTCGCTCTGGGAAAAGTGCTCAAGGAAACATACGGCCACCGCGTCAGAATAGCCACCCATGCGACGTTCCAGAAATTTGTTGAAGAAAATGATCTTGAATTCTTCAGCATCGGAGGCGACCCTGCAGAATTGATGGCCTTCATGGTCAAACACCCTGGTCTAATGCCCGGATTCGATGCCATCACGAGTGGCGAAGTGAGTAAGCGAAGGAGAGGAATTCAGGAAATTTTATTCGGATGCTGGCGCTCCTGTATCGAAGCAGGAAATGGCCTGGGGCCACCACCTAAACCGCATCGCAAGAATACACCAGTGGATCCATCATTGGAACTACCTGGAGAACCATTTGTCGCCGATGCAATTATTGCAAACCCGCCCAGCTTTGCCCACATTCACATTGCAGAGAAGATGGGAATCCCTCTCCATATGATGTTTACGTGAGTTTCGGTAAACTCATAACTAATTCTGTTGGCTAACCTGCCACCAGCATGCCATGGTCTCCCACAAGAGCGTTCCCTCACCCTTTGGCAAATATCCAGTCTTCAAACGCTGACGATGTCATGACCAATTACCTGACTTACACGCTTGTGGAAATGATGACTTGGCAGGGTCTCGGAGATATCATCAATCGATTCAGAGAAAAGGCGCTCGACCTGCCGCCCTTATCTTTGATCTGGGCACCCGGGCTGCTTGCACGGCTCAAGGTGCCCTGGACCTACTGCTGGTTAGTAAACAATGTTCTCGGGAGTGCTTTTCTAACATGGACAGGTCGCCTGCTTTGATTCCGAAGCCCAATGATTGGGGTCGGCATATTGATATTGCCGGCTTCTACTTCCTGAACCTCGCATCTTCATATACGCCTGATCCCCAACTCGAGGCTTTCCTCCGCAGCGGTCCTCCCCCTGTGTATATTGGATTTGGCTCAATTGTTGTTGATGATCCTAACGCGATGACGGAAATGATTTTTGAGGCCGTTAAACTCGCCGGTGTTCGAGCCTTGGTTTCAAAGGGCTGGGGGGGTCTCGGGGCCGATGAACTTGGACTTCCTGACAATATTTTCATGTTGGGAAATGTTCCACACGACTGGCTCTTCGAGCACGTCGCCTGTGTTGTCCATCACGGCGGCGCTGGCACTACCGCTGCTGGTATCAAAGCAGGCAAGCCGACTCTCGTGGTGCCATTCTTTGGCGACCAGCCCTTCTGGGGCGCCATGATTGCAAGAGCCAAGGCAGGACCAGACCCAATTCCCTACAAAGAACTAACAGCAGAGAAATTGGCGGAAGCGCTTCGCGTTTGCCTTCTCCCTGAAACTATGGAACAGGCCACCGAACTGGGACAGAGAATTCGAGAGGAAAAGGGCACCGACGTTGGTGGCAAGAGCTTTCATGATCATATGGATACCAGCAAGATGCGATGTTCTGTTGCTCCCAGTCGGACTGCTGCATGGAGAGTGCGGCGAACCGAGGTTCGGTTGAGCCCTCTTGCAGCCGCAATTTTGGTTGACGAAGGACTCTTGGAATATACTGATTTGAAACTGTGGGTCTTTCTAAGCTCCCACGAGAACCAGACATCTAACTTGGTATAGGTATCGCCCGGTGGAATACATCACTGAAGACCAACCTACAGATCCAATTTCTGCAGGTGCTTGTTCGCTGGTTACAGATCTCGGAGGCATTGGAATGGCCATTGCTGACATGCCACGGGATGTTTTCAAGAGCTTCAAAAAGGCCAAGGGGACTGGCGCAACTGATAAAAAGGCATCGCAAGCGACCGAAAACCCCAAAACGCCGCCGAATGAAGGCTCGCCGTCCACACCGGCCCTTGCTCAGCTTGACAATGGCTCGTCGTCTACTCTGGGGAATGATACCGGCTCTATTATTACCCCGAGCGAGACAAGCGCTGCCGCTGGAGCCTTGACCGCGGGAACAAGCCACTCTAACATGTCTCAACCATCCCTTAACGATGCATCAACAATCTCAACATCGGGTTCTGGTGCACCTTCTAGCTCCCAGGCAGGTACGAATCCTCTCCTATCAAAGGGACAAATCTCGCCGACAAATCGCGCTCGACTGGAGGCAGCAGCTGGGACGGGCCGTGGTGTTGGACGTATTGTGTCTACTGGAGTCAAATCACCTATGAATTTCTGCCTTGGGCTGGCCAAGGGCTTTCGAAACATCCCAAGGCTCTACAACGATGACACTATCCGGCCAGTCGAAAAGGTCACAGACCTCGGGACCGGAATCAGAGTTGCTGGCAAGGAGCTGGGATATGGCTTCTTTGATGGAGTTGCAGGCCTCGTAACTCAACCTCTGAGGGGCGCTGAGAAGGAAGGTGCTGCGGGTTTGGTCAAGGGATTCGGCAAAGGAATTGGAGGATTGATTGCGAAACCGGCAGCTGGTAAGTCTACGCACACAAATCTCTCGACGAAAACTGACATGTCAAGGTATTTGGGGCATCCCGGCCTACACAATGCAAGGTGTTCACGCAGAAATCAACAAGTATTTTTCTGGTAGTGTTCAGAATTACATTATTTCTTCGCGAGTTATTCAGGGACAACGGGAATTCCAGTCCGCGGGTCACGAGGAGATTGAGGATATTCTTAAACGCTGGAATAACTCAAAGTTTGATCTGAAGAATTTCTACATGAAGAAGAGGAAGGAAAAGAATGACGGGAAGCTTCCAATACTCACCATGCCAGTGGATGGTAGCACCGAATCGCTTGAACCTCCAAAGACGGGATGGCGCCACACTCGGCAGTTGTCCTTTGAAGAACGAAAACGACTCCAGTCTGGCAGAGAGGCATGGAAGAGTGGCTATGTTGATGTCAGTCTACCACAGTCGGAAGAAAATCTGCAAAACACTGGCATGTCGGTAGAGGACGCCGAGTTTGAGAAAGCCATCCAAGCCTCGGTTCAGGAGACTTCTAAGGGCAACGCTGAAGAGGACGCGATGGTCGAGGCTGCTATTCGTGAGAGCATTCGGGCCGTGCGAGAGAGAGTGCAGTCAACTGATACCGCTGGCCCATTGCCTGAGAAAAACCTCACCATATTTGACGATAAAGAGTACCAGGTCACGGATGAGGAGTATCAAGATCTGATTGAGAAAGCCATTCAACAGAGCATGTCGACTGGTCCGCCTCTGCCACAAGAGTATGGATTCGCGGAACTTGGCTCCCCGGAGCCCGTGGCTCGTTCCCAGCCGAACAATGAAGAGGATGCTGAACTACGTCGCGCCATTGAGGCGTCAAAGGAAACAGCAGAAGTCCCGCAGCATCCCAACGATGACGCTGACCTACAAAGAGCCCTCGAAGAGTCGCGAAACGTTGTTGCCCCTCCTACAAACTTGGACGAGGATGCCGAATTGCAGCGCGCTATTGAAGCCTCAAAAGAGGCTATGCAAGCAGAAGTGACACAACGAACTGAGGAGGATATTGTTATGGAGTATGTTAAGAAACAAAGCCTCGCCGAGGAGGAGTTTCGGCGTCAGAACTCTAAAGGAAAAGGAAAGGAAGATACAGAGAACGAGGAGGAAGATGAGGAATTGCGGAAAGCCATGGAGGAGAGCCTTAAAATGAGTCGGGGCGAGGATGCCGGACCGTCGAGGAGTTGATGGTATAGATACACGATCAGCGAGAGCGCTTGACGATGGCGCCTGAAGAGGATACCCATTATGCTTAGCTTACACAGTACAGATAGATACACGGCCACAGCTGGCGCCCTGCAATTGAATTCTTTGTTTCACGATACTCTATGAAATAATTAACAAATAGTTCAAGGTTAGCGATCGGCTAGCGTTTGTATGAAAGCTTGCAGAAACGCGGCCCGTTTAGGTAAGAAATGCCGGACTACAGCCCACCCATGATATCGTGGAGCTCCTGTTCATCCGCCTTTCTGACTGCATATCGGGCATGCACCAGGCCCCACAGGACATTGACGGACCACATGAAAGCCACTGCGTTGGCGGCCATCAGCGCTGCCTGGGCAGCTGGGGGGAGGACTTTGGCGATGAGGGCGACGAGGGCAGACTGGGCAATGCAGAAGGCGATCCAAATTCTGGTGAGCGACCACGAAGCATTGGCTTTCTGCGAATTGTAAGCATGGTATGCATTCATTGTAAGCACAAACCTACCTCAACTTCTTCCAACACGTTTTCCCAAAACTTGCTTGGCCGCTTCACGCTCGAGTTCTTGTCCAAGACACCCTTGACGAACCTGTCCGAGAGGACGACATCGAGCCCGCGATACCGCTTGGCAAGCCTCGTGGCAAGCACCCACATGCGCTGCCTCCGGTCCCTCGCCAGCCCGGGGGCCATGCGGGCGGCGCGGGCGAGGCACCTGTCGGCGAGGTCCTGGTAGACAAAGGGCAGTCGGGCAAAGTGCAGCTTGACCGTGTGGGCGGTGGGCGGGCGGCTGAGGGGCAGCCGGTGGCAGAGGTAGACCTGGTCCTCGGGGAGGAAGGGGGATCTCCCAATGGGCGGGCGGCACCTTGACCGAGCGCTGCTGGAGCTGGCGCGGGAGCTCTTGGCATCAGGACGCCCGTCAGATGCCCAGGACGAGCTGACGGGACCGCCGCCGCTGGGCTCCTGTGCCTTGCGCGTGGCGTCCCAGATCCGGACCCAGGAGCCAAGAGATCGGCGGCCCAGCCTGGCATCCGGTGTTGGTCTTGGGGAGGAATTGCGTGATTCAGACGGAGGAGGACGAGGATGAGCTGGTGCAGGAGGAGTGTCTCTGCTGTCAGCAGAGTGAGCGGCGTCTCTCCCACGGCACCCGGGCAGCGGAGAGGCCTGGAGACTGGAAACGGTTTTGCAGCCATAAGACGAGATGCATCCCGCCGACTGCTGAAGAAACGCTCGGCACTGATTCAGAAACCACAGGACGCAGCCTGCGCCGGCCGAGACGATGTAAGAGACCCACGAGAAGTATAAGACGAAGGGCACAAACACCCAAGACAGAGTCCACATTGCTGCTTGTCAGTTTGATAGCGCCGAGCTGCTGCAGTGAGCGAGAAGTAAGTGAAAAGATGGCATGTAAGTTAAGTATGGGATTAGAAATTGTTTGATTTAAGCCCCCGAGAATGGTCCCAGCCTTATGAAATGACGCGGAGTGTTTAGCTTCACGGAGACTAGGAACACTGATTTAATGCACGCGGACAAACGCATGGCCACCGAAACAAGAAAAACAAAACTAAGAGAGAAAACAAAGGTCGAGCTATCTAGAATTGCGCGGCATGTGTGTCGTCACTAGGTTCCATCCCCACGGTTCATTCGCCCCGACAAAAAGTCACCCCTAAACGCCAGGCTATGGTTTGCCTACCGGAAACGGACCCCAAAACAATAGTGTGTGAGTCGGATTTGCATCAAAGACGGGCCCCGAAAAAAACAAACAGTAACAAGGCGGGCGGGAAAGGCCCTTTCCCGACGGATCCGTGACGCTGCATGCCAAGTTCCCCGCCGTGGGCGGAATGGCTTCAGACAAGTAGCGGCGGAGCAAGGAGCGGAAGAGATGGGCTCAGCCATATCGCATCTGCGGGTTGCCACCGGGTGGAGGGGCTCCATACTGGACGCCCTGGGGGGCCTGAGGGGGTGGTACCTGTCCGCCGCCGCCGCCGTTGATCATGGCCTTGACGTCCGGGCGGTTCTCGAGTGGCTGGTGGAAGTTGCAGATGCGGCACGCGACGTCTGTGTAGCCCGAGATGGAGAGCGGGATGACGGGCTGTTGGGTGGGAACAAGTGGCGTGGTGGTCAGCTACACGTTGTCTTTTACAGAGGGAGCATGATTTTTTGGGGGCTTGTTATCGCAGCAAGCATGACAGCAGAGATGGAGAGATACACAGAACCAAACAGGGATTAAGAACGTACAACGAAGCAAAAGGTAAACCACGGGTTGCTCTTGAGGACGTGAGCCGCCATGTTGCCGCAGTGGTGGCACTGGCAGACCATGCCCTCGTAGCCGGGCACCTCTTTGCGGAAAGTGTGCTCGCCGCACACGAAGAAGAAGAACATGGCGCCGGAGAAGAAGCGACTGGTGCGGGACTGCGAGAAGGGCGAAGAGCAGGCGAAGGCGCTGCCGGCTCGTTCCGGAGGGTTTTTGGTGCGGCAAACAGGTGTCAGTCGAATCGATGAATCGGAGAGCGAGAGAGGCTCGCGTGCGTCGAGACGGAGGGCGAGCAGCAGCAGGCGAGCGGGACGGGGGCGTAAGCGCAAGGAGGAGGCGCCGTGTGTTGACGGAGATGGAGGGAATTCCCAAGGGGGGATGCTTGCGGCGGAGCGATGGTTTAGTAGTCACGGCAGGCTTCCTAGCTGCAGCGGCGGGACGGCTGGAAGCTCGCGGGTGCAATTATTTGAACAGGTCGTCGTCACCTCTGCCCTCTCCCTCGGCCTGAGCTATGCAGCGTTTCGGGCTCTGGGCTGTTGGCGGGTGAGGCGCAGTGGGCTTGGCAACCAAAAAAACGCTGGTCTGCCGGTTCGTCGTCGCCACAGTTGCATGTGGTGTGTGTCCAAGTGAGTGAGTGTGAGCTTGCGTGTAAGTGTCATTGTCTGCGTGCGGTAGCACACACATGTAGGATAAGAGTCAAAAGCGCGATCTGGCACACACAACCCAATGTAGACGAAACATAGGGTCATGCTTAAACGACCTCGAGAGTCGTTCCGATCCGATCAATGGCGGGCATCGCATCCGCTATAGCCCTGTTTGCCATCGCACATCAAACCCACTGCCGGCACCCCTACCACCCGCTACCAGCGGTTCCCTCCCAGCTGCCACGCCCGCTATGCTTTTTAGTGAGCCGGTACCTACCCCACGTCACGCACGGACCACACATAGCCCGAACTCACGCTTCCCACGTACCTGCGCCTGCGTCATTGGCAGAGCCGAGAGGAAGGAAAAAAAAAAAGCTAAACCTGACTGCACCACCACCGCCGTCGTGACTGATCACTTGCGATCCCACGCGACACCTACGCGGCACCCAAGCCACGGCTCACGATCCGTTCTGAAACCCGATTCGAAGTGCTTCAAAAACCCCGCGCCTCGGCCTCGGGATAATCGTTGCGCCCGCTTGCCAAGGTCCTCCGCCCCGATGATAGCGCAGTAGGCATCCGACATTGGCTTTTGCGACTCACCCCACCATCACTACCGCTTTCCATACACGATTACGCCTCTCATAGACGGCGCCGACACAATCATGTACGATCTCAACATAGCGTGGTCGCCCTCCACGACCAACGATCAGCTGCTTCAAACCCTCACCTTGGCATCGACGCTTGGCTATGCCACCGTCGCCCTCAACCACACATTGAATCTGCCCTTCCCGGCCGCGCCCGTTGCGCCGTTTCCCTCCGTCGCAGAGCTGTCCGCTTCTTCCTCGGCGCCCAAGAAGCTCCCCAACATCCTTCACCGCGCGACTCTCCCTCTGTCCGACCCCGCCGCGTCTAACTACCGCCTCCAGTCGCTCGTAACCGCCTACGACCTCTTGGCAATCCGCCCGCTCACTGAGAAGGCCTTTCAGAATGCCTGCCTCACTCTCGACATCCCCATAATTTCTCTCGACCTCACTCAGCACTTTCAATTCCACTTCCGGCCCAAGCCCTGCATGGCTGCCGTGACTCGTGGCGTCCGTTTCGAGGTGTGCTACAGCCAGGCCCTGGCCGCTGACCCCCGCGGCCGTGCTACGTTTATCGGCAACGTCACAAGCCTCGTGCGGGCAACGCGCGGACGGGGTATTATACTCAGCAGTGAGGCCAAGGATGCGTTGTCGATGCGGGCGCCGGCTGACGTCGTCAACTTGCTGAACGTTTGGGGCCTGCCCAGTGAAAAGGGCATGCAGGCCTTTGGACCCCTGGCTCGCTCCGTCGTCGTCAACGAAGGTATCAAAAGGAGCGGTTTCAGGGGCGTTGTGGACGTGGTCGAGGTTGCCAAGCGAGACGGCCAAGATGACAGCGCACAGGGGGGTGCTGAGGGCGGCAAGAAGAACAAGAACAAGGGCCAGAACCCGAATCAGAAGCGAAAAACGGGCGAGGAGGACTCGCAGCAGCTGAGCAAGCGGCAGGCCAAAAAGCTGAAGCTCGCGTCAAGAGCAGCAGGTTCCGAAAAGAAATGAGAGCATTATCAACCGGCGTTTGGGAAGCGGGAGGCAAAAAAAAAAAGCACAAGAAACACGGCATGATACCCATAGACTATCAAAACGAGATTCCGGAAAATGCGGAACTTGCCCCTATTATTATCACCATATCGAAACAAATATCTATGTACATTTTCCACCAAGCAATCTCACCAAAAGTCTTTCAGAATATTTACAGTAACTGAAATTGCCTTCATCTATGACTAATTCTACACAGCGTGAGTCGCGCGAGCCGCAAGACCGGCTGTGGCCCGAGCTAGGTTGCCTAAGTTGAGAACGCTGCTAAGACTAAGGGTCGAGACGTTGATGCCGGCGCGGGTTGATGCTGAGGGAGCACCTGCATCAGCACTTGGAGCAGCAACAGCGCTCGTCGCGGGACCTTGGACAATCGATCCAAGCTCTGCAGAGGGGTCCGGTCGCAGACCGCCCAAGTCCACAGATGGAGCGAGGTTCGTGGCTTGCCCCTGAGACGCAGTTGTCTGAGTCATGATGATTTCCGAGTTCATTGTTCCTTGGGCCGTTGTCGAGGTGCTAGCCAGGGCTGGTGACGACGCAGCCGAGGTCGACAAAGATGGAGCCGCAGGTGGTACAGAGGCCGGCGCAGAGGCTGCCGCAGACGATGACACAGAAGCCGGAACCGAGGGAGATTGTGCTGGAGCCGACGTGACAACTGCTGCAGCAGACGTTGCCGTAGACGATGACACAGAAGCCGGAACCGAGGGAGATTGTGCAGGAGCCGACGTGACAACTGCTGCAGCAGACGTTGCCGCAGACGATGCGAGAGGGTCAAAATTGAAAGTTGTCGTTGGCAAAAGGCTCTGAGGCAAGGAAATGACCGAGACTCCGATGCCGTTTTGGCCGCTCTTCACTGCGCTGCTAGCCTGAGATTGATGTTAGAACGGCCCGGAAAGCGAGAAAGACGAATACGTACAGGAGCTGCGCCTGATCCAGCAGCAGCCTGCGTGACGGTAACGGTAACCTAAAACTATGTTAGCATCCTTTGGAGAACCCAAATCGCGGTAGTCTTACTGCTTCACCCGCAACGGTAATCACTTTTGTCGCAGTAACGGGTTGAACGACCTTTTATGAGTTAGTATATGACCATGAATATGAGAACCAGAGAAAAAGTACCGTCTCGGTCACAGTAAGGGGCTAGAATATTGTCAGTACGTGCGCGAGAATCGAGATGGGATTGAGTGCTTACAGCCACTTCGGCGACCTGAGTAACCATCTGGGTAACCATCTGGGTCTGGGTCATTGTCATGACTTCCGGATCGACCGTAAAAGTCACTTGCACGGTTTCCGTCCGCGTGACATACGAGATGCGAAGCCTACAAGCCACGGTTATTCAAAATCCTATACTTTTGCATTTTGAAGACTCACCCTTCAAACTTGGGCGTGGTCGCGGTCTGCTGTCGCTTCTCCGCGCGAAAATGCCCATTTTTGCCACCTGTACCCGCGGCCTTGTACTGTTAGTGAATGAAGCTTGTGTTCTGAGGTAAAGGACTGACATGGGCGAGAGAAATGGGAATGGCCCAAAAACCCAGAGTTGTTAACCTCATTCTCTTTGCTCTTTATTCTCACTCCGGTTTGATGTATCGGTCCGTTTCACGACTCGCGTGGAGGAATACATCAACAGTCCAGCTGTCAATGTACTTGGGCTCAGCCAGTGAGTAAGTAAGCGAACGGTTGCTCGATCGATGGTCTAGAAACGACGAGGCGGAAGACAGCGCAAGGCTGGTCGATAGTCGATATCGAATGGTTGCCCGAGGCAGGTAGAGAACGAAATGGGGATAAGAAATAACAAGTCAATATTGCCGTCAGGTCCTAGCCCGACGACACGGAAGTGATCAAAGGAGTGAAGCACCAGCTAACGGAGAGAATGAAAGAACAAGGAGAAATGGGATGGAAGGAAAAGATGCCCAACCTAGGCCCCAGAGCATCTCCCACCTGCCGCTAACACCCGGCAAGGTACGACCGCGCCGCCGGTGCCAAGTGAGCGAGTAGGAGGGTCCAACGGGCCTCGAGGGAGGTCGAGACTGAGGCTCAAACGGGGATTGATACCATGGTGGTTAGGGCGACGACCAGGGTTGGAGGCTTCCGGGACAGCGTCAGGGGTGTCAGCTCGCTTGAGACCGAGGCCGTCACATTAGAAGACTTGACATGCTGGGGGGATGCGACGCTGCGGAACAGAAACCGAGTTTCAAGGCGGCGATCGAGCTGCGATGAAACTTTTGATGAAATGCAAGATGGCATTAAAGCCTCAGATTATTGCTACCTTGAATCGAGCAAGAGAACAAGACATTTGAAAGCCAGAAAAATAATAATAACCATTGTCGCTGCTGGCTCAAAAAGATAAAGGACCAGGACTGCGAGGTTGTCAGGGGTCCCCCTTGCACGCCATCATCTGGTCTCCCGTCGCCGATTGCTGGAATCTCGCGTGGAAAAAAGCAGGAGGGAGGGGCAGCAGAGGGCAATGGCGCCACACCACCAGAGACATGACCAGAGCGCCACGAGAATGCCATACGACGGGCATCAAACGTGTGCTGAGGGCCGACTGGTCTCACTGCTCCTGCAGCAGCCGCTGACATGGGACGTCATGTGCGGCAGATCTCTCACTCACACAGTTTGCTTAGTGACGGAGTCGCAACAAACAAGAAGGACGACGACAGCGCTAAACATGTTTAAAAAAAAAAAAAAAAGCGAAATGAGATGAGAAATGTTCCTGTAGATAGCCCGCCCTGGCATGCCTTGTCATTTTCAATTTTTTCTTTCGCGAGAATCCCATCTGCTCGGTTCACACGGCGCTGGGGGGGGGGCGAATACGGTGTGTTCATCCCTTCTTCTTTCCCCCAAGCGTTTCGGATCCCGTACCGAGTCAAGCCACTTTTATCCGTTTTCTCCATCCGCGATGCAACCGTACTGGCCGAGGAAAACCCCTGCCGATCGCAAAATGGCAGGTCAGTCACCCATGCGGATTGACAGCGCTGTCCTGGTTTTTTTTTCCCTTTGGTGAGGGGGGTGCGGGTGATGGGCTGAAAGGATGTGATGGATTCCCAAGTTGGAGTGGCGAAATATGTTGTTGAAGAAGCAAGATAAGACCAAGTAAATTGTCAACTAGGACTAGACTACTTGAGTTTTATTCCAAGATTGATGGCGTACGATAAGCTAACGAAAACATCTCCAATTCAAATTGCGTTCGCCGGATCTTGAGAACAACTGGATTTACAACGATAGAAATGATCTTGGCAATGGGCCACAATAGTCTGCATTGTGATTATCCGACGATCGAAACAAGGATCATTTAGTTTGTCTTCGCATAAAATCAGATCCTTATAATTTGTTCTTATTTTTATTTTAGCCTTGATGAATTGTTTCGTCCTACATCACTCTGAAGGAAACTGCACGGCATTGTTACTTTTATTCTGAGACGGAAGTATATCTGATGGAAGCTTCGTGCATGATGTGGTGGTGGTTGGCGTGAAGCTATTGGACATGTTCCGAATACAGGAAGCTCCATCGAAGCCTAGGCGGAGCAACTCCCATGTTACAGGGAACGGCAATACGGACCGTGAAAATCTCGCGTGCGGCTATGCTAATCTTATAGCATAATCGTTCATCCACTCTCTCTGGTCCAGGACACTCGTGGGGGCCTCGCAGGCTTCGGGCTGGAATCAGGATAATGTCGAGTCAGAGTCACGCTCTCCGCACTATTGGACAATCAGAAGCAATCGATAAAATCATCAAGATAAATTCACAAAAGTATGAAGGTTGTCGAAGCGGCGGGTGGAGCTACCCTACCTCATCGGCAGCGGGAGGAATATAGAGCCCAGAAAGGGGATGGCGGTTCATTTTATCTCCCCAGTCTGAGGGCTGGCCAGTCGCTTGCATGGAACATGGTAGCCCAGGGGCTTGTTCTTCTCCGCCACGTGCTACTTGTGTCCAGACTCTATCGCCAGCCAGACTAACCCATCACACAAACCCTTTGGTTTGCCTTGCAGATCCAGGTCGAGTCGCCGCAACCACCAATGTTTTTCGTAAATATCCTCCGAAAAGATGCTGGCTATTTAACTCGTGGAATATATGTTAAAATCGAGTATCAGCACTATTCCAAACTACCGGCACTAAGCGAAAATTGCAAACCAAGAGATCGACTCGAATCATAAATAAATGCAACAGTATTTCCACAAACGGTAATGCTCCTCGGTCGATACTTTGGAGGAAGCCAGAGCACAAGCTCCCCAAACCTAGTAAGCCATGCTCCGTCTGAGGAAATGTCAAGGTGAGGTCCCCCGATGCCAGTCGTGATTTTAGTGCGAAGATGTTGCTGGATATAAAAGGTTGCGTGATGGGTATGGATACGTTGAACATTCCAGGGAACCCATGTGATATGTATCGAGTCCGTGTTGGCAAGGTATAGATATGTCCTGGTAGTCGTGTCCCAAATTGACACTTTTTTATTAGGATCACCCCAGAGTAGTAGCCGGCTGTCGGGAGAGAATTCCAATGCTGTAGCGACAAAGTCGTGGGACGGATAAGATCGCCAGTGCTGGGTGCGCCAATAAGTGCCGTCTGTCAGGCTATAGATAGTGACGTGTTCCCTGCTCGTGCACGCTAGCTGCCTGCCATCTGGTGAGCAGGTAGAAAGCATTTCGATACTAGGTCGAGATTGTTCCGGGTCAGCATCAAAACTCAGCAGCTTTGCGCCCAAAGCACGATGCCAAATTCCAACCGCACTCGAATCAACGAGTGCTATGTGGTCACTGCTAGGTATGAATGCTATCGCTTTGCACTCAGAAACGAGGTGGAGTATTATCGTTTTTATGCGCTTCCACGTAGACGCATCCCATAGATTGATGCTGGCCTGTGATGCTGTAGCCACTAAACACCCATCAGATGATATAGCCAGCGCACGAAGCCGTTCTTCTCTGGTGTTATCGGATGCTTCTTCTCCTACAGTTTCGTAATCGTCTACGTCCCAGACTTTTATGGTGCTATTGCGAATCATCCCACTAGCAAGCAGATTGCTATGAGGGGAAGAGACAAGCTTGCTGGCGAATTCGAACCTACATCTCAAGGTACGTCGATGCTGGCCGTCCCACAAGTGCATGACCTGTTTCCCTGCATGATAGATTAGGCGATTATTAGACAAGAAGGCAACGAAGTTTGAAGATCCCTCGTAGATGGTGCCAGTGCGTTGGTAGGTGCGCGTGTCCCATGTCGATACCCCGGACGAACCTGACAATGCTAGATACGTCCCGTCCGGCGAATAGGTGATATGGTAGTCTATCCAATCTTTGTTCAGGACCCGGATACATGAACCCTTGACTGCATCCCATATCACAACTGGCGACCTGCGGCCAGCAGATGCAAGTCTCCTGCCATCCGGTGAAAACGCTAGACGCCCAACCTCGAGTCTCGTTCCGAGGCTATGGATCAACGTCCCAGTCAATGGATCCCAGATTTTTATTGTACCGTTCAACGACGATGCTATTGCGGGCTTTCGCAGCGCTGTCGCCAATGAAATAACGGTACGTTCTTGTGAATACTCGCCCGTGACTGTATCCCACGTGTGTCCTTGGAACCTTCGCAGAAGCATGCCAGAATCTATGTCCCAGATCTGAATCTCGCCATTGCTTGATCCCGTCACGATCTGCGAGCCGTCTGGTAGTCCAGCCACAGTCGTTAAGTATATATTTTCATCTAGACCTGGGGGCTCAATTTCTCTGACGCATGCACCCATGGCCAGGTTCCAGATTTTTAGCACCGTCGTCCCACAGGCCACCAGTCGGTTTCCGTCAGGTGGCAGAATCGCCAGATCAGTAAGCCAGGGACTGCCCAGCGCCAGCGTCTGCAAGCTCCTCTCCCAATGTTTGGCTACAGCAGGCTTTTTTGACAGGATCCAATTTGGAGTTTCAATTTTCTCCTCAAACGTCTGCCGCACGATGCTTAACATCGGACTGAAAAGCAAGGCCGAGCTATATACTTGTAGGGGGGCCAATTCGATGCCATTTCGAAACATGAGAACGAATCGAAGCCCATCTTCCACCCATCTGCGAACCCCAAGGCATTCTATACCTTGTGACTCCGCCGCAAGGCCTTGTAGTTTTCGCATCGCTAGCACACCCTCCGATATGCCACTCATAAGGCCAAGTGCTTCCAACCAGTAGAGAAACTTGGCCTTCAAAAATTGATGCGCTCGCCCATCGTCGGGCAGCCAAGAAACGCCCATCGCGGGACCTGCTGCAAGCAAATGATCAACCCAGCGGACGCAGGCGTAATAGATTGGTGCCAATGGGTCATGATCTGGTTTGATGAAATTCTTAATGCGTGTCCCGGGTGAGGGTAGATTATACATGTTTCGTTTAAGGATACGAAAAAGTGCCTCAAGAGACCTTAAAAAAATCATATGGTGTTGTTGGCGTAGACCGAGCGGTAGGATACGAGATGATTGCTCTTGTAACAGGAAGTCCTTTGCTGACTGGTGAACAAAGTAGATACTTCCCCCGCGTAGGGTTAGAAAAGACCGGCAGAGCCCAATAATGATGTCGACATTACCAGCGGGGCCACTTGGCAGCTCAACCAGGCTACTGAGTTCCGCCACACTTATTGGCCGGTACACGCAACATATAATGGCAATGATCTCTCTGCAAACATCCCTCTGTCTTTGAGAAAATATTTGATTCAGCATACGCTCATACAAGGGGTAAAGACCAGATGGTAGAGAGTGAAGCAGTCTTTGCACATCCCAGTCATAGGATTCAGGATGAGCCAACTCATCACAGACCAAGGCCACCCAGAGAAAGGTGTCATCGGCTTTGGAGCACAAATAATTTATCACTTGATCTTTATTCGTATTGTCAAATCCCTGGCCTATCCAAATTTGGCCCACTTTGATGTTGACATAGGTGCGGACGGCAGCCGAAATGGCAGCGGAATTTAATTCCAACTTCAGTTGGACTTGTTGCGGCACAGGCTTCAAGGCACGTTCGATATTGGGCCAGTTGCGGCTGGACACAAGCACTTTGACTCTAGGATGCGAGTAAAGTCGCTCGATCATCGCGAGCAATTCCCCGAGATCTCCATCACACTCATCGAGGCCATCGATGATGAGAAACGTTTCTCGCAGGCTCCTGTCATTTAGGACCTCCTGCATTATCTTACAGAGAGCATCCCAGGAGTTTGGAT
Source organism: Calonectria honghensis (assembly GCA_013403855.1). Taxonomy (NCBI): domain Eukaryota; kingdom Fungi; phylum Ascomycota; class Sordariomycetes; order Hypocreales; family Nectriaceae; genus Calonectria; species Calonectria honghensis. The sequence continues at coordinate 313,196 of VTGB01000048.1, forward strand.
CATCGAACAACATTTTTCCGTCTTGCTTATATCGATCATTCATGTACTTGATCAGGTGGCCTTGCTGGATGACAAGGCAGCGCAGCAAAGTGCGTAGAACCGCCCTGGCGTTGTTTATCCTCGAGTCGGTCGCCTGACAGAAAAAGAAGGCTATATTGTGCGTTTTGCCGAAGGATTTGGTTAATTCGTCGATGATTCCACATAAAAGCATTGTTTTGCCCTTCCCTGGGTCGCCTCGAATCCACAGCTGTCGACTATTGGGGTTGTCACGCCATTGTCCGAATTCGTCGTGGTCGAGAATCCATTGGTAAGAGTCTGTCAACAACCCCCCCTTCTGTCTCTCGATGCGGGCTTTATCAGAATCAGGGTTCGTTACTGTCAGGTCCCTAAGAAGGGCCTCATCCTGACTCGGTCCTGTGGCTACAGTGAGAGGCACTGTTAGACTTGCGCGTTGGACTCATCTCGTACTTGGATAAGCGTACTGATGTTCACATTTCCTTCTATCTTCATTTTTCCGATGTTTGATATGCCGACCCCAGAGAAGGAGTTGCTTGTGGCAAGCCCGGCGTCTCGGCCATCGGAGCCATCGGAGCCATCGGAGCCATCGAGACTAGAATTCATAGCTCACACTTTGACGATGAGCCGTTTTCATAGGACATGGCAGCAATCATAAGAAAATGACTCAAATCAATCCAACGTGAGGGGTAGTTGCGTAGATGTGTAGAGCGCAAGATTCGACCTGCTGTGGCTGACTCTTTGACGTGCCTTGCCGCCAGCCTGATTGTGTTCGTCCAATAACAGACAGCCTTGTTTGTCCCCTGGCTGGACTAGGCCGACATGAATCAGGCCAGGGCCGCTTCTTTTCAGATAAAAAGAAGAATACGATTTTTTGAACCACACTTCTGTCAAACATCAGGCAAACCAACCGACGGTACTTTCCGCGCCCAGACATGAGGAAATCGTAGCAAAAAGTGCCTCGGCTCAAACCAGCCAGTCGCAACCATAAGGCTGCAACATACCAAGATAGTAGGATGGTGTGTGCAAAATAACACGCGGCAAAGAGAGTTGTGTAAGAGTGTAGTAGTTAAATGAAAAAAGAATTCCCGTTCTTGTTTCATGTTTTGTACAAATGAATTTTGGTGTCTATGTGCAAAGCTATGTACAGAGAAGTAAATTACACGTCTAAAAACCCCAGCTGTTGTAGTTCCACTGAACATAGTCGGGGTTGATCTTCTTGATGTCGGCAACACCCAGGTTTCCAGCATCGATGGCGATCTCGTGCTTGAGCAGAGAAATGGCCTTCTCAACACCCTCCTGGCCGAAAATGTTGGCAAACATGAAGGGACGGCCAAGACCGACGGAACGGACACCCAGGGCCAGAAGCTTCAGCACATCAGCGCCATAGCGAACACCGCCATCGGCGTAAACCTCAGTCTTCTTGAACACCTCGGGGCACTCGCGGTAGATATCAATGGCGATTTCAAGAGGGGTGGGGCTTCCGTCGAGCTGGCGGCCGCCGTGGTTGGAGAGGATAATGGCGGGAGCACCGTACTTGACAGCAAGCTTGGCGTCAGCGGCGCTGCCAATTCCCTTGATGACGACAGGAAGGCTGGTCATGTTCTGCAGCTTCTGGTAGTATTGCCATGTGAAGGCAGAGTAGTCGGAGTCACTAGACGAAGATTAGCTAAGCGGCGAAACAGACAATTCAGGACTACTTACGCAGAGCCGACGCCAAATCGAGAAGCGCGGTGACGGTTTCCGTCAGCAGCGGAGTCGACAGTGAAAACGATGGCATCAGCGCCAGCCTTCTCGCTGCGCTGGATCTCGGACTTGGTCACGGTGTCGTTGGAAGTCAGGTAAAGCTGTTGGAAGACAACCTGACCCGCAGCCTTGGCGGCGTGGATCTCCTCAATAGTGAGGTAGGCGTAGTGGGAGGGCTACATCTAGGTCAGCTACGAAATTAGGCCTCGACAGAATAACATACGATGTAAATGATGTCTCCCGCAGCGGCTCCCTTGACCAAGTTGTACTCGGCATTGGCGTGGCCGTACTCGGCCCGGGCACAGGGGCTGATATAGAAAGGAGCCGAGACATTGTGGCCAAGCATGGTAGTTCTATCATAAAAGGCCATCAGTATGATTATCCTCAAGTTACCGGGTTGAAACCTGTCAAAGACTTACGGCAGAGTAGACTCGACGTTGGAGATGTCAACAAGAACTCGGGGCTTGAAGCGAAACTTGGTGAACACCTCTTGGTTCGCTCGGTAAGAGTATTCTCCGGCTGCTCCAGCTCTGTAGTATGTCCAGTTTCTCGCAGGAAGGTACAATTCGGCAGCTTCCGTGAAATCGTTCAAACCCACGCTTCGTTTATTAGTTTCTGTCCTCTGCTGTGACGATCTCGGCAACTCACATGCTGTCGAGCGAGGGGAGTTCGCCTGAAGTCAGGTTGCCAATGATAATATCGAAACCGCTATCAGGAACCTCAAGATAGGGCCGGGCGGCCATGGCGCCCGAAAGAAGGGCAGTAGTCAAAAGTTGGGAACGCATGGTTAAGGAGCGGCTGAAGTGAAAATTGGTGATGAAGAAGAGAAAGCGTGGTAGGACCGAGGGGCTGGAATGTACACACAGAAGAAGGGAGAGCTCCTTTTAAGTCTTCAGCAGCAGATGAGCTAGAATTCCAGACAAGGGCGCAGACGGGTATCCCCGTAAGGCCCCTCGGACCAACTTACATGCCCGATTGGGCCCCCGGTGTTGGATCCCGCCAGAAAGCAGGGCAGAGCTAGGCAATGTGTGATAAAGTTCCAGTCTAAGCATATGTCATGATGTAACGGCGACCCGCCAGCCTGGCTCCTCTCCCGAAATTACGCTTGTCTGGCATAGACTTATCTGATCTGGGCTTGATCCCAGGCCAGCAGGATGCATGGGACCAAAGTGGGTTGAGAGTGGGATGTTGGTCGCATTCGCTTCCTGTGCTGGTTCTCTGAATAACATAATCCAGGGGGCACACCGTAGGGCGACGATCCTTGGCAGTCGGTCGGGCACGTAACTGTGTGATTCAAGTGGGCGTCCATGAAGATCAAATGTTGGGATTCGCGGGAGCACATATTGAAGGGACAGCTTGTGAGAAACTCAAACAAGCTATCACGCGGCAAAACAGAGAAACGGGGAATCTTGCAATGCTTCTTAAAAATCCTTACGCGGAGCTGCTACGAAACATGCGCCAAATAGAAATGGCCAAGGTGCATGAGAATCGCCATGCGTGTCTGATTTGTCGGTTTGGGTCGATTCATCCCATCTTCGGCCGATCTCGCCTATGGAACCCCCCGTGGCCGGTACTTGGCCCCTGCCCCGTTGCGAAAGCACCTGGGAAGACCCGTTTCACGCAGGGGGGACTCACCCGCTAATAATTAGCATGAAAGCTTAATCGGGCAGTCGACGAAGAGAATTAACCCCCATCCAACGACTGTTGGTTGGTAATTACACCGGGGCCCTTGCTGCAGACCCATCATCACTCATGCTCACATAAACCGCCAAGAGCGGCGCCCACGCCAGATTCAGCACCAGGTGAATGGCGGCCGGGAAGCCGTGGCGAGAGCCGAACCAGGTATGGCCCAGTTGGCGATGCTGCTGGCGCCAGTTTCACGCCAGTTTCACGCCTCAGCAGACGAAGGATGCCAGCTCCAGAAATCACTCACCAACGAGTTGGATGCTATTACTGCGCCAATCATGAGCCGCAGCCGCCTCCTCCAGGTCGAAGGCATGAATCATTTGGTTCTTGGCGCACCAGTCCACGCTGTATTCGCCTCCAACGTCCTTGGTTTCTTGGATATGACGAGGCGATGTGGCTTGGGAGGTCAGTCGTTCCTTGGCAGGCGGCGCTACTATGTAGTAGTCTCGCAAACGAAGCACCCCAGCCATGTCCAAGAGACATGATCCCTGGCTCAGCACCCACATTTTCTCCCACTCTACGGGTTTGCTATTGTAATCAAATCGAAAGATTTTGACAGAAAGATTCTGACCAAAATAACGGGTCTTCCCTGGCCGCGTCGGTTTTTCGGAAAAGCACCAAGTTCGGTTGAACAAATTTTAAACTAGAAGCATGGACATCTCAAACAACGCTACGGAGAAATTATACGTCTATTTTCCCGCAAATGCGCAGGGTGGGAGAAACACTTGTTTGGAACAAAAATTTCACCGTCTCCGAGATTTCCCAGTTTTGGTCTTCTAGAAGGTCGCTGGTGGATGGAATAGGCTCGCGGCTCCGGAATCCTACCCTGCGGCTTGGCTGCAGCTTGACAGCCTCATTGATATGCGACTCCAAATTCGGTCTTGGCAACGCCGGGCAGTCCGCATCAAGCATCTCGGAACCTTTGCTGGGTCCCTTTGTATCTGTATATCAAGACGGCTCGCCTTCAGTCTCTTATCTCTGGCCAAGATGTCGGCTATTGCATATTAATGTCTTGGGGTAACCGTGCCGCCGACAGAAGTGACAAGGAGTTGGTGGGAAAGTGGCCTCATTTATCCATGGTCGACGGCACTTCGGTGGGAGAAACAACTACAGCTCGATCCAGAGCTAGTCTCAGGCGTTGGCTACCTCCCCGCATCTCGGAGTATCGGACCATCAGAATACCGGCATTTACCAAAATCTTGATCGTCCGGAGAGGCCGCTGCTCATGAAGTGATTCAATAATCTTAACTGTGAGCAGGCTGCATGGCCCGTACGGAACGACCAATAGCACGGGTTTTCTAACCTATAGCTCTAAATCGAATGAGAACGGAATAGAAACGAGACGGCTCGATTTGGCAGGTCAGTCTTGGCAATTGCTGCGATCCGCGCTAAATTGGTATCAAGCGACCAAACTACCTTGCAAACTCTGCGAGAAAACCCAATATCGATCACGCAAGATGTCTTCCCTTCCAAATGGCCACCACCATCCTGTCGGCTATAAATACATAAGACAACCAGGCCCCTGTGTCTTCCACGGGGAGTGAGTCGAGCCACGCGTGGCGGGATTCACGCGGCTGAACTGACGCGGCTCTTGCAAGTAGGGAAACATCTTAGCTCGCGTGCATGCACCCGAGGGAACCGTGCCCGATAGTGTGCAGTAGCTCTGCGGTTCGGTTCCGGGGTGCTCAAACTGTGCATGCACAAGTAGCCATGATGGGCACCAAGAAACGCGTCTCGTGAGGGCGAAACCTCTTGCGAAATTTAGATTGTTTTGATTTTCTTGCATCCCCTCGAGCCTCGAGAATCAACAATCAATTAGGGCAAGCTTCAGTGAGAAACCACGTGAAGACGGCGCGGCACGGCTTTGGTGGAGTCCAATTTATCGCGAACCGAGCCAGACGGAATGAGTGGCACAGAGCCATCCCAAAAGGGATACGGATTCACCTGTTGCCTAGACTAAGAATGGCTTCAGATTGCACGCGCGGAAGAGCCATTGCCGTCAATCTCTGAACGCGACTCACAACTTGTTCTGGCTGGCGAATCAACCAAGTTGTGGCTGTGGCAACGACGCTTGACGCCGTTTTAGCTGCACCGGTCAACCGTAAACTCGCAAGACCAGACGAAGCTATCAGTTCTTGTCCAACCAAACTAGCAGCCGTAGCGTCAAATAAACCAGAGCCGTAGTGATATGTGGGACGGGTTATCCCTATTGGAGGGAGCTGCGTTGGGGATCTACAAATGGCGTCAGGTGGGGCGCGTTGCCGGGTAACGGCAGAAAACACGACCTCACAACACAGACCTGCGTGAATGCCAATCACGATGACCTTTCCATATCAACACCACATCATGTCCGGGTGAATTACTGCCAAACCTCTTTTCTACTAACCAAAGACCGCCTACACAGCAAAACCACCGCAGCCATGAATTCGCCGCCCAAGAGAATGACGCGTGCGCGCGCCGCGGCCAAGGGCACCACCACCGAGGCCACCGTGAAAACCACCAAGATCGCCACAGCTCCCACCCGAGTGAGAAGCTCAGCAACAGCCGGCACAAAGAGCACTGCAGCCAAGAGAAAAACGCGTGCAGATGAGCACGAAGAAGACGAGGATGAGCAGAACGGTGCTGCAGCTGCAAGGAGGCCGCGAGGTAGGCCGCGCAAGGCCGATGAGCCTGCAGAAGCCGCGGCCCCAGCCAAGCCCACCACCACCACCACAGCCCGTACTCGAGTTATCAGAAAGCCCTCCACCACAGTTGCAGCCAAGGAGGCGGCTGCACCCTCCAAGGTAGCCCGTGGCCGACCAAGAAAAGTTGTCGCCACGGCTGCGGCCGAGGAACCAGTTGCTGAGCCACCCAAGAAGACCACCAGAACTCGCCCACCCTCAAGAGCAACAACCACAACAGCTTCCGCGGCTGCCAAGGCCACCACTAAAGCCGCACCCAAGAAGAGCGTCAAGTTCACGGAACCTGATAAGGAGAACATCGAGCCTCCCGCGGAGGACAAGGAGAATGTTGGAGGCGGGCTCCGGGGCCGACCAGCCAAGCGCGGTGCTGCTGTAAGCACCCGCACCACAAGAGCGGCGGTAAGAACCGCAACGACAGATACAAAGCCCCTGAGCCCTAAGAAGATTACCCAGATTCCCGTATCCAAAGACGATTCCGAAGATGAGCTCGCAGGCGACACGACGCCCATCAAGCCGATGATGAAGCAGCCCATCAAGCCGCCAACTGCCTCCAAAAAGGTTGAGTCCACGGCACACGAAGAAGAGGCCGAGCCCGTAGAAGAGACGTCATCAGCCGACACCATCCTGAACCCTCCTGACCTCAGCGCTGCTGTCCTGACATCCCCCGCCAGGAGACTGCCATCCGCTCCGGTCCAGGACACAATGAGGTCCCCCGCTCGACGTATCGGCCCCATCACTCTGCCAGGCTCCACGATGAAGCCGTGCGGAAACGCCACAGCTCAGGGCGAAACATCTCCTCTCAAGGCTTCTCTGCTCCAGACTGGCGCCAAGCGACCTCCTTCCCCCATCAAGGGCATCAACTTTGGCAACCCCTCTACATCTCAGCACTCCCAGTCAGCCATGAAGGCCTCGCTCCTCCAATCCCCTGCCAAGCGAGCCTTCCCTGGCCTGGTCCCGCTCACGGAGCCCCGACAGCGTGATCTCTCCGACCTTGGCGAGGCACCAATCATGAAGCCCCTTGTGTCTACACCCACTCCTGCTGGCTCTGCCCGCTCGTCGGAAAAGCTGATGATGGAGGAGGAAGCTGGCGTCACCCTCGGTGATCTCGCCGATGACCCCTTCACTGAGCCCATGGAGAGTCTCCAGTTCCCTGGTCGTCTCTCCGCCGTTCTACCCCGCTATGCGGACCCAGTTTACAAGAAGGACATGGGTATTGTTGATGAACCCGAGGTGGACCAGGGGGTTGCTGATGAAGTGGAACAAGTCATGGAAGAGGCTCTCGAGGCTGACGATATGGCTATCGATGATATGGCACCTTTGGTAGAGGACGAGGGTATTCCCTCTGCCGAGTCTACTTCTCCCAAGTCGCCCGTCGAGCCTGAGAACCCCGTGTACCAGCTCAGACAGAAGGATCTTGACCCTTACGATGACAACACCGACTCTGAATCAGATGAGGAGATGGAGTCCAGCGGTCGTGTCGTTCCTTCCACCCCAACCAAGACACCGAAGCGAGGCCAGGTCAAGGCTCCCGCCGGTGGCTTCACCGCCCTCGCGGAGCGATTTGGATCGTGGGCCGCGACCAGCCCCGTCAAGATGGCACCTATGTCCAAGCGAGGTGCCGCTCCATCTGTGCAAGCCTCTCCTCACTATTTCGATGATGAGATGACAGTTCGCGGCAACCTCACCGCTGAGGACCAGGTGGATGAGGTGGAGAAGCATTTTGACCATGTCATGGTCACCGAGGAGGACGTCGCACTTGCCCACGAGGCCAACGAGATGTCTCTCTTGGAACCCGAGCCTACAAACAACAATGGTGATTCTTTTGATGATACCCTCTCCGAGGCCAGCCAGGAGTACGGCGATGAGAATCAAATCCCCGTCGATCCCGCTATGAGCAGCTCCCGGGCCCATGCCCCCACCACTCCCGTGCGCCCTGTCATGAAGACTTTCAACACCACGACCAAGGTCCCTCTGAAGCCTTCTGATGATGGAACCTTGAGCCCTCTGAAGAAGCGCAGCTTCACAGCCTCCCGTGTGGCTCCCAAGCGTCCCACCGGATCCAGGAAGAGCATGCCAGTGACCAACGTTGAGCTCGCCTCTGCCCCATCAACACCAAACCCCGTCACTCCATCCAAGGCGGACCTTTGGTCGTCCATGGGCACGCCTGCTCGTACTCCTCGACGTGATGTCGATCCTGTTCTTCTCCGTGGTGCCGTCGTCTTTGTGGATGTCCACACCAGCGAGGGAGCTGATGCAAGCAGCATCTTTGTGGAACTGCTCACCCAGATGGGTGCCAAGTGCGTCAAGACTTGGGGTTGGAACCCCGACAACACCGAGGTGTTTTCTGGCAGCAAGCCTGGAATCACGCATGTTGTCTTCAAGGATGGTGGCAAGCGAACCCTCGACAGGGTCCGCCAAACCAAGGGCGTCGTCCAGTGTGTCGGCGTCAGCTGGGTGCTTGAGTAAGTTTCTTATATCCTATCCTTGTTTTAGCATCGACTAACACGAACCAGCTGTGAGCGTGAAAACGAGTGGCTCGACGAGGCCCCCTACTACATCAACACCAAGGTTGTTCCCCGAGGTGGTGCTCGCCGCCGCAAGAGTATGGAGCCTGTGGCACTTGCCAACATGAACGGAACGCTGGTCAGCAGCCCCACCAAGCAGCGCAGTGTTTCCGGAACTCCCATCACTCCCAAGAACCGTCGCCAGAGCTCCAACTGGATGTACACTCCTACGGAGAACGTCGAGGACATGGATGATGACATTGAGTGGTCCAACCTAGTGTTGACTCCCGTTCCCAAGACCCCCGCCCCAGACGCTGTAGCTCGATATGCCGCCAACCTTGACCCCGAGACCCCCTCAGGCGATTACGATGATATGGATGAGTCCCCCACCAAGGAGCCTCTTCTCACGCGAACATGCCCGCCAAAGAAGAATGTCTTCCGCGAGAATGCCTACCACCAAATGACTTCAACCCATCTGAGCCCTGAAAAGGACGACCAGATGCTCGTTAGGCTCATGGCTGCACGCCGCAAGAGTCTTCAGTTTGCGCCCAAGATTGGCAGCCCTCTGGCTCGCACTTGGAAATAAGCGCGTTGGATTTTGTGAATTGCTTTGATACCTGTGCTTGGATTTGTATTTTTTGAACGGCGTACATTTGTGTTGTTTGGTTGCTTTTTTGCATTTCGTACCTGGCTGGCTTAGCAGGTATCGCTCGTTTTGGGGCTGGATATGCGCACAAGGGTGGTATACAGGATCGTTGGCGTTTGGCGTTTAAAGTAAGGAAGGCTGGTTTTGATTTTGGGACGGATACCGAGGCTGCGAAATGCAGTTTCGCCCTTTCACAAGACAATGGTAATAGCCCCTCGCGGGTGCGTTAAAGAAACTGGAACTGGTCAAGACGTGACTTGCTTAAGTGATTGTATTGATTGATACCAGCCAAGACATGGCATGGCATGAGGCTTAAACGCTTCCATCAGCGCAATCCTAGCGCGTCCAATCCAACAGGTGTATATGTGACATGCCGCATATCTCGTAATCGGTGCGTGCTTTAATATCAGTTTTTGTGTACCGGTTTTTTCGGGTTTGCGCAGTGTGTCGAAGACAGCTCTTGCAGCCAATCTAGTCGGCGCAATCCCATTGGGACATTCCCTCACTGATCCGGCTCCCCAGCTCTCTCTCTATACATGTTTTATTCCCCTCCCCATATCCGTTTCTTTCTTTTCTTTTCAAATACGCATCAAAAGCTCGGCCTCTCTTCTCTTAGGCAGTGGCACCCGAGGCGTTGACGTAGGCCCTCAGGGCCTTGACGGCGTCGCCCTCGTGGCTCTTGAGCAGCTCCGTGGCCTTGGGCTTGGTCAGCTCGAGCTCGTCGACGAGCAGGGCGACGTCGGCGGCGTCGACCTTGACGGCGGCGGCGGCGGCCTTCTTGGGGGCAGCGCCGGAGCCGCCCAGCGACTTCATGGCCTTGCTGGCGGCGTCGGCGTCGACGTTTTGCGAGCCGGCCGACTCATCGGCGTCGAGGCTGGCGAGGGCGGAGGCGGCCTTGCGGTCCTCGGCCGACTTGGCCACAGGCTGGGTCTCTTCTTCAGCGGACATTGAGGCGGCGCGAGTTGCTGGAGGGGGGGGGAGGTTTCGTGGGTGGGTGTGTGTGTAACCTTTTTTTGTCGCGTTTATAGAGTGAGTAGAGAGGTGCGTGGAGTTGAGCAAGGCTGGCGCCGTTTCTCGAGGTGGGGTGTGGAGGGGTCCAATTGATGGAGGGGTAGCTGGGTTTTTTTGTGGGCGGCTGGGGTTGGAGCTGTGTAGGGTAAGCTACTCATCCCTAGTATGGGTCATGATGAAGCTTCGCCATGACGCCGGACAAGGGTCTGGAGTGCCTTATTGAGGTAATGAGGAGTAGATGTAAATAATTGACCTTTCGGTGTATGTTGTCGCCTTTTATGCTTTGCCAGGGATCTTTGCAACGAGCCTTCTCACCGTCAATTTGTTGAGAGTGAAGAAACAAGAGAAGCTCCAAGCTGAACTGGAACACATTCACACAGCTCCGTTCCCATAATAGCATGTTAGACTTGATGGCTATGGCTTCCTGGGCTAATTACATAACCACCCTAGATCTACATAGACTCTTATTCTTGGCGGTATGTGGCGAAGCTTCACGATCCGTCTCACGTCTGACAGCTACACCTCTTGGAAACAACCTATTTTTGACCGCCCCGTATGAAGCTGCGTCAGCCAGACCAATGCACAACCATGATGCTTAAATTGCACACAAATGAAGCGCGACCGAAACTCTACAGTTCTGCTCTGGTGAATTATTCTTGAAAAAACACGCCACATCACCTTTTCACTAGCCACAGCTTCCCCCTCCCCCCTGCGCCTAGCATCGGCTTTTTATTCGCCAATTGAAGCTTGGCTCCGTGTCACCCAAGGAATCGGCGGACGGAAGCTGGTTGACACCTTTGTTCACCGTGAGTCACAAAACAGCTCCTGGCGCTCTATTAATTTCCGACATTGGCTCGCTACGTCTTGTCAATAACACTACCTTCTTCACAACACCAGTCCTCACTGTCTCTTTTCTCCTGCCACCTGGGTTCCCGTTTTCTTTCCTCACAGAGCAGAAAGAATCTATCTGCGTGGCAGGTCCCACTCGGTTCCTGAGCTGCCCCTCTGTCGACCTCATTTTTGTCCTTCTTGTACCTGAGAAGAAGAAAAAAATACCAAAAAAGTTCTCCGGAATTTTATTTTGCACAATGTCGACTCAGCCCTGGAACCCTCAGACCTGGCGCGAAAAGCCCATCAAGCAATCCCCGGCCTACGAAGAGCCCGAGAAGCTCGCTGCGGCCGTGGGAGAGCTCACCCGCTTGCCGCCTCTGGTCCACCCCAATGAGATCATCGCCCTCAAGGCCCACCTTCGCGATGTCGCCCAGGGGAATGCCTTCTTGCTGCAGGGCGGTGACTGCGCCGAGCTGTTTGACTATTGCCAGCAGGGCCCTATTGAGTCCAAGATCAAGCTTCTGCTGCAGATGAGCGTCGTCCTCATCTGGGGCATGAACAAGCGTGTGGTCCGTATAGGTCGCATGGCTGGCCAGTACGCCAAGCCGCGCTCCAGTCCCACTGAGGTTGTCAATGGCAAGGAGATCCCCAGCTTCCGGGGTGACATCTTGAACGGCTTCCGTGTGGAGGACCGTGATATTGACCCTAACCGCTTGGTCAAGGCGTACCACCACTCGGCCGCTACGCTCAACTACATCCGCTCCGCCATTGCGTCTGGCATTGCGGATCTCCACCGCCCGCTCGACTGGGGCCTGGGCCACGTCCGCGACCCGGCTCTCAAGACCAAGTACTCGACTATTGCCTCGAGCATCCAGCAGACGCTGCGCTTCCTACAGACTATCAACGCCCGCCCCGGCGAGCTTCAATCCGTCGAGCTCTTCACCAGCCACGAGGGCCTCCTGCTCGAGTACGAGCAGGCCCTAACCCGGCTCCTGGAAAAGCCCGCCGGTGACGGCCGCTACAGCCCCACTCCCGGCTCCGAGGGCAAGGAGTACTACGACACTTCGGCGCACTTTATCTGGATCGGCGACCGCACCCGCCAGCTCGACCACGCCCACGTCGAGTTCTTCCGCGGCATCGCCAACCCCATCGGCATCAAGGTTGGCCCCACGACGCCGACCTCGGACCTGCTGGACCTGCTACGCACTCTCAACCCCTCGCGGGAGGTTGGCAAGATTACTCTCATCACTCGCTTTGGCGCTGGGAAAGTCCGCGAGCTGCTGCCCCAGCATATCCGCGCTGTCGAGGATTCCGAGTACAGGAAGTGCTGCATCTGGCAGTGCGACCCAATGCACGGCAACGGCCTCTCGACGCCCGCCGGCATCAAGACGCGCCGCTTCAGCGACATCTACAGCGAGCTGCAGGAGACCCTGCTCATCCACAAGCAGGAGGGCAGCTACCTGGGTGGCGTGCACCTTGAGCTGACTGGAGATGCCGTTACCGAGTGTCTTGGTGGCAGCGAGGGCCTGGACGAGGACGACTTGTCGACAAACTACACCAGCTTTTGCGACCCGAGGCTCAACGAGAAGCAGGCTTTGGAGCTCGCCTTCCTCATTGCTGACCACTATACCCAAGAGCAGAGCAAGTTGTCGGTATGAGAACACATACACGGTTAGACTTTTAGCGGTTTGTCGAGTGGTTTTAAACGGGGCGAAAAATACTCTCAAAATAATTAAAAAGCGATAATAGGGGGAGACGGATAACAGGACTACACATACGTCATTGTGACGATATCATATTAGGAAATGTCTCGAGTGAATAAAATGGGAGTATGCACAGTCATTGAATCATCAATTCTTGTCATCATTCGCTTTTGACAGTATCTCGGATATGTTGCCCTAGACTCTTTGACGGCGTCCACCATAAGGCATATTTATGTCCCCAACACCGTTTGAAACCTTTGGGTTCTGTGTCTTGCGATTACTCCCCGCCCTGGAATGCTAGCGGTATCACATGCGGCTCCAATTGCGCCCGGCCCCACACCTTCACGCCAGGTTGATGGTCTGAGCCGCTTCAAACGCATCACCCTTGTCGAGCTTCTGCCAGCCCTTGACACTTCCGGGCTCCACGCAGAGCATGTTCTTGTAGCCATCCTTGGGGGTGAAGTCCTTAATGGAGTTGGCCTTTTCAACCCAGGGGTTCCAGACGACGACCTGTTCGAGGTTGTCGCGGACGATCTTGTAGCTGGGCTTGCCACCTTCGGAGATGATGACAGGTTCTGCTGGGCCCTTGGTGGGCGTGTAGACGCGATCAGTCTCGCTGGAGATGTTGACAGTGCCGGATTGTGTCTGCACGGACTGTCCGGCAACCTTGTCAATGTATTCCGAGTCCTCAAGACCAGTAACAGAAGTGGCAGTGATGTCCTGAACAAGAGGTTAGTGTATCAACGAATATAGACGAAAACGCTCAACTTACGTTGATCCTGAAGTAGGTGTGTAGGAGGGTCTGGAACTCAAAGGATTCGTCGCCGTCGTTTGTAATTACAATGGAGGTGCTGAGGGATTCGGGATCGAGAGAAACGGAGTAAATGAGACCAAACTTGTAGGGCCAGAGGGCTCTGACCTCCTCGGCGAGGTTGTCCGAGGAAAGACCAAAGTCGAGCTTGATGCTGGAGGAGGAGCCCTCGCTGGTGGAGCGACCGAGCAACTCCCAACGGGAGATGCGGGCAAGACCGTGCTGGGGGAGCTTGGAGGTGGCCTCGTGGCCGGATGATTGACCAAAGACCTAAATTCACGGCGGTTAGGCATTTGCGACTGATAGTGGGGAGATGGATGGCGTACTGGGAAGACAATAGGGATGCCACCGCGGACGGCGGCGGAGCCATCGAGCTTGGCGCTCTCGCTCAGCCAGAGCTTCTCGTTGCCGGAGGCATCCTTCCAGCTGATAACAGTGGCGCCGTGCAGGAGAACCTCGACGGACTCGCCCGTGGGCAGAGTGGCCTTGACGCGCGAGTTGTTGTCGGTGATGTCGACGGAAGGCTGCGGAGGGGCGGGGGTGGACGCCAGAGCGGAGGGCTTGTTACGACGATCAACCATTTTGGGCGGCAGGTCTGTGAGGTGGTAGTGGTGGTGGGAGAGAGGTTGAGAAGCTTGGTTTTTGGTGGCGCGCGCGACGACAGGGGGGAGAAGCAGCAAGGTGGAAAAAAAAAAAAGGAGGAAGGGATTACGAGAAGGAGGGATGAATTATTAAGGAATTGTTAATGAGAGAGGAGCTGGGAAATGGAGCTGGGAGCTGCTGAGTTGGATGGACGGAGCGGGAGAGCGACGAGACGAGGGGACTGAGGTGGGGGCGGGGAGAGGGGCCAACAGGTGGTAGACAGGCCAGGTAGGTACCTAGCAGTGAGCTATCTGCAAGCTGAAAGCAGCAAGCAGCGGCGAGCTTGTTTTGGAGTGGTGGGGTTGTGTTGACTGAGCGAGGAACAGCAGCTAGCAGGAATTCCTTTACGCGATTGTCTTGGGTTGCTTCTGGAATTGGAGCCAGAAAGGCCGAGGAAGAACGGTAGTGTCTCGTGTGTCTTGTAACGACTCTTGCCACCTCTTGGTTGCATCTGCATTGGCCTGCTTGCGACCACGAACGGCGGTGGTGATGGTGGTGCATGGTGATGCATATGCACCCATCCATCTCCCATCACTCATCATGGCGGGGTAATACAAAAAAAAAAGATCAAGAAGAGCTACAACCACAGCTGATTCGGAAATACACCATCTGAAAGGGACACTTTGAAACAAAAAAGCAAGCAACGGATCTTTGGTTTCTTTCCCCGGGCTTTAATCTCCCCGTTATCATGTGTCCCCATGTCTGTCTGGGATGCTGCCTTGCTTGTCCGGCCCCCGACGGGATGGCATTCGCGCTGCCCGCTTACCCTGCCTTGCGTCACAGCAACGCAAACGCAGCCCAATGGGGCAACGCTCCCTGCTAAGGTTGTTTCCGAGGCCGTCTCATAGGCCTGGTGGCGGCATGGGAGCTGCAACAGAAACTGCCTGAAACATGTCTCAGATTTTGGTTGCGACACCAACACCTGCCACCAAACGTCGCCTGTGGATAGCAAAACTTGCTGTTGCAGCCGACCCATTGAAGACGGCAACATCGGGTGGCGCTGTTTTTTTCTTCTTCCACTTCTCTCATTTTCTTTTATGCTGTTTCATTTTGCACCAATGACTGAATGTTTCTGAATTCCACCAAAAGTTATAATCATGCATTGCTGGAGCAGGGTCAAGATTGGATCGCGTGTTTTGTTCAACTTGATGAATTGGGCTGCCTACCCACATGCCCTGAATTACCTTGATTCTTCATATCCATTATTATTTAAAAATGCCTCCGTTTGCCTTGCCAAAACAATCCATATCACTTACATCGAATGCCTTGCTTTAGCATGAACTCGTTGCCGCAGTGTTCCCGCTGGTTGCCACCTAAGCCCCATTTGGCTGTGGTTGCCGACGTCGCTCAACCAAAAAAATAATAACCCGATGTCCCTTGCCCTCGAGGAACGTGACTAAAATGAACTCCGACACTAGCAAGATTGTGAACTACCCCAACAGGGTATTGGGCCACTTTGTCGCAAATGATTCGTGTCAGATTGGGGAGGGGCGCTGGAACCCTGGATATCATTTGGACTACACGATCCATGTGGCCCTCGAAAGCTGCCATATTTGTAGCCGTAGAGAGCGTACCTCGAAATGTAATCGATTCAATCGATTCAGGAAGTACGTCGGCGATGGTTGGGTCCTCATGCGTTGGTCTGGTAGTGCCTATCATGGAAATATGAACATTGAGGTGCCTGAGAGCGACAAAAGGCCTGAAATCCGGCACAGGCTTTGCTACCAAGTACGCGTAGCGAGTGTGAAATCGGAGGCAGGTGATCGATTGCCGATGGTTTCGGAGGCATGCCAAAACATCCTTCACATTGGCCATCTGTTCGGGCTCCATCAAGATCTCGTCGTGCTCTAGATCCAGCAAATCAGTGGATTCATAATTTCTCCAGTGCAAAGGAACCCCGTTCCTGTACGAAAAGACTCTGTCGCGAGGACGGCCACCTCTTGGGCCGACTGATACTTGGGACTCATAGAGAAAGGTCCGCAGTTCACCTGTGCACATCGAAAAGAGGTACCTGACTTGCTGAAGTGATAACCATACACCCCTGATCTCGAGCTCCTTGAGTCTTGGCAAAGGAGGTATGCGATACATTATGTCTATTCCGGTGAGGCTGAGTGCCTCGAGGTTGGTTGAGAATGAAAGTAGCGTGGGGGCCCAGGTACATATCCCAAGCTTCTTGATGGGGATATCAGCAACGCCGAGAGCTCGCAAGGCTGGTGGATGAAAGTGAGACATGTCGACGGAGTCTTCGAAGTAGAGAGATTCAAGTCTGGGCAGAGACCCGACGAGGAGGGTAAAGAGTTCACCCATTAACCACTCATTCACTACCTCAGGCCGAGCCCTCCTTGGTATCCTCGTTCGAGTAGGCCCGTCATCTAGAAATGACTTGAGCAGCGTCTGGAATTCCGGAGGCCATTCTTCATCATTCTCGAGGCGCCCTCTCCAGGATCTGCAGAGATCCAGGCTCTGGGCTTGGGCAGCTTGTCTGGATACCGTTTCGACGAGAGAAGGTGGGATAGGATTAGAAGACATGAACACCGAGCGGCTGATTTTAATAACCCTGACTACACGAGCCAGATCGCGACGCTCCATGACGGTGCGAATGAAGGGAACCAGTTGGTCAACTTGGTCCGAAACTGAGAAGACATGGAAGAGCACTTCTTGAGCCACGGAACGAATCCTGCGTGAGAGACGGCACAGTGCGCGGAGAATTTCCAACCGCGTATAGACTGGAGGGCCGAATGTGATGAAGCGATAAGACCCATCCATGTTTGGAGTAGGCGGACGAGGCTGTGTCTGCTTTGGACAGCAGTGCGGGCAAAAGTAGCTGAATACCTGATGGAGGATTTCGGCAGGCAGATGCTCTAGTGTAACTCGGGGAGAGCCTGTCACCGCTGGCGCCCGCGCCCGCGCCCGGGAGGCTGATGGGCGACTTGAGCGGCGGCGCTTCATAGCTGGTGTATTCAGGCGACCGAGAGGTGCGATGGTGTTGGAAGGAGGTTGCTCTGGAGCACAGGCAAGTAAGTGGGAGCTCTTTTCAGGCAGACGCAGCCACGGCGCATGCCATTGTTTGTCGTACAGATGCAGTCAGCCCTGCCGCCCTGCAGCCGCTCATTGGGCTAAGAACCTCACCGCCCAGTATTTGAGTGAATGAATTGATAAATTTATGACGTAGCCCATCATTGTGCTACTTTACTTGTTGTCTTGGTTTGCAAATATTGAAGTGAGCGCAATGCGCTGCTCGTCTTTTGTCTTTTATGCGCTCGCCCTCCACTTGAGCTAGTCTTGCGCGATTGCACAGTGAATGTAATGATTGGGAATTGAACAAGTACACGGGCGAATTAAATGGCTCTGAGATAACGTACTTAGCTCGTTTAAATCGAAGGAAGAAAATGATATATTATAGAACCTAACGCTAGTGTAGTGCGGTTCTCAAACTAGCATGCGGGGAAATTGTCATTGTAACTGCGGCCTAACCTTTGTCTGCACTACAAAACTTCTTTTTTGCTGTTTTTCTTCTTCTTATTTTAAGCGTGTATTTCGCACTGGGCTCAGTCATGTGGGATGGTTCGAGATTGCCAGGCTTGTCTTGATGGCCAAACAATGAGGAGTGCTGTTGCCCACGAGAGTGAACATGGGGCCTCGTTGTGCCTGTATTCCGACCTCGAGTATTAGACACAGTGATTCTTTTTAGCTGGAATTTCTTTCAAAATCTGGTACATGGGTCTTCTGTTCAAAATTATATATACCCCGCAATGTAGAGTGACACAAACCTCGTTATTTTATCACCATCATCTTCGCGAAGTCGTTATTGTTCGTACCAATCCATTTCTCCGCTGGTATTTTATTCGTACTGCAAGTGATACGCTAGGATGTAGGCTCATGCACGTCATCTGTTATCTGATTGACCCAGTGTGGTTGTCGCTATTTTGGTGGGTTTGTTGGTAGGTTGCATTGGGCTATCTGGAAAGCTTCTTTCAACGTTCTCAAAGTGCCTTGTACCCTGTTGATATGCCTGCAATTATCTCACAGGGTTGATAGGATCTTGGCCTGGGCCTATCTCTAAAGAAACAGATGCATTACAAACATTTCTTTGAGCTATTTTTTGGTATACACTTTTCATCACGCTTATTGGGATATCCAACTATTGTCTTCAGGCCAAAGCGGGGCTCACCCGAGTTCCACAACGTCGTCATCAAGTCATTAAAATACATGGTCGTCCAT
This sequence comes from Calonectria honghensis, assembly GCA_013403855.1. Lineage (NCBI taxonomy): Eukaryota > Fungi > Ascomycota > Sordariomycetes > Hypocreales > Nectriaceae > Calonectria > Calonectria honghensis. Next base: position 331,693 of record VTGB01000048.1, read on the forward strand.
GTCAGAGCCGCCAAAACAGGTGGAACGGACAAAACTCCGAACTTTGAGGCTTCGAAATCTGAGACAATGCAATGAGATATTCCGCTCCATAATTTTCTCGCGCCGAGACTATGCTTGGACGGAAAGGTGCAGGTGAGGGACATGTGACGTGGGAATCGGTGACACTGCCTGGACTCTACTGGATCACGAGCGAGAGACTGCTTGGGCAATCGCGCCATAGCGTTATCGCGTCCCACTCCAAAAGACGTAGTTTTATGGTCTTGGCCTTGGTCGAAGCCTGCTCGGGTCGCACCGCCAAGCCCGCGTATCGATGATTTGGCTGCGACCCAGGAGCCAATCGCGATGTTGCGAATCCTGAAAATGCCCGACAGGCGCTTATCATGTCCACGGGTGAGCGTTGTGTCTCGATAGAAACACCCGATGATGGGCATTGTCGGTGAGTTGTGTATCCAAGGGCTGTTGGCGGCGGTGTGCTGATGAAGTGGATGGGATCAATGCCTATCGACTCTGAGCTAATACGAGTATCGAAAGAGGGAGAGAAAATAGTTAGTTCGCACATAAACTAAATATACCATGACATAAATCTTGGTTGTTTGTGTGTTTATTTGGCCTAGTTTGTCTGTCCCCTATGTTGAGCCTATTGTTGGACACTTCAACTTGTGTCAAGTTCTATGGTCAGATCGGTGATGCTCGGGCTATCAATCGCGCTTTCGCTTGACAAATTGGCCTCTTGAAAATATGTTAAGGGAGTGTTTCCTTAGATTCTCCTACTTTCTCCGATTGTGCTACATCTGCTCATCTGCTTGTCGGCTCTATCGGCTTTCGGCAACGTTACCATTGTTGATGGCCTCAAAGGCGCAAACGTGTCCTGTTCCGGAGAGAATCTTCCTTTCTTCCGCCGAAGGCTTGCATCTCGCCAAGTCGGTGTTTAGTAGCCGTGTCACGTCTCGCTCACAATAGCCCGAATACCAACGGAAAGGTGTGTGGAACGTGCCATTCGGCAAACCCCTGGGTTTGGCTTCACCGACAAGTTTTCTGTTTGACAAAACACAGCGCCATGTTTCAAGTGTATCGAATGACCTCTTATGGCTCGTTTATTTCGCCTACTTGTAGGCCTCTCTCGCCAAAGTTTTCAGAGACACTCATCAACTCCAGCTTCTTCTCAGCCCCCCCGACAAAGAAGAGTGATGATGTTCTCGAATCCATACTTTCATCAAGGATATTACTCTCACCAACCTTTCGGCTCGTCTTGCGCTGCCCCAGGGGCATCTTGCCAGCGAGAGCGCAAGAGACGCGGCGAGAGAGTCGTCTCTGAGTTCTGTTATTCCCATGCGTGCCAGCGCATTGTTGACGGCAGACCTTGCCCTGGATTCAAGTGTCCCCGTGAATCGTTTTGTGTTGAGCGTGAGTCCAAATCCGCATTCATATCCTGGGCCTTGGAGATGCTAACAAAGAAAGACGTGAGTTGCTCCGCGGTCGACAATGGCACAAGGTGCACCAGGAAACCTAAAGATGGCTTCAATGGAACCTACGTTTTCTGTTCAGAGATTCGTAAGTTTCTTATCCATACTAATATCTCTTCCATTAACTAATCATTGATGGCTAGATCTGTGCATGTATATCAACTGCGAGAAACAGCGAGTCCGGCAGCACGGTGAGGACTTGCAGTTTTGCAATGACCATCGCTGCGAGTACGGCGATTGCAAAGCACCCAAGGATCGCGGCAACTTCTGCCGAACTCACACCTGCGAAGACTTTCACTGCACTTCGTTTGTGCCCGGGGATTCCGAACGCTTCTGCGATCGTCACAGACGGTGCCAGAAGCCCCTGTGCTCGCGCTTCAGCCATGTTCGCGAAAACGGGCTTTCGTCACCTTTCTGCGGCGCGCACTTTTGCGAGTTCCCCGACTGCTCCAATGAGCGGGAGGGGGATGCGCATTGTCTAAAGCACACCTGTGGCGAATCTGGGTGCCTGCGAGGACTGCATGCACCCGGGGGTCGGTTCTGCAAGGACCACGAATGCAAGACCGGGGGCTGTGATATGCAGAAGATTGGAAGAAAGTTTTGCCCTTACCATGAATGCATTTTTGATGGGTGTGAGCTGGAGGCTAGTTCCAACCGGTATTGCGAGAGCCATCAACGATGTGCCAGGGATGGTCGGGAACAGCGAGGACTGGGTCTAGGAAATGCAAACTATGTTCTTTACGAGCAAGGTAAGAGCCATTTTCCCCCATTTGGCTAACCGAGTCTCTTTCTTTGCTAATCATAGGGCAGGCTACGATGGGTTCTACCAGAACTCGAGAAATCAGGCAGGATACAGCACCAGAGGAGCGGTTGGGCACGACCACCATCTCTGCAGAGTCCGAAGCTGCCAAGGATCCAGAGCGTCTTCTTCCGATTGCTGCCTGCAGCACACGTGCGTGGTCGCAGAGTGCAACCGGATGCGGATCAGGGTGGTCTCGGGCTCACAGCACGTCGAGGTACTGTTTTGTGAAAGGCACACTTGCCAACGAGCTGGATGCTGGAACCAAGTCATCGAAGACTCACACTTGTGCTCTGGACATCTTGGCGGATGTCAGCCGCGTACGTGCGATTTCGGAATGGACTTTGACGAGAATGGACCCTCGTGGGACAGGCATCGCAGAGAGGAGTGCCTCGGACGTCAGGGATGGAGAGGTGTCCGAACGGACTGGGGAGTGTGGGGGATCAATCATTAGAAGCTCATGGAACTACGTAGTTGGGCTGAAATCGTGGGTGTCACTTTTGTAACTTCACAATCTTTACAAGGCTGACAACTATTACATAGTCCTAGATGTTATAGTTGAGGCTCATGCAGGCATCAATACGAATCAATCACGGATCTGGGCATTCGTCATCATGCTACCACATTTTCCCATTCCGGCCGTCTACGGCATGGCTCTTTGCGTGTCCTATCATGTGTATGCTTCAGCTGGGGGCCGAATTCACAGCTTGGAGGGTAGGAAAAGCACGACGAGGCAAGGCCAGGCTGGGGCTGAAGTGTAGAACAGAAGTTGGAGGCCTTCTCAGAGTGTGGACAAAAGGGCTGTGCTTATGTAGGATGCCTTCCATCCACTTCGCTGAGTTGCCGCGGGCACACTCGAGTCAAAGAAGGCCGTTTGAGGGGCCCGGGCTTGTTGGTGCTCCACGCACATGTGGTGAAACCAACGAGGCTGCATAAATGGCCGTCAACACAAAGAGTCGGGTGGGCGCATGGATCAAAGGATAGTCGGCCGAGTCAGACCGAGATAATCATCAAAGAACAGTTTTGGCAATGACATCTAAACCTGAGCCAACTTGGGTCGTCTCGGGTGGCTTCATGGGGGGGGAAGGGGGGCTAGCTTACCATCTCGTCGGTCATGGAGCCAAGACCGACGGGCAGTGTTAGTGTTAGTGCTGCTGCAAGGGTCCCGTGGGAAAAGCGGCCTAGGCCGGTCCAGTCCGGCCTTTTGGGAAATATGCTATGACGAGCTGAAGTGTAGCTGAAGGCGGCGAAGATGGACGACGGTGGAGGGTGGTGGAGGGAATAAGCGGGAGGCCGCTGGTAGAGATGCCTATCTGCGGGTGGCAGGTGATGTCACCATCTGGATGGCACTGTATCGTGTCCTCGGGTGGGCTACAGGTTCTGGTGTAGGTGTGGGTAGGCCGTCTAAGCCTAGCCCACCACGCACTGTGGCACCTCCCCTGGTCGCTTGACCTTTGACCACCATCCCACCCGTCCACCTGCCCACCCTCTTGCCGCAACCATACGTATGGCCCATCTGGCAGGCTTTGCCGGACGGGTATGTAGGCACAATCACTCGCAGCATGCACGGCCTCGCGGTTCGCTAAACGCATCGTGGTGCCTCGGGCTCTACCGACAGAGCGCATCTCTCCCGAACCAATCTGATCGTGAAGGTGCCTCGCCCGCTGTGATGATGGCGTCTATCGCTGCTTATACTACAATCTAGCCGCGAATAGCTCCTTTTTGGCAACATCCATCTTATGCAGGGGCACGCATTTTCTTGACTGGACGACATCGCTCTTGGGCAAAACGCAACTGCGGATTTCTTTGTCCTGGTTTCCGCCCCGGACTCCAACCTTTTAGCAAGGCTCAGACTCCCTCACTTTCTTTGTCTGCCTCTTTTTATGGCTTCCCCTCGGAATGACCTCTTTCATGAGACATGGAGGGCCACGCGCGCCTCGCACCCGCGTCCACTTACCTACCTAACCCATCCCACCACCAAATTTGGCACTCTCAGCCAACATCATTCCCTAATTTTTGCTGCTGTGTCCCACCCTCCCCCCAGCCGCGCCTTACCAGAGAGCCTTCGTACACTTTCTCTCACGGCCCCCATCGCGACCTCCGTAATGACTCTTCTTCTCCCAGACCTGGAGCCCAGCCACGACCAACATGGTGTCTTGACTGTCCTAGTTCCACTTTGGGAACCATCTGCCCCAGCCTCGTGCGTCTACTTTTTCCCATTTGCCTGCCACATGGTGAGGGTGTAGGGCTGCCTTTCCTATGCCAGCGCCCAGATTCGAGCTCTTTAATAATGAGGCTCCTGCTCACGCTTGAGCCATAGCCGCGTTGCTTATACACACTGACAACATCTTTTACCTTCTTTGATCACCTGCAAACTCTTAGTGCCTTTGACTCCATCATTCTTTCGCTTATATATCTATCCTGAGACATTCCCCCAGGTCATCAGCATCAATACTAGCAAGCGTAAGCTCTCAAGGTCACACATTACTTGATCGCCCCAGTTCCCCCTTCTCATATACTGTCTACTCTCTTGGTCTTTCCTTTCAAACAAAACACATAAACCCCCCTCTCCACCGCTACCCCTTTCGCATTTCTGTCTTTGAGTTGCAACACTCCTTCGATCAAACATCGACAACCCTCTCAGTTTCAAATACCACCACATCAACTTCATTCCAATGTCTCGCCGCTGCTACGTTGAGACCGACGCCGACGGCCGGCCACAGTTCGTCACTGTGAAGCGTTCCCGATCCTACCACCACCACAAAAGCCACTGCGACTACTACAGAGTGAGCAAAGAGGAATGGAAGGCTATTGCGGAACAGAACCGCCTCTTGTCGGAGGCCAACGAGGCCTTCAACGTCCAGAATGAATCCCTCAGGGCGAATCTCTCCATCTCAGAAGCCGAGACATATCGCTTGACCCACAAGGTCATCCCGAAGCTCGAGGGAGAGATTGTTGCTCTCCGCTGCGGCCACGACGGTCGACACCACCATCACCATGAGTCTGGCAAGCTCCGGCACCGGCTTTCCAAGCTCGAGAAGGATAACAAGGTCCTCCTGGATGAAAACACAGATTTGCGGTGGCGGCTTCAGGAGCTGTCGAAGCAGGTAGACCAGGGGGCCAACCGGCGGGTCTCGGAACTCAATATCGAGATCGTGTACTGGAAGGACCAGCACCGGTTCTGGAAGGGCAAATTTGAGGATCTCCAGGGCCGCTACCACAGCGTGTGCGGCGTCCTGGATACCAAGTCGGAGAAGATTGTGGCATTTGAAGATATTCTCAAGCGGAACCGACTCATCATATAGTCGCACCGCTCTCTCTTCCCACTCGGCTTCCATTTGTCTCCTTCATGGTCATGACTTCATACGGCTTTGTTAGTTTCCTTTGACGAACACGACAACTAGTCTCAATGTTCGCCAACATGGGTCACAGTCTGGGTTCCACACCTGATCCAAGTTTCGTTTCTTTTATAAAGCGACAAGTTTAGATTTCTCATGTAAGATACCTTTCTTTTTGTTCTCAAAGATCATCTAGCTAATGCATCTCCATAGATGAATTTTTTCGTAGAGGTGGAAGTTATCGGGATATTAAGTTAGTTCAGTCCTACTGACATGAGTGCTTCTTTTTGTTTTTATTTCGCATCATGTCTTTTCGGGACTCTTTTTTTTTTGGTATTACGAATGTTGTGAATAATTCCCATAGTTAGATCCTCTTACGTGCCAGGTTGGAGCGCTAAGGGGAGTCAATAAAGCAACACTTTACGCGTGAGCTAAAACGCGGCACCAAACACATCGTGACACAACCTTAAAATAGTCAACTGTGCATACCGTACCCGCGTGGGGATTCGTCGTGGTGAAAATTGGGGGCGCGTGATGCACTCGCGCCGTGTGTCAGGAGTTTGGGACGGGCGAGCGATTAGGGGGTCATGTGAAACAGTTACAGGCACCATGTTGATGGGCACCTCAAACCAAACCTGGGCGAGCAACGAGCGCAAGCAGCGCCCCTCTCATAGTGTTAGCCATAGTCTTGATAGCGCCAGACCTTACCTCACGAATAAGACATTCCAAAACCGCAACAATAGCTCCGGGATAGATATTTACGAAACAGGCGCAATTACAGGCAAGTTGTGCGGGTTGCAACATGCTCCGTCCGGCGCAGGATGATTATCGGACACGAGTTTTTCCAGACGTCAATAGACTTTCAAGGCCAATGAAAAACGTACGTTCCGACATCTTTCTTCTTTGGAGATGACAAGGTGGTAATTGGCCCGGGCTGCCACCGGGGGGGGGTCCAATGGCGGCATGAGATCGAGGGGGGCGAGGGCTAGCTAATTCGCTGTCGCAGGGCCGAATGTAACAGAACGTGAAGTGGGAATCATCAGGGCCCGAGTATAGTTTTTGCCTTCGTCTTGGCCTAATAAAATTGCCAACTCGAGGTTAATCTGGTGGCCGCTTCACGGCTGGCGGGAAGCATAGCGGCATTGCACGATGCCGAGAACAAAGGCATCAATAGCCTGACGTCACGGGAACTAAATACAGGTCCCGACAAGTCATGATTTGGATGATCAGGACGTGCATCCAGTGCCGGCTCTTCCAAGACGGGCGCTCGCAATGACGCAGGTATCCCGGCTCAAGTACCACATTAGGTAGGGATTATCCTAGACAAGGAGCTGTTAAGGTTGCCGCCCAATTTGACTTCGGCTCCGAGCGCGTTTCCTCAACCACAGAGACCGTGCTGTCGTATTGCCGCTGGATTCAGAAGTGAGGTCTGCTAGGTGATGGCACAATCCGGTGCCTTTTTTCTATCTTTTTTTAAGTGGCGAAATGGAACGGCTGTGAAGCTCAAAGACTTGGGAAAGAATGCATCCCTGGGGTGTTCGTGGGATGATGTGCAGGGACTGCTTTAGGTGGGGATCCCCCTCGACCATGTGCTCTGTGCTTGGAAAGTTGGAAGCGGAAGCAATTTTCGGCGCAGAAAAAAAGTGAGAGCCCGGGAATACGGACCCAAAGCTGTTTCACACCAGCCCGAAACCTCTTAGCGAGCACTTTGACGATTCACGCACCCTGGTCCAGTGAGAAATTCGGTTAGTCTGGCTACTCAGAGTTACAGAGTTGAATGTAAATGGCATGCACTGCAGCAATACAATACGTGCAGGCTAGAATTTGGTGTCAAACACCAATAGAACTCCACTCACTACTACATACTAGCTTCAATTGAGCTAATGCGCGGGACCCAGAGAAATAGTTTCGGGCCCAGTAGGCGGCAGTTAATTATTGATAGGCTGCACGAGAAACAATCCGGGTCTAATTATCGGCCATGGACATTGGGCCTACCATCCATGAAATGAGCAAAATTTACACTCAATCCACGTCTGCCAGCATAAATGAAAAGAGGATATGTGACAAAGAATGTATCAGACAAACAATCAGGCCAGATTCACACTTTTAGGTCCTATTCTGTGATCAGATCTTCCTCGTAGTTTAGATGTTTCAATGGCAGTACGACCGTGAGCAAGCCAGAAAAAAGAGGCGGCAATCATTTAAAGGGGGGTCTCATCTTTCACGGCTCGGCAAACAACAGCTGATTCTAGCAGCGTCATTAGAGAGAACTGAGTATTGCGACTATCACACGAAAGTAGCGGGGCAAGCCGGGTGTCGGCAACAGAGGGCAGGATCGACATAAATCTGTGACAAGTTAGTGAAGGATTTGAAGTGGAGGGAGTGGGTTTCAAGTGGGCACAAACGCTTTTTGACACAACAAGAACGGCACGTCATTGTGCTGGAGGGTCATTCTTATCAATTTGTTGGGAGTGAAAGGGCAGAAAATGCCTGCTAGCGCTGGTGTGGTGGAAAGGCCCGAACAACAACGAAAGTGGGAGGGATTCAAGCTAGAGACGTAGGCATACCTCGTGTACTTGGTCAAGCATGAAGACTGAGCAGCTTTTTCTTCTGATCCGGAAATTTGTTCATGGGATGCCAGGGGTCCATCCGCCGAGGTGGAAATGACGAATTACGACGGGGTACCAAGGCAAAACACTCACAACAACCTCAACACTCCAATGCGGCGAGGCAGAATACCAGGTGAATGATCAGCCTCTGGATGGGTTCCCTCGTCACACGAGCAGTTGGTAGAAAGCTAAGTCGGCGGCTGGCCTGAGGGACAAGGCGACGGGAGAGCCGTTGACGGGAAAAGCGGGGAGGAAACAAGCTATCAATAGCTCCGAATTGGCCGGCTTCCCCAGCGCCACAAAACCGCCAGCAGCCTCCCACGGGCCTCCTTCCAACAAGCTATGGCCAACCCTCGTATACTCATCTGCACGCTCAGCTACTACGGGGACACAGACTTTACGAGGCATCTGGAGCACGCTTATGCACCAGGACACAGACACAGGCACAGAAACAGGCACAGAAACAGGCACAGACAGGCACGCAGGCACTGAGCCCACACTTCCCCGGGTGTAACTTTGCTCGGCACTGGCCTTGCCCTCTTCCGTCAGGGCGGTCCACTATGACATCGACTGAAGTTGAAGCCTTTGACGGGGGTAAGGCGGGCCCAATGTTGGTGGGTGTGGTCATGTCACTGCTGCATGGTCCCTGGATCTGTATTCATTGAGATCCTCGACTCACGAGCTGGTGTCCGCGTATGTTCCGGAAGGACTCGCTCACCTTCCATCTTACATGCTAGCCCGGCCGCACGTATGGATGGCACCTTCCATGTCGCACCACGAGCAGCACACCCAGACTCGCGTGGAGCCTTTTTCTTCAACTCTCGAAGCCAAAGTCCTCCCCGAGCCCTGTCAACTCCATCTCCACCCGGGCGTGGCTCGTTCCCCTCCCCGTCTTCATCCCACGACATGCCTGCGCCATACACATCGCCCTCTTGCGCTTGCTCTTGCTCCCCTCCCCCTCCTCTTCCGTTCCGCCTATGCACTAACTATATCCCTGCTAATAACCTAGGTATTGAACCCCAATCCACCAGATCCGTTCGTTTCCATTTGTTGCTCCACTCGTATCCCGTCATGTTCCCATGACCTTAAAGACCCTTCTAACCCTCCCATTGACCCCCGCCTGTAACTTAATCTAGACGTTCTTAACTGCCGTTCTTCTTTTCCTTTCCTCTCATATGTGATCGCGTTCCTTTTCTTCTGGCGCCGGCCCCCCGCCTCCGTCTTCACTCTTCAATTGCTCTTCCACCGCGACGGCGGGAAGACGCTTGTGTGCTGCGTTTCACCCCTCTATTCTCGCCGCTTTTGACGGTAGCCATCAAGAAGACCGTTGGCAGCGGTTCTTTCTTTGGCAAGCCCTCTCTTCTAAACAATCCCTTGGTTCCTTATTCTCTCATTTATTCCTACCCTTCTCACTCGGAAGGGTCCAGGTTCACCATGTTGCTTTCATCATCGCCCCAGCGGCGAATTCTGTTCCTCACCATTATTTCCATGTTTCTATTAATAATTTTTCTTTATTCGCCATCCGTAGATACAGTGAGTTCAAGCACGTAGTTCTGTATCCTCGCTCACTAACCAATGCCCTTTCGTCACTAGGAACGCATCAACAGTTTCATGCCAGGACAAGGCGCAGCCAAGCTTGATCCATATCCATTAGCCGCAGCAGAAGCAACTGCACAGAAACCAGGCGCAAATCCTCCAGAGGCTATCAATCCTACCAACAAGAACGGCAACGCTGACAAAACCAACCCCGAAACACCCGCTGTCCTCAAACTGCCAACGTCAAAATTCCACTACTTGATCCCCGCCAGCAATCCCAACCGTCGGCTATGCTTCAACCTGGTTTCCAGCGCCGCCAATCGATATCCTGTGCCCCAATTGATGGGGTGGAATGGAACTGGACTCCTCAACACGACCACTACTCACTTAGCAAAGCTGCACGCAATCCAACGCTACTTGCACAGACTGCCAGCAACCGAAGACGATGATATTGCCCTTGTGGTTGACGGCTACGATATTATTGTGCAGCTCCCAGCCGAAATTATGCTTAAACGCTACTTTGAAGTCCTTGACGCCGAGAATGCCCGAAACGCAGCACGCTGGAACATAACGATTGACGAGCTACGGCGCAAGGGACTGCAAACGACGCTCTTCTTCGGTCCCGATAAGGTCTGTTGGCCAGTTGACTGGCGTGCTCCTCGCTGCTGGGCCATTCCCGATTCGACACTTGCTCCCAATGCGTTTGGCCCCAAGACGAATAATGGTCAGATGATTTTTCTAATTCCTAAGTGGCTCAACTCAGGTACCCTCATGGGTCCCGTGAAGGATATGCGTACCTACATCGACGCTACTCTATATGAGGTGCTGAACAGCTACGATCCAACTTATGACCATCGTGAGTCAGATCAATACTACCTGTCCAATGTGTGGGGTCGCCAGGAGTACTTTCGATCCAAGAGAATGTTGAATGGAGCTGAGATCAAGGGCGGCCCTCATGATCGCCACGCTCCCGTCGTCTATGACACGAGCGCCAAGGTGGAATTCCACGTTGGGGTTGATTACGAGTCGTCCATTTTCCAAACCAAAGCTGGTTACGAGCCATTTGTGGACTGGATGCAGTACAGCGACACCAGTGTCAACGGCGCACCGAGCACTTTGATGGACAAGGATATGTTCGAGCAGGGAGCGGATTTTAAGCCTTTCGCGATCGAGATGCCCGACGACGTGAGGAAGACGCTTAGCAGCGTGTACGACGAAATTCCAGATGCCCACCCTGGCTCGACATCCGCCGACTGGATCAACAGTATCGTTTTAGGAACCAACTTCATCACCAAGAACATCTGGGCCCTGTGGCATGTTACTGGGGATAAGAATGTGATTGAGGATCAGTACACCAAATTTTGGTTCTACCCGTATGCTCGATCACTTCTCAAGGCAACCGTGAAGAAGCTGCAGTCAAACAACCGCATTTCCGAGGAGCCCATCGCCGGCCGCCACTGGGTCCACAAGATGGTATACCCGCACGTCGACTCCCTTCGAGATGAGCTAGGCGGTGCCTGGTCGGACGAGCATGGCGGCAAATGGCTCAACTATCAGGCTCTTTGCGGCGAGTGGGAAGAAGATATTCTAGGAGGAGAGGAAGTGGAGTAAATGGCACACATCAATATAGTCCGAATCTCCATGACGGATTATGACAAGCCAAATTTACAAAATGAGGCACTGTACAAAAAAGCCCCTGACGGTTACACTGAGGCGCCACATCACAACATGCACATGAAAAAAAAATACCAGGAGAACGACTCAGGGATCCAGGAGACAGAACAGAACGTCCATGGCCCAATACAGTACAGCCCAAATCAAGTATCAAAGATTCGGGATGGCCACGAAGCGATTCGGAACTCCCGCCTGCCAGTTCTTGAAAAGGCTTTCTCGCCCAAACGATCTCTTAGCAATCTATACCACAGCAAGATGCATTTAGACATTTCTTTTTTCTCGGTTTGAAAGGCGTTGTGGTGTTCAATAGGCGGTCAAATAAAGATCCAAAGCTATTGTTGCTTTATTACAACCAACAAGATGGTACAAATGTATTAGTTAAGATGGGAGAAAGGAGGAGCTGTATATGAGAACAGCCTTGGTGGGCAGTGCAACTCCCCCAAGCAAGATACACACGCAAAGTTCAAAAATAAACCAAATATCCTTGTTACGCCGTTGCTTATCAAACCGCAAGAAATATCAAAAAACCAGAACATTGACCGTCGTCAGATTGTTTGTCCTAGCACAGTGGCGCGGCGGACCTTCTGATCCGGCGATAAAGGCGAGAGACTATGCAATTAGACTGAATGCATCGCAATCAACACACTAAGACAACTAATAAGGCCCGATATGCTACACCAAACTAACAGGTGCCATGTGGAGATGATGGGATCCGTTGACATGGTACCAAGAGACATGTATCCACCTATAAAGCCAATGAGCATGAAATCAAATACAGCGAAAAGTCCTCTTATCAGTTATCCACTACTTTGGTAGATAAAAAATGAACACACGAGGGGTCTCTTTTGGCAATGCCTCACATCACACAACTCCAAGCGAGCACGCACCCACAACATACGAGCACCCCCCTACAAACACTCCACGCAGTAGCGTGTGTCGCGCCATGCAGCTTCAGATCAGACACGGGGGGGAATGGGCCACTGACTCGGAAGACTTTTTGAACATGTTTTCATTTCTTTTTCATTCTTCTTAAAATACAAGAAATCAAGGGTAAAAAAAATGAGCGACTGCCCATACCAACCAAATCTTGCCTTCTAACAACGCTTGAGGTATCTGATGAAACTGAACCACCATAAAACACCAGGGAAAATGACAACCAGGCTAAGTATATATATACGTCCAGGCTCGATGATTGATGCTTTGCCCTTCAACATGAACAAATAATAACATAAAAAAAACAGATTTACAACGTCATTTTTACACATGCTCCGCAGCCTCCAGATCCGCGAGCGGCACGTACGCAGCGCCGTCGTTGGAGCGGGCCCTGCGACCGAACTTCTCGCGAAACCAACCCGCGATGCCGCGGCCGCCCATCCAGCGCACGCCGCCCTTGGTGTCGGCCTCGTCCATCCAGCGAGGGCGCTTCCAGAACTTGAGAAGCAGACTGCTGACGACGACACTGACACTGCTGCAGGCCATGGCGAAACCGGCCATCATGGGGTGCATGTGGAAGCCGAAGGGCAGGAAGAAGCCCATGGCGATGGGCAGACCGACAATGTTGTACATGCACGCCCACGCGAGGTTCATCTTGATGCGGCGGACGATGGTGCGGGAGAGGTGGAGGGCTGCGGGAACGTCCATGAGGTCTGTTGGGCGCATCAGCACCACGTCAGCTGCCTCCATAGCCACGTCCGTACCGCTGGCCATGGCGATACCAACGTCAGCTGTGGCGAGCGCAGGTGAATCGTTGATACCATCACCGACCATGCCGACAACTTCGCCCTGGGCCTGGATCTCCTTGAGAATCGCCTGCTTCTGGTCAGGGCTGACACCAGCAAATACATCCTCGGGTGCGATGCCCACGGCACTGGCAACAGCGAGAGCCGTAGACCTCTGGTCACCAGTCACAATAGCCGTCTTGATGCCCATGGTGTGAAGAACCGAGATTGCCGCAGCAGCTCCCTCCTTGATCGAGTCGGCTAGGCACATATGACCGGTGTACTTGCCATCGATGGCAACAAAGATGTTTGTGGTTCCGGAGGCAGGGGCCTTGGAAGCAGCCCTGCTTGCGCCGGCGTTGAGGTGCTCAGAGGCCTCGACAGCCTCTTCGGGGACATGGACACCATTGTCTCGCAGGTAGGCAACGTTTCCAATGAGAACGCGATAACGGGTACGCTGGGCAGAAATGGCTGGCTCAACCATTGCGTTGATTCCCTTTCCGACAGCGGCCTTGAAGTCTCCGACGCTGCCCTCAATGGTTCCCTCGGAATCCAGGCCCAGCTCACGGCGAGCAGCAGCCAAGATGGCCTTACCAATAGGGTGTTCACTGCCCATTTCAGCAAGTCCGACAATTGTCCACCAGAGACGTCGTCGCCCCTCGTTGTCCTGCCACATCATCTCAAGGTTCATCTCGGCAACGGTCATCTTTCCATAGGTAATGGTACCTGTCTTATCCAAGACAATCTTGGTGACCTTGGTGAACCGCTCAAGCGCCACACCACCCTTGATCAGAATACCATTCTCGGCACCCACACCAGTGCCCACCATGACAGCGGTTGGAGTGGCCAGGCCGAGGGCGCAGGGGCAGGCAAATACAATAACGGAGATGCAGAGCTTCACGCACACCATGATCTTGCCGCCGCTAGCAGCCTTGAGGAAGATCATGGGAGGGTTGGACAGCACGTGGCTCAGAATCATCCAACCAAGGAAGGTGATGAGTCCGAGAACGAGAATCGTAGGGACGAAGTAACCAGCCAGTGTGTCGGCAAGCTGTTGAATCGGCGCCCTGGTGGTTTGCGCATCCTGGACCAGCTTGACGATTTGGCTGAGCTGTGTATCTCGTCCAGCACGGGTAACTCGGAAGTCGACGCGGCCATCGCCGTTTACAGTACCTCCAATTACACTATCGCCCCTTTTCTTCTGGACAGGCATGGCCTCGCCTGTGACCATGCTCTCATCAATGTACGTCTCACCGCGGAGAAGAATTCCGTCTGCAGGAAGCTTGTCACCAGGTCGGATGACAACAATATCACCAACCTGCAACAACTCGGTGGGAATAAGCTTTTCCTCATATGCCGAACCGCCCATTCCAGGTTCCGCAGGGGCCTTGTCGTCTGCAACCTCCTTGGAGTTCTCCCAACGCTCAGTAGCCTTCTCGACCGCAATAGGATCAGCGTAGATGGTGGCCATTGATGGCGCCAGCGACATGAGGCGGGAGAGCGCCTTGGAGGTCTGACCCTTGGCGCGATTCTCCAAGAAGCGGCCAAGGGTGATGAAAGTAATTAACATGGTACTGGTGTCAAAGATGGTGCCCGGTGCCGTGTGAGGGGGCACAATGATTGACACCACCATTGCAAGCACACTGAAGAAGAAAGCGCACGATGTACCGAGAATGACAAGGACATCCATAGTAGGCGATCCATGCTTGATGGACTTCCAGGCCGAAATGTAAAACCGCTTACCAATGCCAAATTGAACAGGCATGGTGAGAACGAGACAAATGACATCGCCAAGATACAAACCGGGTATCAACTGAAAACTGTTCAAGTCCATTTTCTTAGAGCACATGGGGAAAACCATGCCAAGGAAAAAGACGGGGACCGCAAATGCCAAGGACGTGCGAAAAGCCGTACGCCACTCGGTAATCTCTCTCGTCTTAGCCAGGGATTCCAGCTGCGCATTATTGTCATCGCTGTCCGACATGAGGGCATTGAAACCCTGGGCCTCGATGGCCTCAACGATTCCCCGCAGGCCAATAACATCAGGTTGGTGAGTAACAGTAAGTCGTGATGAAGCCAAATTAAGCGACACCGAGTCAATCCCGGGAAGAGCCCGCAATGCAGTCTCCAAAGCTTCTGCAGCGGCTGCATCGGACGCACCGTAGATCTTGAATTGTGACGTTGAAGACCCACCCAGGAGGTCGCCAGTGAATTGTGTTGACAAAACCTTGGCGTCGAATCCGCGGTCCTCGATAGTTTCGACAATGTCGTCGGGAGAGAGTTTCGTAATGTCGTGGGTGAGCACGGCCCGCTCCGCGAGCAAGCTGATGTTGAATTTGATGACACCATCAACTCCTTTGAATCCTCCCTCCACAGCGGAAGTGCACGCTCCGCAGGTCATTCCCTCAATAGCCACCGTCGTGGTAGCGATATTGCTCGTAGGATCCGCAGCTTTTGTCGCATTCGCTGCCTTTACTGAATCAACGATTGAGGCGTCGAATCCACGGTCCTCGATAATTTCTGCAATTTCCTCGGGCGAAAGTAGCGTCGGGTCATGTTCGATAATTGCTCGCTCAGATAGCAACGAAATACTGAAGCTCTTGACACCGGGCACATCCTTGAAGCCGCCCTCGACGGCTGAAGTGCACGCGCCGCAGGTCATGCCTTCAATAGCGACTGTGGTGGTGACGGTTCCATCGTCCTTCTGGGAATCGGGAAATCGGTCCACGGCAGGGCTCGGGAGGTCGGTGGAGAGGACTTCGGCGTCGAAACCGCGATCTTCGATAATCTCTTGAATTTGCTCAGCGCTGACAAGCTGGGGGTCGTGCATGACGACTGCGCGCTCCATGACGAGGCTGACCGAGACGTTTCCGACACCTTCAACACCCTTGAAGCCAGCTTCAACAGCAGAGGTACATGCGCCGCAGCTGTCGCAAGAATATATACGTTAGCCACATCGTCAATCCGCGGCCAGCGAGAGCCCTGCAAACTCGCGAGGGTGCTCGGAGGTGCTCGGCCAAGCCGGAGAAGAATTCAGCGGATACTCACGTCATGCCTTCCACGCGCAAGGTAGTGGTGGCCATGTGGACACTTTTGGGAGCCGCCAGAGCAGCGCTCTCAGCATCCCCCGAGGGGATTTGTATGTACGAAGGGGCCATGGTAGCCGTCGCCCTCGATGTTCGCAACGGAGCTGTGGGCGGTCGGTCGGGCTGACCTTATCGCGGGGGTGGGTGGTTTTTAGTTGATAACTCGCTACGATTCAGTGCGCATGTCGTGGAAATTGTGGCGGCACAAATAGCTCAAGTGGCGGCAGCGTAACCAGGCAGCCCGTCACTAAGAACAGAAGGGAAATAGCGGGATCGAGTATTACGGGGGAAAAAAGGTTCGGCGTCTGTGAGTAAATGGCGTTGCGGGCCCGCGAAGTCCGGCTTCTCGGAGGGGCAGGTCGTGGTGATGGTGGTGCCAAGTTAATAATCAAGTCTGGGGAGGCGAAAAAAAAAAAGGTCTTGGTCAGCGGGAGAAAAGCAAAACCAGGGTGTGATGAGATGAGACGGAGGTGCATCTCGGCTGTGCTGATATCACTCACCGGTTACAATGCGAATAGGGCTTGGCCAGCAGCGTAACTCTGGACGAATGCCTCAAAAGCGGCCTCGGAACGAACAATTACGGGGTGCCGCCGGTTTGATCAGCAAGGGGCCTGTTGCAGCCGCCGAGCTCTAACAGGGGGCTCCCGTTGGTGGGATTTATCCTATGAGGGCGAAAGAATGCAGCGGCTCGGTGCGAAACGTCGTCGCAGAACAGTGGAGCTGAACAAAGGGACTGGTGCTGGGGCGCGCAAGTCTGTGACGGTTGTGACGGGCAAAGGAACAGGCAGGTAAAGGAGATGGGACACGCAGGAGTTTAAGGCGTTGCTTCTTTGGTTTCCACGCGTCGTGGACGATTCGTAGGCAATGGGTCCAAATGGCTACCCTGCGACGCTATTGATGCTGCCGGCGCCGCCAGATGGGGGGGGCGCTGGGACCGCTCACTCTCACTACGGCGCGGGAATTGGAGAGATGCGTCGTATGTCCGCAGCTCTGTCGCGCGGAACCCTCCAGCGACCAGGCGGAATATGTGTTGCGCCGCTTGCGATTGGCCCAGCTCGCAGCTTACAGACCCGTCGTTGCGGCCGTAAAGGGCAGTGAAGTTGGTGACGGCGGTGATGCGAAAGAGACCCAGCCCACAGTGGGGATTATTGAAAAACGAATCGACATCAGCCAACTGCGCCAGCAACTGAGGTGTGATTGCAACCATCCACTGCGACTCCATCCGCCGGCAGCTCGCTGATATATATGTTTCTGGCTTTATTCTCATCACATATGCACAGTGACGGACGGGCACCCAGCTTCCGCTCCTCGCCCCAAACCACCCAAGCCGATGGCGCCATTTCTTGCTTCTGAAGACGCGACCGTCGATCTCGACGCCTTCAACCTGTCCGTCGCTGACTTGTTGGATTTGCCGCGAGGCCATTGGCACGTTTACCTCAACCTGGCAGTTGGCCACTCTGCTTTTTCATCTTAGAATGCAGCCCACTGCGTCTCGCAATTAATAGTGTCTCAAACTTATCCTGCCTAGTTCCCCTTTGTGCAATTACTATGCCGTTGTCTGTCTAGGGCGCATCGGACCGTCAATTTGTAAGCGGATTGCGCCATGTGAGCACATTGTGCCATCTGGCCAGTTGAGTGAGATAAGATGGTATTTTGGGCACTTTTGAAAACCCCGGCTCGGATCTCATCTAATTCTGGGGTTTGGCGCGGCCAAGTCATCGGGCGCGCGCGCGCGAATGGGCTGAAGTCAGGGATGCATGGGTGCTACTCCAGATTATGTCCGCTGGCAGTACGTCAGCAGCGGCTGAGTTCGTATTACTGAGCCCTGTACCCTTCCTCGGGGCATTTTTGTTCTGCCGTTCCGCTGGTACTATAATTGTCTTGTTAGGCTGGGGCTGGACTCGATCCAAAATCTCATTCCCATTGATCTGCCGGCTTTGCCGTCGTGCGATGGATCGTGCAGCCTCCGAGCCCTTGCATCCGTAGTGCCAGTTCGCATAGGGACGACCCCAAAAACTATAAGTCCCTCTAGAACAAAAATTCGCTCCGCGCACGTCGTATTGCTATAATGTACGAGGACAAAAATACGGCGCGACTTTTATTCAGCGCTCGTAAGAATATGCTGCAATGCTACAACGCTAATGCCTGCACTATCCTCGTTTACCCACAAGACCATGCAGGTTCAACTGAACTTCTTCTTTGGGAGCATCATTTTGGTTGTTGAGAAAGAACCCTTATCGCAAGCCTTATATGACATACCAACCAGTCTTGGCATTGGTTCCAACGGCACCTCGTTCGTACTTATTGGTTTGGTGGCTCTTGCAAAAAGGAGTTGATGGACTAAGTTTGTCCCTTGTTTGTTTATGGATCTATCACGTTTCCGCATTGCTTATTACCTTTGAATCATCGCACATGTAAATTGTTCCATCGCTGTTTGACGCAAGAGTTATATACGCAATTTAGCGTCGATCCTGTTTAGTTGTTGCATAAACTCTCGCACCGTGAAGCAAAATTTGGGATATAGATAGCCTGTGTGCCAAAAACCAAAATAAGCACACAAAACCTGTATAAGCAGCAAATAATGCAAAAAGACAAGCTACAGGATATACCACGCCCACTTCCTCAAGAACACGAACCAAAAGTGTAGGGTAGGCACCATTCCGCTTCTTCAGTAGGTACCCCACGATCACTGTCTGCTGCCCCACACAGCAGCCTACCGTAGCCCCGCCACAGCTTGCCTGGCTCACCAGCCTCACGGCCAAGCGAACCTCATCTCAACTCCAGGTTCGCCTTCTGATCTTGAAGCTCATCCCTCTGCATTCCGCATCGTCAGCTGTGCTGCCGTCCCCGGGTGCAACGCGAGCCTACAGAGAAGCCACAGAAGCCCATCTCCTTCAGCTCCTGCACGCACTATACGCAACTCTCCTCCGTCCCGTGTGCACCCCCCGCGAGGTGGCTCGCCTCGCCTTTAACCACAATGGAGCAGACAAAGGCTCTCAACGCCCTCGAGGTACGCTTCTCGTGCGAAAAACCTACTCCCAGATATAATCTAACCTCATCCAGCCCTTCTTGGCGCTCTCCAAGTCGGCCACCTCGCCTCGTGCTGCTGCTGATCTCGTCGTTCGAGCCACCTCGGCCCCAAACACCTTTCTCTTCGCCGAGCTCCTTGAAACGCCCACCGTCCAGTCCCTCTCCCAGTCCCCCGACTATGCCTCACATCTCACACTCCTCCAAATATTCTCTCACGGAACCTACGCCACATACTGCAGCACGCAGGGGCTGCCCCCCCTAGTCGATGCCCAGGCACGCAAGCTCCGCCAACTATCCCTCCTAACGTTGGCCCGCGACCGCCAGAACCTCTCATACGACTCCCTCCAGGCGGCCCTTGACCTGCCCGACGTCCGCGACCTCGAAGCCCTGGTCATCTCTGCCGTCTACGCTGGTCTGCTTCACGCCACCCTCGACCCCGCTCGCGCCGCCGTGCAGGTTACCAGCGTCGCGCCCCTCCGCGATCTTCATCCCGGGGCTATCCCTGAAATGGTCTCGGCCCTGAAGAACTGGAGCGGCAGGTGCATCTCTACGCTTGACGATATTGAGTCCCAGGTCAAGGAAATTCGGTCTGTGGCAGCGACGCGGCAGCAAGAGCAGCGTGCTGCTGACGAGAAGCTGCAGCAGCTGATGAGTGATGTTCAAGACAATAGAAAGTTCGATACGGTGGGCTTAACGCAGCAGATGCTTGCCCGGCGAGCGCTGAACAAGCGGTCCGTTATGGACGTGACCAACTTGGTAGACAGCGAGAGCATGGATGTGGATGAGCCAGAGGAGCGGGCAAACAAGCGCAAGATGTGATTGGCATCTGCTACACGCGGATTTGATAGACTCTAAAAACTGTATCACGATGAATCACGAATGTAATTAGACGACATAACGCCCATTTTGCTAGCCTCAATTAGTTCAGAGTGCCACCGCCTCATGCACGCTTTCCTCCAACCAGCCCAAAAAAATGACTATGAAAAACAACAACAAGTATAGCTGGAAGCTTCGAGATGTGAAGTCGAAGCTCCAAGTCGAGTGAGTAGTCTACATACAAGCGCTAGATGGTATAACAAAATCTCAACAATCAGACGCCTAACCCGCAAGAAAAGAAAGTTGAAATATCCTCCTCGCCAGATTTTTTTTTTGTATCTGGCTTCATTGCTCAAACTCAGCTCTCAACAAATCATGACGGTCATGAATTATGCCCTCTTACTCATCTCCCAGAGATTCAACTGTAAAAGCGACAATCCAGGCAGCCAGCAACGGCCCGCATATTTTTTGGCCACATTTCAAGACCGATTACTTGCTCACAGGCGCTTGCCAGGAACCAGGATGAATAGGATGCACAGGCCAGCATCGATGAGCATGGTCACCGCCAGCACCATGGCAGCTCGTTTGGCCAATAGTGAACGGACGTACGGCTCACGAATACGATTAAAGTTAAACGGAGTGTACTCGCTGTAGCCGACCAAGGCCATGATAGGGTCGAGAGAGTATTGATAAGATGAGAGGAAGTAGACACCGATGGTGAATGGAAAAATGAGCTGCATTAAGTTAGCTCTCATGTCTAGTTGGGATTAGTTATATGACTTACCCAACAGCGTGTTTGACGAGAGTAGTTTAGGAAGATGAGGACGAAGCCAGTCCAGAAAGCTCCAAACATGGCGATGAGACCAATGATGAGTCTCATAATCAGAGTAGGGGGGATGAGATTGCCGAGGGCCTTCATTCGCAGGAAGCCGGGGAACGCATCTCGTTCCATGGCCTGGAACACATAGTCCTTGGCAACGTCAAATACCTCCGGGTCGTCACGTCCATATTCCTCAATAGCTGTGGTGACATCCTGAGTGATAGATCCAGGAAGGGTAATTTCTCGCTCAGCTCCGGGCATCAAGAAGGTGTAGAGAATCTTCTCTGCAGAGGCACGAATGTCTTGGCGGGCGACGGTGTGAGCTGGGGAGTTCGAGTCGGTGGTAATGTCGTGAGAGTTGCTAAACTGGGGGCTGGGTCGAACACCAGAAGCACTTTGAGGGGAGTCATGGCTTTGGTCCTCGCGGAGGAAGGCAGACAGTTGGTTATCCTGGTTCTTTTCCTTCTCCGTCGCGTACATCGAGGGGCCCGCCACTCGAGGTTCTAGGTCGCCAATGTTCTCCAGAATAGTTGATGATCGCTTTGAGCCAGACTTGTCCATATCGGGAGTTCCAATCAGAACTGATCGTCGGAGTTCGCGAACATAGTGACGGCACAAAGACATGTGCTGTGCCACATCGAGCCTGTCAAAGCGTCAGTTTCTGCGTCGCGCTACGACGCCGTTCTTGCAGAACATACCAGAAATCAAGATAGTCTACGGATCGTTGCTGATCTCGCATGTAGATATAGAAGGAAAATAGATCAACCGGAGGCAGCGTGCGCCGGCTCAGAACCTCGAATAGCGTCGGAAGTCGGTTTCTCGACAGGTCGGGCTGAGGCGACGGAGTCGGCGCGGTGATGGGTTGATGGTCGGCCATTTTGCACTGCAGAATTCCGGGTTGAAAGTCGAACGAATGTGATCAAGATGTTGATGAAGAAAGAAAGACGATGGGGATTTTTTTTTTGTTTTGATGCGCGAGAAACAACCGCCAAAGGTAGCGCCACTACAGTGACGATGCGTTGTTCATGCAAACTCCCCCTGGATTCAATGCCAGGACTATCCCTCCCGAAGCAGCTGGCACAGATGTTTCTCCTCGTAATCCCGAGCCCTAAAATCGAAAAAAGAGCGGAGAGAGGCGCGGGAGGAGAAGCTGGCGGTACCTTGCCGTCGAGGCCGTTGGAATGCTATCGCTGAAATGGGGGTGACGACGAGGAGCTTCGCGGTAAACAGCCCAGGCGACGTGGATCTAATCAAACTCATTCAATGCTCCAGTTACGTTTCTTCGAGGCTGCATGTGGGTCTCGGACCGCTACTCACGTGACAAAATTTGCGGGTCGCCCTAGCTAGGCCCTATTGGCTCGCTACCCCCACACACGAACGTGCCTGCCCTACGCACAAAGATTTGAAATTTGGTATTCGACATCAACCATCTCCTCCATCGCCAACCGACCAGACGAGCCGCAGGTACGAGCACCCCGACAATTCTCCCCCTTTGCCAGACTCCCTTTGCAAAGACAAGAGCCGCCAGCATCAGCGCTCTCGACATTATCGCTTTCCGGAAATTCCAGACACTGACAGCCCGCCCACAGCCATGTCGTCCAAGAAGACCCAGCGTTCCGCCATTGCGGACGTCGTTGCCCGCGAGTACACCATCCACATGCACAAGCGCGTATGTAGCCTTTGAAGAGATCCGATTAATGGGTTTCATTTCTGGACGAGACGCTGACAGAAATACAGATGCACGGTGTTACTTTCAAGAAGCGTGCTCCCCGTGCCATCAAGGAGATCAAGAGCTTCGCTGAGCAGGCCATGGTACGAATCCCCTGGATATATCTATCTGCCCGATTGAGAGAGGCCGGGGCACAATATTTATGAACAAAAAAATGCTAACCTGCCACTAGGGCACCACCGATGTCCGCATCGACCCCCAGCTCAACAAGAAGGTCTGGGAGCAGGGTGTCAAGGGTGTCCCCTACCGCCTTCGTGTGCGAATTTCCCGACGACGAAACGACGAGGAGGGTGCCAAGGAGAAGCTCTACAGCTACGTTCAGGCTGTCAACGTCAAGGACCCCAAGGGCCTCCCCACGGTTATTGTCGAGGAATAAATAAAAGTTTCTCTTGGGAACAGGTTCTAGGGTGGCATGGCTTTCGGAGTTGCATACGGCATTCTAGCTTTTTCACACTGAAAATACAGAGGGAAATGTGATAACAAGCTTGAAAAAAAAAGCCAACAACAAAATCTTATTCGGTGTCTCGGCGTGATGCGGTCTGGACAAGTCATCTGTGTGGAAAGTAGCGGTCGTGCATTTCATGAGTTGTCGATAGGTTTCACCATCGACTACAGTCTGTTGACTCTGACCCAAAGGATATCATCCCTCGTTGCCCAGTTGGGGAAATACCATGCAATCCCGTATTCATACCGAGTTACCGAAACAAGCCATGCCCCCCAAAGACTCCATTTCTCCTATACAATTAAACAATGCATGTAACTCCCAAATCACCCCGCCCCTACTCGTCAATGTCCTGGTGACGTCCTAGCACCTTCTTCTTGAACTCTTCCTGATCCTTGTCCCAAAGCTCTGCGGCCTCACCGTTCAGTGGGGATGCGCTAGCGTTTTGTTAGCACTTTACGACAATGACACCAACTCAGTGACTGGGATTGCTTACTTGTTGGGCTCGCCGAGCAAGCTCTGTAGACTTAGGAGAACAGTCTGGATGTTGTAGGCGGGGGTCCACTTATCCTTGAGAATATCCAAGCAGATGCGGCCAGAGAAGTCGACATTGGGGTGGTAGATGGGTGTCTTGTAGAGGACGGTAGGGGGTGCGTAAGGGTAATTGGAGGGGAAAGCGAAGGTGAGCTTGAGCGTGAGGCCAGCGTAAGGGGTGTCTTCGGGGCCCTCGATGGTGGCCGTCCAGGACATGAGGTCACCGTCAGCAGAAGGGAAAGCCGATACACCTGGTGCGGGCGAGGTCATAAGCTGCATAAGCTCAGTTTGTAGCCTGGTGCATGTTAGCTACTAGGACTCATTGCGGTTCATAAACCCATTGCGATGACGAACCTCTTGGCAGTGCTCTGAGAGTCAGGCTTGCGGCCAGCGCCGGCCTTGGAGTTCTGGTTTTCCTCCGTGTAATCCATTATGGAATGATGTGGTCAACACGATAGTTGATAGTGACAAGATATGCAAGCCGGGACGATATTTTCAAAGCAAACTAGCCAAGAAGTAATTGTTGGGGGTACAGTCTCTCAGGCAAGCGGCGGTGGAGATGTATGTACACAA
This sequence comes from Calonectria honghensis, assembly GCA_013403855.1. Classification (NCBI taxonomy): domain Eukaryota; kingdom Fungi; phylum Ascomycota; class Sordariomycetes; order Hypocreales; family Nectriaceae; genus Calonectria; species Calonectria honghensis. The sequence goes on from VTGB01000048.1 coordinate 355,860, forward strand.
GAGAGACGCAAGCGGCGAGGGGTGAGAGGTGAGGCGGGAGTGGTGGGGGTGATTGATGTATAGAGAGAAGGAGACAGCGGTGATGAGGAGTGATGGAAAGAGGAAGGAGTCTGAAGGGTTTTCAAAGCCCAAAAAAGTCAACGCGACTACTGTCTTGTTTAGGCTTCGGGTTGCGACAAGAGGGTGAAGTCGCGGAAGTGGGATGAAAGGCGTGGCAACGAGAGACAAGAAGGCTCGAGTGTTTACCGCAGCAACGAACCAAACTGGCGCTGCCTCCGGCCAATGGACCCCCGGGATGTCCAGGGGCGGTGAAACGTGGGGCCGCCACCGCCGCGACCGTCTGCCAGCGTCACTGGCCACTGCTGCATTTTTTTAGGGCTGTTTAGTGGGATGAAGGCCTTATTTTTGCTAGCCCCTTCAGGGGGGAAGGGAGGCGGTTCGTCCAGTTTCTTGGGAGACGACGACCAACAAATGGCTTTACGCGGGAGGACGCGCCCAACGCGACCACTCCGGTTCTGTGTGTGTATCAACATTCACGGTTGCATGTGAACCAACCAGGCCGCTTGCTGTTTGCCTCGACCTGCATAATCGATCCTTCAGCCAAGGCCAGGATTACCCTTTGGTAGAGATATTACCGCCCCGTCATGGTACGTCGTGTTTTCTTTCCCCCATGTTCAGGGTAATTGTGGCCGGGGGTCATGCTGGCTGTGCGACTCCGTGCACCTAATGTCCATTCTCTCGCCTCACCATGGCCCTTTTTCTCTGTCTCTGTCTCTCTGATCGTTATGACCTCTGGCTAAATCTCTATTCTTTCAAATGTCACAGTCTCAGCTAGACCCTCTCCCGCGGGATCTTCCCTTTCGCATCATTTCCAAAACCGTCGGCCGTGGTGCCTATGCATCGTCAGTCACACTCTCGCCCCTCACTTAGTCTCAGTCTTATCGACGGTGCGACTGGTGTATCCTGTGAAAACTAAATTTTATTTCCTTTCGCTGACACTTCACTTGCAGAATTAAAAAAGCCATTCCGCTTGATGCCCAGGAGCCCATATTTGCTGTGAAGCTCATCCACAAAGGCTATGCTACGAAACATGGCCGTATCTCATCCAAGCAGCTGGCCATGGAGGTGTCGCTCCACTCTCACATTGGCCAGCACCCCAACATTATAGAATGGTTTGCCTCTGGAGAAGACACTATCTGGCGATGGATTGCTATGGAATACGCTGAAGGTGGTGATCTTTTCGATAAGATTGAGGCTGATGTTGGCGTCCGAGAAGACATTGCCCAACTCTATTTTGTGCAGCTTGTCAGCGGCGTGAGCTTCATACACTCTAAAGGTGTTGCTCACCGTGATTTAAAGCCGGAAAACATTCTTCTCTCGCAGGACGGTTCTTTGAAGCTTGCCGATTTTGGCATGGCTACCATGTTTGAGTATAAAGGCCAGCGAAAACTGAGCTCGACTCTCTGCGGCAGCCCTCCATATATTGCTCCTGAGATTCTTGCCTGTGGGCGTGCGGACAAGAAATCGCCTAACGCTGCCAAGTATTCACCCGATTTGGTCGATGTATGGTCATGCGGTGTTATTCTCTTTGTTTTGTTGGTTGGCAACACACCCTGGGACGAGCCATCAAAGAGTAGTTGGGAGTTTCAAGAGTACGTCCGCAACTCTGGCCGCAGTACCGATGCCCTGTGGGAGAGAGTCCCATCCGAAGCTCTATCCTTGCTTCGTGGAATGATGAGCATTGATTCTGAGAAGCGTTTCGGCTTTGCTCAAGTCCGCCAGCATCCTTGGTATACTCGTCACAACGCTCTTCTCTCCGCTGATGGGCGAGTTACCGACCCCATCAACCTCGCCACGCAGATGCTGGAGAATCTGCGCATCGACTTTAGCCAGCAGCCCACGTCCCAACCACCGTCAAGCGACAGCATGGACGTGGACACTGGCCTCAATGCTGGCCGCTTCTCCTCCACACAGCCTGAGGTCCCCATTGCGGATCACGATTGGGAGTTCGAACGCCCGGCCCTTCGTTCAATGGCTGCCCCGGCTTCATCTCTACCCACCCGTGCCCAAGATGCTAGGCGCATGTTGCTGAGCTCCCTTGCTGACGAGCCCTCCATGTCCCAATTCTCCCACACGCCAGGACCGTCAATGTCCCTTACCCAGCAGGCACGCCGTTTCCGCGACATCTGTCCCCCTGAATCACTTACTCGATTCTTCTCTGCTGTGCCGCCCACTCACATCGTTCAAATGCTTAGCGATGCTTTGCATCATCTCAATGTGCCCCTTGCCCCGGTTTCCCCCAACCTCTATAGCCACACCATTGCCACACTCAAAGTCAAGGCTATCGACGGTCGTCAACAGAGCCTCCACGGCGAGATTCAAATTGACAAGCAGCCGCTTCCCGATGGTACAGAGGTGCTCGATGTACGTTTCGTCAAGATCAAGGGTGATCCTCTCGAATGGCGCCGCTTCTTCAAAAAGGTTGTTGTGTTGTGCAAGGATGGCGTCTATGTCCCGGAGACTTAGAAAGAGAGGGGACCGTTTGTTCGTGTAAAGAAGACCGCCAATAGAGTCTTGGATGTTTGAGACTTGGATTTATTACTATATCACTATAATACGACATGGCGCATGATGCTATCGGTTTGCAGCGCTTATCCTTCTAAACAGGCGATTATTCTCTTACTTTCTTGCGTATACGTTCTGAACCTGAATCCTTGAAATCTTCCACCGAGTTTAAAATTTCCATAATGTCAAAACCCAGAGGCAGGATCACCTCTTCTTCGAATGCGCCGTTCAGGAATACAGATGTACTGTAATTGTCCTCCTGGTTGAACTCTGACGAGATTAGAAGAACCTCAGGTTGGACATTGTCAAATGATTGAGCTTGCTGAAAGGCTTGGATAACATACTGAAAAGCGCCCTCAGCCACTCTTGTAATTAGTTCTGATGTAATTGCTTGCCCAAGGACATCGTCAACCATGTTTTCAACTCGAGAGCGTATGCGCCTCGGAAATTCGTCACGAGCGAAAACAACTAGCCTACCTAGGACATCTTCATCTCCCTGCGGATTGTCGGCATTAAATTCTGGCAGAAAATCCTGATCTTTCAAAGTTTAGCACAAGACTAGCCGAGCGGGATGGGATGCTGACATGGCGAGGGAATCGTCTCCTCATGTGAGAATAGGATTCTACATACTTCGATCCACTTTTCCTCTTCGGATACTTTCACCTTGCTATTTCTTCTTGAGCGAAGGTGCTCTTCTTGCTGTTCATTGACGCCCTCCTGGTTGGATTGCGCTTGTATTTGGCAGACAGCTTCCGCTCTCTGGTGCTCCGAAAGTCGGACTTCCGACACAAAATCCCATTGGCAGCGATTGCATCGATATCTTGGTAACCTATGTTGATGATAGATGTGCTCTCTTTGGGGTCTGTATCAGCGGTGCTCGGTTGTGTGGGATGCGTGAATGTACTTGACTCTGTGGACGGTCGGCCATCCTGGCCAACATCAGCTCTTCCACTCGGAACCCCGATATCTCCTTGGATAATGATTGAAGAATGGGCATGAAAATCTAATTGATGAATCTAGGGTATCCAACTTTCGCTTTCGGAGGCTTGGCTGTTGAATATCATCATCGTCCCTCGCATCCTCAAAGAAATCTCTGGGGCGTTTGTTAACCTGCTGGATTGCTGATGATTGAGAGTGCTCGCCTTTAGTTAGAGCTGGATTCGAGGACCTTGGACGAGCACAATGCTAAGTCCTTTGATACCTTTGGCGCATCAAGGCTTCAAGCCTCTTTTCTAACCAACTGTCCAGGATCCCCATCAAACGTCTAATCGTAACGTCTCTCTTTATGGCTGTAGTTTCGTCCGGGAATATGCATTCTATACCATTGAATAATAGCCCACCATTCTCTGACGAAGTGTGGCTCCTCGGAATATCTGAAGAAGCAAAGTGTGCGGTAATATGCGTATTCCTTGGCCTTCGGATGGTGGGGGGATCATGCAAGGAGTTGGACTGGCAATCCCGGTCCATAAGCTTAGATAGCGTCTTCAGACTAAGAGATTTTGGAGTAAAACAAATTGCTCCAGGAATGTTCTTTGTGGGAAGGTTAGATCTGAGATAATCGTAGTGGAGCGCTCGAATAAATTTGTCGCTGTTTGACATTACATTGACTGTCAAGATGCTGATGGAAACAAGTAGCGTGAATACGTCTTGTGATGCCTTTTCAAAGTGAGCTCAATAGTATTCTCCCACCATTTAACAAAGTGTTTGAAATAATTTCTCTGGTACTTGCCTAGTACTTAATTTTTGAATGTAATTACCTTAATTGATTCATAAAAGCTGAGCATATTCATTGGATAGGAGAAAAACAGAAGTTTGTTGAATTGAGTAGCGACGGATAGGTATTTTTGCGGCTGGCTTCCATTCAAAATTTGATTGTGAGGAAATGCTTCAGAATAAGGCCCGCATCGACTAGTCACATTTTCGGAGACGTCTTGGAGGGGTGATCGATTGGACATAGATAGCAAGATGCATATGCAAGAATGGTTGTCTGCCCTTTTGTCCAGGCCATTTTCAGACATTTTGGTAATCTCGTCAGTAATAGTAGAGGCTGGGACTGCTGGTGAATTGTTTTCATGCGTCTCATCCAAAATATGAATCGAATATTTGAGTATGATGAAGTTTAAGGGAAGAAAAAGGACGAGGATGAATCTGAACGAGAGATTTTATATATGCTAACACACATGCGTGTTTGCGCAAATGGCTGGTTTGCAGACTAACAATTGGAGGAGTTGCTTCTTTATGTCATTGGCCAAGAGAGCATGTCACTTATTACAACCGATAATAACTCTAGATATATGCTTTTGCTTGGAGATGAGCGATGGTTAAAATGTGTCTTTGGTATATTGTTGCTATCTTCTACGCCGCAACACCAGAACGCCGAAAAGATACCCCCCTCTGTTTTCCTTTACTCAGCCTGTGACGCCGCCTCGTTTGGTTGCTCATTCCATTCAAACTCTGTGATAGCATTAACACGCCAATTCATGTCAAGTCCAAGGGGGGAAACGCACTTTGACGGCACATTGGACACTGGCCCCTGGCCGCGTCCTGCTTAATCCATTCTAGAATGCAATGCTAAACGTTGGCATAAGTCAGCAATTTGAAAGCGGGCAATGCGGATAGTGCGAGTGATCGGCACAGACCATATGGAAGTTGTGGCCGCATTTCCCCGATACTGGGAGGGATATATTAGCATGTGAAGATCAATATGGCCTGATGTTTGACGGCGGTCGTCATGAACAGGCACTTACACAGGCTGCAATCATCGCCGGGGTACTTGCACGTCGGACACGTGCCGTCGAAGTGGACCTGGCAAATACCACAAACGTCGTCCTCGGGAATGTCCCATCGCCAGGTAGCGACTGTGTTCCATTTCTTGATGGTGACCTTCATGTCGGGCTGGTTGATAGCGGGGGGGGAAAACAGGCCGGGGGTGGGAGAGCAGAGTCAGGATCACGAACTCTAGCACTTGCGATGATGGTTGGGTTGGAAGGAATGTGCGGCGCGTCACAAGCCGGGGCGGCGCTTGTGCAATCCAGGCTGCATTGGCTTCCAGGGCTCCCCTGTGCCGGTGCCGGGCATGTTTAGTGACCTCATGCGCTGAAAAGCGTCCACTGAGAGTGCGTGGCAGCCCCCCCTAGGCTCATGCTGTGGGCGCGCCCGGTCCGCTAGACCGCTGATTAACCGCCTGCCAACCGTCACAACGGCTGATAGACTCAATGCAACGGGTTGCAGCGCCTGGTTTGTCGGCTGGTCCAAGCTTTCCCGCCCAGCAGCTTCCAGTTTTGACGCCAACTTCGCCCGCTCTGTTATCATCAAATCCCACGAGGGCCCCGTCCCGTCAAATTCGTCAAATTCAAAACCGCTCCTCCCGCTCTCTCCGAGGAATGCGGACTCAGAAGCAGCAGCAAGGTCCCAGCCGTTTATAACTTTGCGCCTGGCCCTGCTCCGTGTTATCGATTGCCCGCTAAATCCCACTGCGCCGGTCCATTCTGCGACTCACTCGTACGAGGATTGAGTCCTTTCCTCCTCCACCTCCGCGCCGTTCCTCTCCTCGCACCACCCGCCCCCCTCCTCCACAATGGCCTCTGTCGCCTTCTGCCGCCCGACGAGGGCCGGCTTCCGCCAATTCGGCTCCAAACCCTTCCGAACAGTCTTTCTCACCCGGAGGAACCTTTCATCCTACATCGTTAGCCCGAAAGAACTCAACGAAGCCCTCAGCAAGAACCCCCCGTCGCCGATCAGCACCGACCCCCGAGTGATTCCCCTCTGCGCCTCTTGGTTCCTTCCCAACGATGGGCGAACAGGAATCCAGACATTCCGGGAGCAGAGAATCCCCAAGGCCCGTTTCTTTGACTTGGACAAGGTCATTGACAAGCGCAGCCCATACCCTCATATGCTACCCGACGCCAAGGGATTCGCTGCCGCGATGAGCGAGCTAGGCATCCGAAAGGAGGACACAGTTGTCGTGTACGACACAAAGGAGATGGGAATCTTTAGCGCTCCCCGTGTGGGCTGGACGTTGAAGGTGTTTGGCCACAACAACGTGCATATCCTCAACAACTTTAAGCTGTGGGTGGAAGAGGGACTCCCCACCGAGTCGGGAGAGCTCTACAGCGTTGAGTGCTGTCCTTACCCAATTCCTGCCGTGGAAACCGGCCGGGTTGCTAGTTTCGAGGATGTCAAGCAAATTGCTCAGGATTCCAACAAGGAGGGTGCCGAGGGTGTCCAGATCCTTGATGCCCGATCTCTCGGCAGATTTACTGGCGAGGCCCCTGAGCCTCGAGAGGGTCTTTCCTCCGGACACATGCCTGGCGCTGTCAGCGTTCCTTTCAATGCTGTGCTGGATCCCGAGACCAAGGCCTTCCTCCCCCGCGACCAACTCAAGAAGCTGTTTGAGCAGAAGGGAGTGGACCCTAGCAAGCCTATAATTTCTACCTGTGGTACTGGTGTAACAGCCTGTGTTATTGAGACTGCTCTCGAGGAGGCAGGTCTCGGGACTCCTGAGTCCCGCAGAGTCTATGACGGGAGCTGGACGTGAGTGAATTGCCCCACTTTACAAATCGAATCAAACTAACTGGATGACAGGGAATGGGCTCAACGAGTGAGTCCCGAAGAAAACTTAATCGCCAAGTCAGCAGAGAAATAAGGGGTTGTGATCCGGTGTTGAAGAGGGCGAGCGAAGGAAGAGTTGAGTTGCGATACCCTCCTTAATGAAGCCTGGCGTTGTCAGGTGTGTACGAACATCCATCTCGTGATTCGAGTCTAGCATGGCTTCCTGGAACGCCTGCAAATGGAGACGCGCATGTTTTTGGCAGTCATCCAGAATCCCCACACTTTTGCATAGTATAAGGTATATAGCTACGAATCAATCGACTGGTGGAGTCCGAATGCTTCAGTTTGGCCGTTGAGTGACTGTCACGAGTATAATTGATGGGAGAAGCTAAATTATAGACCCTTGAACAGAGCAAGCACCAATTCTTCTCAGACAACCCAATTGCTGACGGGAAGTGGTTTTTTGTTGATTGCGCGAATATACAAGGATAATGATATATCCTCATCATTTCCCCAAGGTAACATTTCCGATTCGCTTTGCCCACTTGCATCATTCTGTCGCATTTCTTGTCTTACTCGGGCGGCATCGGAAGCTTGCCGTTGGCGTGTGGCTAATGAGACATGTGGCGCTGACAGGTGCTGTGGCTGCCCCTCCACTCCAAAAAAAGTCACCCAACCCTGGCTGCCAAGGCGAGCGCTAGCGCTGGCGCAGCCCACAAATTGAATCTTTTTGCCTGACCAGGCACACATTAGGGCTCGGCTAACCCAAGCACACTTGCAGAAATTCCCAGGACCCCGCCAGCGAAAAAGTTCCTAGTAACGCCAAACGCCGACAACACCACAACCTCCCCATACCTTTTGCGCAGACACCTTTCGACGGTACCCCCCAGCGCAACAATCAAAATGGCTGACCGAGGAGCTTCTCGCGGTGGTGGTTTCGGAGCCCGAGGCGGTGACCGTGGCCGTGGTCGTGGTCGTGGCCGTGGTCGTGGCCGTGGCAAGAACGAGGAGAAGGAGTGGCAGCCCGTCACCAAGCTCGGTCGATTGGTCAAGGCCGGCAAGATCAACTCCATGGAGGAGATCTACCTGCACTCCCTGCCCATCAAGGAGTTCCAGATCGTTGACTTCTTCCTGCCCAAGCTCAAGGATGAGGTCATGAAGGTGCGCAGCGAAACTCCCGGCTTACACGCCGCAAGAATTGGAGAGGGAGACGGCAGCTAACCACTATCTCAAAACTACAGATCAAGCCCGTCCAGAAGCAGACCCGTGCCGGTCAGCGAACCCGATTCAAGGCCATTGTCATCATTGGTGACTCCGAGGGCCACGTCGGTCTCGGTATCAAGACTTCCAAGGAAGTCGCCACTGCTATCCGTGCCGCCATCATCATCGCTAAGCTCAGCGTCATCCCCGTCCGACGAGGTTACTGGGGTACCAACCTCGGTGCTCCTCACTCCCTGCCCTGCAAGGAGTCCGGAAAGTGCGGTTCCGTCACTGTCCGTGTATGTATTCCCCGAAATATTAACCCTCGAAAAATCCAATGAAGGGCAAAAAAAGCTAATGCGGCGAAAACAGCTCATCCCCGCCCCCCGTGGTACTGGCCTCGTTGCCTCCCCCGCCGTTAAGCGATTCCTCCAGCTTGCTGGTGTCGAGGATGCTTACACTTCTTCTGCTGGTTCCACCAAGACCCTCGAGAACACCCTTAAGGCTACCTTCGTGGCTGTGTCTAACACTTACGGCTTCCTGACCCCCAACCTCTGGAAGGAGACCAAGCTGATCAGGAGTCCCCTGGACGAGTTCGCGGATACCCTGCGGGAGGGCAAGCGTTACTAGAGGACTGGAAACGGTGCGCGGAGTCACGATACATTGTGTTTCATTGCATGGTTGGCCGGTTAGGACATCAGATTTTGAGGCTATGAAAATAATGGCTTAGGTCTGAATGAAAATTAAATCCTTCAGTTACGTTCAAAAAAGAATACTATGGTTCCAGTGAAGAGAGACAAACAACAAGAGTGCGAGTCAATTGGGGCGTGAATAACATACACACAAACATGATCAAAGCTGAACGCTGATTGGCCAATCAACGAGAAATAAAACTAGCGCACTAACACGGATAAACCTAGCACTAGGGACAAAATACCAACGAACCAGGCCTTATTCCTCGTCAGGGCTTGCAAAACGCAAGGTAATTCGCGATTCGGCATTTTGAGCCTTGTTTGTGCCCCTTGTTGGCTTGACTAGGGTTGGGCGAGGGTCCTTTGACAGGGACACAAACCGGTTCTGGTGGCCCTGGTCATTGGTTCCCAAATCCTTGACGAGGTATTCCTTGGACAAGTACTGATGCCCTCCTTGGTCTTCATCTATTTCCATAGGCTCATATTGATTCTCCTCAGATGCCTCTGAGGAGGAGTCGGAGGAGACGGAGGGACTGGCATCCTTGCTCTTGGGGACGTGGCGGGGGTCAACCTTGGGCAAGGCCGTGGGATCCTGCTCCGACCTCTGACGGGAGAAGAGCCCCATGAACTTCTTTGTCTTTGGCTTTGGCTCAAAACCTGATGCGTGGTTATTTTTCGTTAATTAGCTGGTTTTTAAGCAAGCTGTATCGTTCATCAACTTACGTTGTCTGAGCAAGGCCTCGAGCCTCTTCTGCTGGAGAACTGTGTCGCCCTTCCAGTATTCTGTAGCTCCTGGCTTGAAGCGCCGCCGTCCGACATCCGGATCGGAGTACGGTATCTCCACTTCTCTGGCAATCTCGGGTGGGAGCTGGTGAGTATATGTTGAGCCCGGCGTTCCAGGGGCTGGCGACTGCTGCGTCGATGTCGCGGGAGCCGCAGGGGGCTTGTTTCCTCCTCTGTTGTTGTTGTTATGCCCGGAGGCCTTGATCTTTGCCTGCGTCTCTTTGCTTTGTAGGTGCAGAGGCCAGCGGTTGATATCCCAAAAGCGAGGCACCTTGGGTGCTCGGCCAGGGTGGGCAAACGACCAGACCGGTTCTCTCCTGTGTACCTTGACTGTCTTTCCGTCCGCGGCCTGTGCTTCAAAGATGCGCACCGGGTGTATCAGACTCTTGTTCTCGTAGGCCTCGCGCACCAGGCCCTTGCGGAGTAGGTGTCGCGTCTCGCTGTACGAGGCATCTGGGTAGTAGTCGAGCTTCAGGTCACCCCATTTTTTCCTGTAGGCTTCAGGCTCGGCCGTGTGCACGATGTCGCGGTAGTCGGGCGTCACGCGGTCGTAGCCCTTCTGGTCTGGGTTCTTGTCCGGGTTGTTGGGCCGCTTGACGGCGTCGTCGTGCCAGTACCTGGTGGTGGTGCGGATAAAGTCCCAGTTGGCGTGCTTGAGCTCGGGTGTTAGCATCTCCTGGTTCTGCCTGTGCTTTTCCTTCAAGTTGCGTATCGTTCTACCCAGGCGATAACCAAGGCAGCAGAACAAGTTGTGAGTTCGGGGCTTGTCCAAGGTGCCACTAAAAGCCCCGTTGAAGAAATCATCCCAGTCGCAGATGTTGTCCAGCTTGGGCATCCCGACGGTGTATTGGCCAAAGTCCTCGGTTTTTGGAATGCTGACTTCGGTGGAGATGGTATCAATGGACATGGTTTCATCCTTATCATCAGGTTGGTTTTGAGATTCGTCAATTCTCATTTCGGGTTCATCGTCCCAGTGAAACCATTGGATCCGATCCTCGGGGTGATGTGTAAATACAGGTCGAGCAACTGTTGGCTCGCCACTCTTGTCATGATCAACCCTGTATTCAATTAGTTAGAGTTCATGGTGCATCTGAATTGACATACCGAAGTTCTCCGTGTTCCTCCATCAACTTGGCATACTTGGCAGCTTCTTCGGCTGTAAATCTGTGACGCTGCACCGGGCCGTCAACCGCTAGGTTTAATTCGTTGACAAACTCATCCATAGTGACTGGTTTGGTATCCCGAAAAAGAGCTTTGGGGCTGATGTCATCCATCATGGCATCGACTCGAATGGAAAACAAATCGAACAACTGATCAGGGGGAGGCTCTTCAAACCCCAACATGGTTTGGTTTACCGAATCTTCGCCTAGGTAGATTAACCACATCTTCTCCTCGGGACGTAGGTTTACTGGCTCTCCAGAATCATCAAGCTCGTTAGAGCGGAAATTCAGGCTTGCTGGCTTCATGTCATCCCGCAGCCCGCACTCGACAAAATGGAGCACATCTGTAAGGAGACTTCTCGGGGCCCTCAACTGAGCCCTCTTGAGACGCTGATAGATGACTCTAGTGCGCCCCAGCTGCAAGTGAACATCTTTCATTTTGATGTCCATTAAGTCATGTACAAATGGCCCCTTGTAGTTTTGTGGAATTGGCATAATTGGTTCTTCGCGGTGGGACCATTGCCGTTCTCCGTATGCGCCTTTGATCGCGTGCGGGCGCACCCACTCGGCCCAATACTTGTCAGCCTCGACAAACTTCTTGTGAGCTATAGTGTAGGCGAATGGATCCCGCGCGGCCTTTTCGGGCACATCCTTGACCGTCATGGGGGTGAAAATGATGCCGGGCTCTTTGTCTGGCACCCTTGGTAGCGGCAGCACAAGAGTCCGCCATGCAGTACAGGCCAAGCGGTTCTCATCGTTGTCAAGGAAATTGAGACATTGCTGGAGAGCTGCTCGCCGAACCCCGCGGAACTGGGCAAACGACTTTAGCGAGTTGATTGAGGGTCTATCGACATTCGAGGCGAGATCGTTCTGAGGAACACGGAAGGGGTTGTTTGCCAACATGTCGGCAGTGAAAGTCATTCCGGCCTGAATGCAGTTGTCATAGCTCTTGCTTTCCAACTGAGCCATATTCATGTTTCGGTCGTCAATATTCAAGGTCGCATCACTGCCCCTCAAAGGATGTGGTCTCGCACCCCGATGAGCCCAAAGCTCTCGGAGGTCGGATGCGAATGATTTGAGAAATTTGACCAAGCTAGCTTCCGGAACATTGTAATGAATATCATGCGCGGGCAGTACTTCGTTAAGAAGCAGCAATCGCTCCCTCGTGTCGTCCTCAGGTCGATCGATTGTAATGATGGAACCTGGTATTGGCGGCAATCTCTTGCTTGCAGTTGGTATCGTGTTTAGGAAATCGACAACGAGTTCCCGACGGCCGTAGTAGTGTTGCTCAAACACCCAATGGCCGTGCAGCAGCCGGGCTGCTCGGTATAAGTCCGGACCCCAGTCCTCGCCTTTGTAGTTCGCCGCGAGATATGACAGGTACTCGACGATCTGAGCGTACTTTTGCGGCCAGTTGGTGGTGCGGTCGATGTCTTCGTCGCAGAGAAACTTGTTGATGTACGAGAGCTGAATCTTTGGCGCCCCAATCTTGTAGCTGTGGGGATTTTGGTCCCCAAAAGGTCCGGCAACTTGGGTCTTGTTGGTCCCATCTTCGGATAGGTGTTTGCGCCATTCCCTATAATGCGTTTCGTCGATGACATCGGTGTTCTCGTGTAGCATTTTCAGTTGATTGATGGCTTCAACATCCGGGCTCGATTCTTTAGAGCTAAGTGGATCTTTTTCATGCTCGCCGCTGAAGTCGGGTTCAGGGTTAGAGGATGAACTCTGCGGCTGGGTACGTGGCTGAGCGTCCAAGATAGTTGAATTTCCAGGTACGGTATTTTGTTGGCTCCCGGTGAGTCTCAGGGTTGGCATATTTGCGGGCTGAGAATGCTTGGGCGCCTGAGTTATAACCGTTTGTAAAATTGTGCTCATAGTGCGCACCATTTTTAGGTTTCCTTGAGCTTTGTTTAGTCAGTTCCCGTTAATGATAGGAGAGACAGCTTACTATTATCTGGTCGGGCCTCTTCAACAACCACCGGTACGGGCTGGTCAAATTTGCTCACAAGCGGATTGCTATAAGGACGCACCAGACCTTTTCCTTTATCTGCGCAAGTTAGCACCTCTTTTTAAAGAAGAGTCCAAGGTGTGCTTGCCTGTGCCCAGATGATTGAGAAAAGGATGAGTATCTTCAAAGAGCTTGGTCATGACGCTCTTGACATCTGGGTGCCGTCTTAGAGCACCATCCAAGACACGCTTTCTAAGCGACTCGTTTATTTGAAAGAAGAACCAGTCATAATTCCGGTTCTGGTAGAATTGCAGTAGTGCTTTTCGCACGTTGAGCGGGAGATCCTCAAACACTACATGGAAGCATTCGGCAGCCTTATCTGATTTAATTAATAGAGGCGGAAGCATCGACGTGAGTGCAAACTTACCGAGTAATCTTTCGATATTCTCGTTGGCTTCGCCCGCATCATCTGAAATGTCGACTACATCACCAGCAGCAGGCTCCGGCTGAGAAGCTGGTCGACTGGTTGAATGGGCGTCCTCATCCATAGTGCATGAGATCACAAAAATGACAATTGAGGAATGGAAATGAGGCAGAAGGAGTGGTCAAAATCATACGAGTAGATAAAGACCGACAATCCATAACACTTTGCTAATTGTAGCAGATGAGATCAAACAAGCTTTTGGACGGGTGAGCAGGAAAACATATATATTAACAATAACTTCTCCTCTTACGTAGAGAGTTGCCAAACATCAAAGAAACCCTCCTTGCGGGGCGCAAAGCGCTCCGAGTAGCAGCTGACTGCATCTTGACATGATCGCCTCGTGACACCATCATAATCGAACAAAGAATTGGACTAGCCACCCTGCCAAGTAGTTGCTGCATTAGACAGAAACTTGAAATGCACGGTCCCAGATATGCCAAACCTTTGGGCAAGTCTTTGTTCGTAGCACCAGCAAGCGTTGTCATAGGAAACGTGGAGAAACACCAACTACAGGACGCGCTTGTTTGCAAATTTTAATGTTTGGCGTTTAAGCAACTCACACAATGACGAGCGACACGGCAAGCAGCGGCAATCAGTCGCAGCCTGACGAAGACCCCCCAGCCAACAAGCATACTCAAGCACATTTGCAACAACCAAGATCGAATGGTGGTGTGTGGCGTCCAGGCAGAAGCCTTGAAAATGCAGAGTATAACCTTGGTCGGCGGGGAAGCCAGCAAGCACCCGAGACGGACGTGCCGAGAAGGGGCTCTCCGACCCAGGCATCGGAACAGCCTGTTGCGGGGGCCACGGCTTGGGTGAGACCAGTATTTGAAGAAGGCAATCACCAGGCTGGGAACACTGAACGCTGGGAGCCGCCCCTCGCAGTTGGGGCACCTCTTGGGGAAGGGTTGAGTCGGCTGGAGGAGGCCGACAGGCAAGTGTTGCAGTGGGAAGCTATTCTCGCAAATGCTCGCGAGACCCAGCCGCATGCAGATCTATCTCCGTTTGAACGGCAACTCGAGAGAGCTAGGCAGGAACGAGAGGAAATGGAAGAATGTGAGGAAAACACCATGCCAGTGTAAGATGCCATGTTCTACAAATGCTACGAGCGGTGCTGATTAGGTAGGGAGGAACTGGAGTCTACAAAGAGCGAGAGGATAGAGGAGCGTGTTCTTGTACTGAAAAAGGCATTGGAACGAAACATTTCTCGGGCTGCTCAAGGTAATATCCGCGCCGCGATTTCTGGCTACGAAAATGGGCAGATTCCTTGCTGGGATAAATGGACCTTGATTTATGCCGGGCTTGTCGTGGACCACTGTCCTACTTACCAATCATTTACGCTCAACCGGGACGAGAGGCTTGACGAGTACTTCAGGCAGTACGGCGAAGGCTGGCTTTGGTTCGAGCCGCCTCTGGCTCCAAAGGACGACACTCCGCCGGCACATCTCCTCGCCGCGACGTGGGCGCACCCATCAAATAAACGAAGTAACCTCTGGAGTGGCTTGGCTAATGGATGGAACATTACCATGGGCTTCCGCCGTGTGAGGGTCTTTCATAGCCGGCTGAATCAACCGGATGGCGCAAAGCTGAAAAACCGCGACGGTGAGGAGTCGGCTAAGCTGAACACACCTGGAGGCAAGAATCTTTGCTACCCACCCAAAGGCTCCAAACATGTTGATTCGTCCAAGGAGCACGTGGGAGCATCGCGGTGGATGGTCCGTGATGATCCAGACGGGCCGCGATGTTTCTTTCTGATGCACCTTGATAGTGGTGCCAGCGTCCCATCCTTACACCAGGCAGACTTGGCGTTGCTCGGGATTGATCCGAGCACGTACCCGCCACAGACTGAAATTGAAATGGTCACGGCATCAGGTAAGATCCAGAGCCCGCTGTATGAGATGCGCGTCGACGTGTGCAAGCACAATGGCCAGACATTGGTGGGGAGGGAAGCAGTGTGGCCACAAGAGCGGGCAGAGCTTGGCGGCATCGTGCCAGTGTCCATCATGCCGGGCACCGATGCACCCCTCAAGGGCGACAGCGGGGCTTTCGCAGCCGAGCTGCTGGAGGATATGCGGACACGGGGTGACAGTGTTAGCGAAAAGACCTTGGCAGGTAGAAAAAAGAGCATGCTTGAGACAAGGCTGTCCGGGATGCTGCCATTTCAGGTGTGCTACTCTGCAGGAGCGCCGGGTATGAACCTCTGGTTTGGGGAGGACCGGCGAGATGTGCTCGGGGCGGACCGCATGCCGGGCCAGCGGCGGCATGAATTCCACAAGGCTGTCCTGTCGCAGCAGACCCCGGAGAGCGTGGAGTTGGCGGAGCGGCCGCACCTCATCGTCTTTGAACACGAGCTGGGGCCGGGGAGGCGACTACGCGACGCCGATGTTGCGGGTCGGCCGGGGGCTAGTGTCACTACGCTCATCGACGGAGCGGAATTCGAGTCCATGCTTGTGGAGCCACGGCGCCTGTCTCTGGGCAGCGTCCAGGGGCGCAAGAGGGTGCGGCATGACGATGATATACCGACGGAGCGGCACAAGAGGTTTCAGAAATTCCTGGAAGGAGCTCAGGACGGCTCCGATGGAAGTCGGACGGGAGCTGGTGTTGATGGGCCAACACGGGGGCGAGGATGATCCCTGAATATGAGGCATGAAACGACGCCGTTACTGGGAGAGATCAACGTTGGTCATGGACGGGACGAGTACGTGGCTGGGTGGTATTGCATAGGCGAGGATTCCGCTCCAGCGCCCCTGGAATTGCGGAGAGGAGGGTCAGCATTGGTAGATTGCTGGTAATTGACTGCGTGGATGAGCATGTATGTCATGTCCCTCAGTGTTGAAATGGCGTGCACATGTCATCATTGCGTCGTCCCCTTCTTGCTTTGGCCGCACCGTTCGTTTCACAAGTGGCTGAGTCGAGTTTCGGAAACAAAAGTGTGGCTGGTGTTCTCAAGATGGGCTGTTTGTCGACGCTCGACTGGGCGGGCTCGGCACACTGGTGGCGTAGTTCAGCTGAGCTGGGGATCGACCTTACATGGGAGCCATTCGTATTGTGCCGGGCTGCGCTGCGCCCAACCAGGGGACGAGAGTCAAAGTCCCGTATTGTGCATCTCTAGGGCATTGAGTTTTCTGTGAGGCCAAATCCAAAGTTCAATTCACAGCATGCGTCGAGTCGACGGCGACAGCGCACACATGGAGCCACATGTTCAACTTGCGACCAATCTCACCAGCCACAGATGGCGGTTGAGGTGGGAGCCCTCCCATCCATGACCCCATCGGCGCTTGATGGGGCTGGCTGTAGGTGTAGGGCTCTAAAGCGGAGAGAACCCCTGTCCGCGGAGCACCCTCCGCAAAGCGTCAAAAGAGACAGATGCAGTAATTGTGCTGACTGTACCAATTCTTGCGGGATCAGGGTCGATGTCTCAATCCCCGTGTGCCGAGCGCCGCTGCCGTCGCGGGATCCAGACGGAAGGAATTCAAGGTATATAGCGCCGGTTCACCTAGTCAGACGTCATCAGCACGCTGCTCGCGGTGTGCGCCGCCGGCCTGGGCATGGCACTGCTTTGAAGCGTGGCAGGTCAGCAGTGAATAAGATGATCAGCTGGTTGTGCTTGATGCCCACAGAAAAAAGGCGGCTCGAATGCACTATGGTAGGGGGGGGCTTGTCTCCATCGGCCAGCGGATGGATGATGGGGCTAGGACGCATTCAGCGTACGAGATCAGCGTCCATCCCGACAGAGGCACCGCTGCGGAACTTGTCCAAGAGCGTCATAGGTTGGGCTGACAGCCTGCTGCTGTTGCGCAAGAGAGGGAGAGGGAGGAACTACTTGGAGAAGAAAGAGTGCTGCTGTTATTGTTGCACAAGAGGCCTGCGACTGGTGGATGCGAGGCGAGACAGACATGCACCCGCGCAACTCAAGTACATCTTGCGTGACGCAGCCGGTGCGCGTGTTTCGGTTCGCCTCGATGGCTCTCAGCGGGTTAATTGCTCGTTCTCGCTCTCGTCGTGACAGTCACAGCCATGGCCCATGGATCATGGCCCTGTAACCGCGCGTGTGAGATGGGTCCATAGCGTCCGGGCCTGTGCTGACTCTGCCTTACGGCCACAGATTAAACCCCCACCAAGGCGGCTGTTTGTTGTGTTCCGGCCCCCAAAAGGCCCCGGGGCTAGCGACATTGAGCACTCCTCCGCAGGGCTCTAGTGATGCGGACCGCCAACAGCCAACAGCAAACAGCCAGCCGCCGCAGCCAACAGGGGCGCGACAGACTCTGTTTTACCCAGGCACTACTCGGCAGTCTACGCTGGACTCGGGCTGGCGGGTACGGTACCTCCTATATACACAGGGTACCCGTTTGCATTTACCACGCAGCGGGAAGGAGAACGTAGGGCCCAGGAGCCAGGACCCAGCAGCCAGGACCCAGAACCCCCAGGCGCAGGACGTAGCTTACCTGTTAGTAGGCCTACACCAGTGAGCACCCAACCTCAGCCCTCTCTCTTTCTCGCTGGCCCTGGGCCGACCTGTGATCCATCCCACATCCTTTCCTTTCCCTTCCCTTCCTCTCCACCAACACGACTCTGCTCCTCGCGGCGCCTCGCCTCTCCTCCCTCCGTCGCCGTCGTTGCCCGCTCGTCTGACGCCCTGTGATGCTGCTTTGGCCTGTCGTCCTCTCTCGCGTGCGACTTTCTCGATACCCCACCTCCGCCTTGGCGATTCCCCCGACCGCAGTGACCGACCGCACGCCGCCTGTCCCGCCCACACATACACATACATACATACACTGACGCAGACGCCTTCTGCGCCATCTCGCCTCAACCTCGAATTCATGACCGCCGCATCCCCTGCTGAACGCCCCTGGCTCCGGCTCCGGCACTGGCACAAGCTGTAGCTCGTCCTCGCCATCGCCCTCGCCTTCACGGCCGCACACACCCCCACTTCTGATTGACCATCTGCTCTCGCGACTCTGAACCAAGCTCCCCTCCGGCCCCGACCTCAACTCCGAATCTCCTCCACGTCCCGCCATGTCGGCGCCCGCCAGCGTGAGGGTCTCTGGCCCTCCGAACAGCAGCTTCCTCGTTGGCTATCCCGGAATTTCTGCGACTCTGGTACGTGCGGCCTGTGGCATCTGCCGTGGCTTTTTGTGCAGACACACCATGCTGACATTTCCCCATCCTCCAGCCGCGCATCGAGGGCAGGGTCGAAATCCGCCCAGGCCAAGGCTTCTCGATGCCCGTTTCAGTATCCCTAGTGAGAATATGTTTACAACGCCGCGAATCCATCCATCCCGATGCCGACAGCCTCGCCAAGCGACATTTGGGAACGCCCAGGCGAGAGACGACGGATGTCGTGGGCAAGGAATTGCTCCTGTTCCGGTGCGCATCCGGCAAAGAGGCAGAAAAGGTCATTGCCATGGACTTGCCCTTTGTCCTCTTCATCCCCTACGGCCGCGGCGGAGAGGAAACGAACCGAAGAATACCTCCCGCATCTCTACAACTCCCAAGCAGAACTGCCGAGACATACTACGAACTCGTCGTCACCGTTCAGCAAGGCCACAGCAACCAGTACAAATACAGCTTCCCCATGCCGCTACAACGTTACGATACCCTCTCCACCTTTGGCATGTATAATAAACCCGAATCTAAACTCGTCACCGCCGACAACATCGTCCACCTGGGCATCAACTTGCCCCGGTGGAGCTACGGGCCGAGCGACCCCATTACTGTTTATATCAAACTATCACCAAACGCAGACTGGATGTCGAAAGCGAAGCGAGTCACAATTGACAAAATTACCCTCGCAATCGAGGAGGAAATCACATATAACCCCGAAGGCGATGAACCGACCAAAAAGGTCAACAAGATCTCAAAACAAGTCCAAGTGGTCAAAACCAAGATGCCCGAAGCCGGATACGCTACCAACGTCGGCCTCTGCTTCCCCTCAAAAGACCTCCGAGACCCCGAAGGCATTATCAAACGAGGGAAGCCTCACTTTCCTCTCTACGAAGTCACCTCGTTCACAACCACGTCGACCCTCTACAAGATTGAGTTTTATCTCAACATCAAGGTAAGGCGGATAATGCTTGGAATTTTCTTGGCAGTGGCTAACTTTTCCAGGTCCAACTGAGTGGTGCCAGAGACGTGAACCTTCGACAACCTATTGTCATTTGCCCGCTTGATCAGCAAGGTTGCAAAGAGGAGATGGATGCTATTGAACAATCAGCCAAGGATGCGTCGCATGTAGATCCCGGCAACCCCATGTTACCGGCGCGCAGCATTATCCTAGCCAACGACCGCGATTCATTACGGGCTTTAGGGTTGTGCATGGTGGGCGGGCAGAAGAAGCCATTTATCGAATGAAGAAGGACGAGGCAAACGAAGATGGTTACGACGCCGGCCTCGGCCACTACACGCCCTCCGCGATGACGAAAACGCCCACTAGGATGGAGAGACATCCAGCGCGCCGCTTCGAGAGCGCCTCACATGTGACAAGACTACAACGTCCGCATGGACCAACCTTCCCGGATGGAAGGAGTTGTCTAGATGGCCCGCCAGAACAAGGAGAGCAGAATACGGGACGTTTGATGAATTTCAGGGGTTTAGCAAAGGGGTGTATGGACTAGCAGTATATGGGCATGATTCATGGCGTTCCGGAAGGATAGGAGGCGCAAGCACAGGCAGTGGGCAAGTGCACGGCAGCGAGGAAACGAAATGATCAGTCGGCGAGTGCTACAAGGCAGCGCCCGATATGCGGAACGGAAATGTTTTTTTTTTGAATGAACTGCAGCGGGCGGCTGTGCGGGTGGAGGCATGCAGAAATGATTTACGAGAGACCTGGCCATCTCCAAGCACATATCTGGGTCTGACACTAGCTAGCAAAGCACATGACGGTCTTCTCTCTCCAGCGCAGCGGACGAGCTACTCTGCGGGCAGAGGCCAAGAATAGATAAAGTGTCAAATCGGTTACCGACAACCCAATTGCCGAGTGTTCCAGACAAATGAAAAATGCAAATGGAAACGCAGACGAGAACGAGTGTGCATGCTCTACGACAAAATGACGGCAACGGCATTGGGTTGATTTGCAATCCGAGAGTCCGGGCCTTGATAGACGCTTGCAAGCCGCGTATCACACCCCTCCATCCCTCGGAGCAGCCAACGACTGCCGTTCCGAAAACCCCGAGGGCGATTGGGGCAATGGCACCTCTTTCTCTCTTTTCTTGTCTATGCCGCTGCCTGTCAGACCCTGACCGCAATTGGTAAAAGCTGACTGTTGGGCAGACATGGGCTTTAAACACGCAATCGCTCGAAACCATTCGCCGCCCAGCAGAGGGGGTCGGGGGGGACCACAAACGCAGGCCCAGCTTGTGACGTTCCGGGCTGCGCTGCATGTCATGGCCACTCAGCCCCATTGACGCGGCCCTCCCCCCAGGAAGCTCTCGACGCTCCTTCTCCGACTGGCTGCCCGCACCGTTGACCAAGAGGCGGGGGAGGCGATGCTTTCCCTAGCAAGCGCCGTTGAATGGTCGGGAACAGGAACGAGAGCGAGGGGATGGGGAGCAGGAGCAGCAGGAGGAGAGACAAAAAAGAAAAAAAAAAAAAAGGCAAGTTTCATCCGCACCCCGCGTGGCATTGCTTGTTGTTGCATCATGGTTCTTGCGAGAAGTCTTGGCTTTCTGAACATGGTCTGACCTGGGACAACCAAACCACCACTGCCACCCCCAGAGCTCAGAGCTCAGAGCCCAGCTGCACATTTGGCAGACGCAAGCAGCGGAACAATATTCCGCGGATAGTGAGCCTTATCATGACGGCATGTTCCCCCGCCATGCAACATAGCGGCTCAAGCAAAGCATGATGGGGAAGGGCGATATAGCTCTGTTTTTTTTTTCCTGCTGGTCCCGCATTTTCTAAAAAGAGAAATGTTTCATGCTTCGATGGAGGAGACAGGGAAGCTCCACGAGCCCTATGCCGGCCAATTAATGGGCCAAAACGGAAACCCGTCTGTGCGGGGAGAGGGTGGTGGATCGGCGACTGGGGTTGAATTGGATGGTTGCACCTGATTGCGACGCTCGAGAAAGCTTCCAGCGCTGTGTGGTTCGAGAAGCGAGAAGCGAGAAGATGCCCATTGGGATGGTGGCGACACGGGCCACTGGCGAGGAGAGCAATCGGCGCTATGCACGGGTTGCTAGATTTGGCCCTTGCTCTGAAGAGATGCTGCCCGATGAGTGTCAGACTGCGCGCACTCATATCACACATCACCAGCCGCGGTGGCAAGGTGATGCTGGTCCGGACGTATCGCTGTGGGCCGCATCGAGCAACGCTCGGCTCACAAGCAGGCAGATGGGGGGCATGGCAGTGGATATCACTTGGCCAAGGGACGCCATCCCGGCTCGTCAACCTGATGGATGGATGGACGGTGTGCAACACAATAGAAGCACTCCGCGCACAGTATCCATCGCGGCATCATGTGCGCTGAGTTGGGCATGACAAATACTCCCGCCCTAAGCAGAGCAACCAACTCCTCGCCGAGAGTATTAGGACATTGCTCAAAAGTCGCCACATTACGGTAGCGGAGGGGGGGAATAGCGAGATCCTGATGGTTGCACACTCGTCTCCATACCAATGTATCAAGTAGACGCTGCAATAAGAATTGTGACGTGAAATAAAATTTAATGGCGCAAGCTATTGCAATTTTTTCTCTTCTTCGAGGATAACTGCTGTTTAAAAGCCTGCACACATGAATGGATAAATATACTTGGCTTGGGTTTCTGGTGCACCCTCGCATGCAATCCACGTGCGCCCATCCACCACCTTGACATATAAAGTAATGAGGCCGAGTCTGACAGCGCCATGTGCTGCCGCACATAATATTTACATGTAAGACACTAAGCATAAATAAATAGCAGATTCAAGTTACTAAAATCACGACGCTTTATATAGCGGTTTATTTTTAGTCTCTGAGGAATGATGGAAAATATCTTTAAGGATGAATGACAAGGACAACATGATACGGCAGTTGAACCTCTATGAACTTCTGGTCAATCGTATTCTCCATTTTTATTCTATGCCTAAATGATGCAAAAAAAAAAAAAAAAAGAAGAGGTGAGGTGATGTGGGAACTTGCATCAAGTCAAATCTTAGAGACTCTACCAAAAGGTAACTTGTCTATAAATTCCCGCACCAGATATCAATGACAATGCGCTTGGTCGAGCAAAAGCCAGTGCAGCTAAGCAATCGCGCTTTGCAACTTTAACATCAAGGCAGACTATTCTCTTGCGTTTATGTGAATGCCCATCCAATACCATAATCGTGTTCTAGAAAACATGCGCGCCTTTGCCCTCGAGTCCCGGCCCAATGGTACATCTCGCACGCAGTCATGACCGGTATCCATCCATCCATCCATCCAACCATCCATCTATTATCATCTCCTCCAGTCTGGCCTGCGTAATCCGAACTAGTCGGCAGAGAGCATTGGGCACCAACGCGTCAGGGTCATCGTAGGTGACATGGGAAACGGGCTGTCACGTACAATGGGCATTTGCTATGGAATGTGGGTCATGATTGAACCAAAACTAAGCGCATAGGTATTAACCATGCCATATATATACCCCGACAAACTATATATCCATACCCAATCGAAGGCGTAATCCAGGATCGTTATCCCAGTATTAAATGTTCAGGGTTAGGGTTAGGGTTATGTGTTCATTGTCCCAGATACCCGCCATCAACCAGTAGAATTTCTCCTGTCACATATTGGCTCGCAGCACTACACAGAAACACTGTAGGGCCAGCAAGATCTGCTGGAGTACCCCATCTGCCAGCTGGGCACCGGCCGATGCCCGTGTCGTGCCCTGGCTTTGACCGAATGTCCGTATTCCTGGGAGGCATGTTAGCTACAACTCTCTCTCTCTCTCTCCTCACACACGTGTGAAACACGTACATATCCGTTGCAATATACCCCGGTGCGACGGCATTGACTTGGATGTTGAACTTTGCCCACTCGTTGCTCAGCGCCTTGGTCAGTTGGGCAACGGCCGCCTTGGAAGCAGCATACGGCGCCAAGATGTCCCCTCCGACAAAGCTGTTGATGGAGGCCACGTTTAAAATCTTGCCAGTTCTTCGCGGAATCATGTGTCGGCCAGCAGACTGGCACAAGAAAAACAAGGCCTTTTGGTTGACGTCGATGACCTGCCCAGGATCAGCTTATGTGATGAAAAAGCACGAGGCCACCCCGTTTGGGATTCCCGAGACATACGCTATCCCACTCCTCTTCGGTGACTGAGACTGCCTCGTTCCTCTTGAGGAGCCCACCGCAGTTGACAAGGATATCAATGGTTCCGCCCATGGCATCCACAGCCTTCTGAAAGACGCTCTTAACATCATCCATGTTGGTGAGATCGCACGGCACAGTATCCGCCTTTACACCTTTCGCTCGGATAGCCTCCACAGTTTCTGTGTTTCCGACATCTCGCTGGGCAATACAGATGGATGCTCCGACATCAGCTAGCGCATGTGCCATCGCAGCGCCGATTCCCCGAGAACCACCCGTGATCAGGACGTTTTTCCCCCTCAGAGAAAACAGATCAAGGGCCGGAACCGCGGGGGTTTGTGCCGATTCGAGACGGTCCATTGTGAAGGGTTAATACAACCTGGACAAGGCAAGATCTTCAGCTCAGCCACGATCATGAGAGGTAGGTGGAACCATCGGGGTCAGGAAGAGGAAGAGCGTTATTATACCTGCCTCACCTTCATCACGTGGATGAATGATGTTTAGCCTGACAAATATAATGTGGCTTTTAGTCGCCAAATCATGAAAAGCAGAGGGAGCCATCTTCTAGCGTATATGTGATGATTGGCTCATTGTCATCTTGGCCCATCCAAGTTCTACCAGTCGGCAAAATGTTCTCCGACAATACAAAACGGAGCGCTCCGAGTTCTTTGAATCAAACCCTGGATACTCAATGCATCGGGTTTCGAAGCCGAAGTAGCTCTTAATCCCTCATGGGATATTCATACAGGTGGACCAATGGGTTATTTTTGCCTATTTGAGTAAAGCTGAAGAGCCTCCAAAGGTGTTGCTGAATAATATAGCGGCTTACACAACTAGTCATATGATGAAACGAAGAGTGCTATAGGTCAGAATGTGCCTAGTCATGTACTTGATTCGTTTCCTGGCCTCTTGCTTAAGCCTACACGTCGTAGTTTGAGTCTTTCCTTCCTGGCTTCTCCCACGTCACTTTCAGCGTCCCGTCAGCGTCGAGTGTTGGTTGCCTATAGTCCAAGACTTGGCAACACACTTAAACTAATAAAATGCTTCCGCGAACCATATTTAGCATTGGATGAAAGGAATTAATAGAGACCATGTGACCCCCTTCGAAGCAGGATGGACTCAACCCTGGCGCCAATGTGATAAGGTGGAACCCCTGGAGCCAGGGCTCCGGATCTCGATCCGAGAACCGAGCCTGCAGTCAGCTTGGCGGTAAAAACCCGGGATGCAACATGCCCCAGTGACTTTTGCTTAATGCTCCAGAACTTGTCAGCGGCTAGGGAACCCCCGCAGTACTACGTCAACTATCATATTACATGACGTTAAAGCCATTCTGCTCCAAACGGCTCTCAGCCCCAGAGAAAGAACTGAGCATGACTTTGCAGCACATAGCGAACCACGCACATACAGCTCGTTGATTCCAACCATGTCCAATATCATGTTTAATCACGACGATTGACCGGTCATTCCATAGACAACTCATGCACACCAGAAACAATTCTCTTTAGCAAATAGACTAGTACACAATTATGTATTCCCTGCACCGGGTATATCAAGCAGTCCCCAAGTCCGAACACCACCCACTCCATTCCGTAGAGTTCCAGTCTGAATACCCACCCGTAGTCCATCTTTCCCCTTAACCTCGTAGGTGTGCCTCAAACCGGCCTCCCAGAAAAGAACACACAAAGGAAACAGAATAAGGAAAGAAACCAAAAGAAACTATTTCATTCTAGTGTGGGGCCAGCTGGCCGGGACTTTTCCGTCAAAGCCCTCAATTTTTGGTTCGGCCTCCATCTCTCAGTGTTGATTCTCATCGCTATTTTGAGAAACCCATCACCCTCCTTCGCCCAAATTGTACAAACAAGGAGGAAATAAAACCACGGTCAAAAAAACTGACACTAAAAATGGATGTGCAAAAAAAAAAAAGAAAATGTTGAGCCAAATGAGGGGGGTTCAAGTTGCGCTGAGCAATTCGACTGGTCTGGTGTTGGAGCGGCGTTGAAGCAGCTCTCAACGACTTGCCAGCTATCGATGGTGTATGATGACTTGAAGCTGTTATACATATGCCCATTATTTATGGCAGTAGCGTATCCGCGTCATTAATGGAGAGGGACCAAAAAAAAATTCAAGAGTCGACAACTTTTGGTGGTTCACGGTGGCGACATAGCCTTCCTTCTGCACTCTAGAAGAACGAAGGCTTAGTGAGAACGCGGTATTCGACATAGTCCTCGCCATCGATGTTGATGATGGTACCCTGTGAAACCAATTTGCCCATGAAAGGGCCAGTAGACTTTCGCTCGTACTTGACACCGCCGTAAATCTTGGCATCTTCTGCGCCAGCCTTGACTCGGAGGCTTTCTTGCCGCGCCCAGACCTTATTCAGACGCTGCATCTCCTCCGACTCGTGGAATCGCATCCTACCATTAGTAGTGACGGGGGGGATGGCAGCGGCGGCAGCATTCGCAGCTTCCGCAGCAGCAGCGGCAGCCCGTTCCCTGTTGGCAGCATGCCTGTCAGCGCGGCCTTGTGCAGCCTCGGCACGGGCAATCTCGCGGCGGGCAAGTGAGTTCGTGCGCTCGAGGGCATCGACACTGTGCACTCTGTTCACAGAAGGGCGAGGTTCAGCAGGGGTGGAGTCGGGAAGTGGCTGTCGAGCCGGGCGGTTCTCCGTCCTGGCTTCGACGCGGCGGCTCTGGCGTAGCTCGTGACCACCGAATCCAGGGCGTGGAGATTGATCGATTGGCTCAGCAGGCGGTTCTGGGGCAATGGCAGGGTACGATGGGGCAATGAGAGGGTTCATGGCCTTGTAACCGGTTCCCGCGCGGGCCTGAGCCTCTAGGACCGCCTTGCCTTCGTTCGCGGGTCGCTCGTCGGGGATTTCGCCGTGGTCGAGCTGCCACTGTCGGACACGACAATACTCCTTGATCTCAAGTCTTTGAAGAGGCTTGAGATGGTCCTCGAATTCTACTTCCTCATACTGAATCCACAAGGCGCCTGCTCCAATGGGGAAATTACCATCGACGAAGCGTCCATCGCGGGTCTCTCTAACCAGTTTCACACGGAACATGTCGTTCTGGCCCAAGATTCCGTACACGGCGTGGCGATCCTTGGGATCAGCCTCACTAGATCCCTTCCAGTAACCCAAAAGAATACGTGTCGGCCGTGTTCCGAGCAAAGGATCAATTGGTTGCCGCATGCCTTGGGATGCCATGGGCATCTGGGTGGCAGGCGACTCCTGAGGGGTGCCGTTAGCTGGGGCAGGGTTGATGGTTGCGAAGCCGCCACTAACCCTTCTTCTCTTGGCATCAGGTCGAGGAGTGGCAAGATGCTCAGGCATGTCGGCTCCGTAAGCAATCAGCGGCGGGTTCGGGTTGTTTTCGTTGACAGGATTTAACTTCACACGACGGATGGCCTCCTTGACGGCGGCTCTCTCCGCAGCTTTGCGGTCCTCGTCTGAGTCCTCGTACTGATCCGATCGGATCCTTACATACTCTTTTACCTGGTAATGATCCAAACCAACGAGGTGCTTTGAGAAGACAACACGCTCAAACGTGACCCAGCTTCCACCGGGTCCTGGTGGGAGAGGGTACTCATTGGCTACCGATTCACCTGCGGTGTTGATGGGCTGGATACGGGTTCGCAGACGATCTCTAACGTCGATGAAGCCAATAACTGCATGTTTGGAGAACTCGTCGGGTGCTGGTGAGTCTCGCCAGTATCCAAGCACAACACCCTTCACGCTACTCAAACTGTTCCGGGAACCCTTGAGTCTGGGGTCAGGAGGAGGCGACTTGTCGTCAGTTACACTCTTGGGGATTTCAATCTTGCTCTCGCTCAGATCATTGAAAAGGGAAGTTCGTTTCCGCTTGGGGTAATGGGAAACGACGGGCTCATCCTCAGCATCCGCCATGACTTCGTCTTCACGATCCGATGCGACGCGACCCATTGATTTGCGGTCACCGTTGCGGTCTCCCACAACAATCTCGTCTTCAGGCTCGTTGAACTCGGCACCAGAGGGGGAGTGAACGCTGCTGCCGGGCTCACTAAGTTCGCTTTCAGCGTCGCCGTCTCCAAGCGACGACTTGTGCCCGTTGCCGTTAAGGTGTCTGAAGTTGCCTTGTTAGTCTCACCTAAATGAGCCAGGTGGGGAAGGGGCAAAACAGAGTGGTGGGCTAGAGAGGTTGGCGGTAAAACAAAACGATGTCTCGATTTGAGCGTCGCCAGAGCCAACCGCAGCGAAATTGATTTTTATCCGAAATCACTTGATCGGATCAAGCAGGCAGATACAGTGGTTATGCAAAGTGAAATGTGTAGTGTGGAGAGCTCAGTCTGCAACTAGGGTGGTTGCTGAGATTGGGGGCTGAAACAAGGCTGAAAGAAGAAAGGTGCGTTTGTGATAGGGAGGAGTGGGAATGCAAAGTCCCCAAGAGGACAGAGTTTTTTTTTTTAGGGCTGTCGCTCAAAGTAAATCAAGAGGGTATGCGGAAATCTAAAGGCAAGGGAGAGAGTGTGGGAACCGACCCCCAGGAGGTTGTAGCTCGTTGCACAACTGTCTGTCGGCAGATAGGCTTCAAACGAGGAGAGGCCAGTGCGGGTGGCAGGGTGCTTCCCAAGCGGCCGATGTAACACTCGCTGTGAAAAGCGGGTTGGGAGGAGTTGCAGCTTTGAGTTGGAAATTCCGGCGCTGTTGTGACGCACTCGGAATGATGTGCAAACTCCAAGGTTGCGGCGGGAGGGGAAGTGGTGAAAAGAGACGAAGAAGAAGCAACTGGAACTGGTAGGAAGGAAGTAGAGCAAGGGTATGGGAAAGAATTGCCCGAAATGGCCGAAACGGAACAAGACAATTGGTGCCAGTTGTCAGCCGAACGGCAGCGCTGCAATGAACGGCTGCCAGATGGGCGCCGCTTGGGACAGAATCGTCGATTTGACGGATGCAGTGAATAAGAGCCGACTTGGACCAGACGGGGACGCGAGACAGCCCCAGGGCTTTGGGCATTGAGTGCGACAGAGGGGAGACGCCGCCAAGTCAGGTGCGGTGTGAAGGACGTTGGCAAATGGGGATATGCCAGCTAAACACCTAGTCCCCTGCACAAGAAGCCACGCCACTGACGGGGACGCGACGACAGAATGCAGTACCATCGGATGGCATCACAGCGCAATGCAACGGGAGGGGGGTTCGGGCGGGGGAGGAAGGGGGCGACAGCCAAACAGGATAAGTAACGGTAGGCAAAGAACAACTCAAACTTACTTGGGCGATGAGGTTGCCGCGGATGGTTTACCAGAGTCTCTTGATGGCTCCGGCGCGGTTGTCTTCGCGGCGGGTTGCGCAGGGGAGGGTGCGCGATCTTGCTTGACTGGGGCCGAAGTAGACGCAGAGGCGCCGGGGGACGACACGGCCGCCTTGGAATCAGCAGAAAGCCTTACAGGATCAGTGGCAGCAGATGACGACGTAGTTTGCGCGGGTTCCGTCGCCGACTTTGCGGCAGACACCGAGGTTGATGGAGGAGGAGCCTGCGCAGAATCGGGGGTTCGAGCCGGAGTTGTAGAGGCCGGCTTTGCTGGGGCTGACGTGGGAGCAGATGCTGAGGGCACTGGCGATATTGGCTCAGGTGGCGCAACCGGCGCCCTGGCCTTGTCGGCCTCGACGCTATCCATGGTGCGAAATAGAGATAGGGTGAGCGACAATAGGGATGTTTGAAGGTGATGGGGAGGTCAGTTGCCAACAGTTGAAGAGGTTTTTGATGGGTTGGTTCCCACGCGTTTTTCCCGGGACGGCGTGTTATGCGTCTGAGGCGAGCAGCGTGTAAGGTAAGGGTAGTTGGCAGAAGGAAAGGAAGGAATCAGAAAGGCCCGGGCGTTGGGCGCGGGAAACAGGAATGGACAAGGCAGACGGAGACGCTGGTTGGTCGAGGATAGGGATTTCTGGAATCTGAGAGCCGGGGCCCAGGGCTAAAAGCAATAAGCGCAATCCCAATCCAACTTGGCAACCCTGGACGGAAAGAGGCTAAAGAGGTTTATCGGAGGGGGCTTGGTTGCAGGGTGTGCGGCCAGAATTAGGTTGGGGGAAGGGGAAATGGAAATGGAAAAGAAAAAAGGGACGAGAAAATGGGGCGAAAGGGAAAAAAAAAACCAGGAGGGGGCGTGTGGTTAAGTTAGGTGGGCGCGCGAGAAGTGGTTGATGGCTGTGGATGTGGATAATACTTACTACAGGTAGTTGCAAAAAGAAGAAGCGAGGAGCAGAAAGGAAACCAAGAGACGCGGCCAAGAGAAGGAAGGGAAATGGGTTACGGGAGAATAAAGGGGGCGTGTGGGGGGGCGTGTTATGTGAGTGTGGCAAGGAGAGAGCCAAGTGGAAGGCTGTGAAGAGAAAAGCGAAGTGCACAGCGTGAAGAGAGGGAAATTTTTCGGTGGTGGGAAGCGCTTGAGTGAGTGCAAGAGATTACGGAGAGAATGTGAGATGGATGAGCAGGGGGGAATGAGAGGTGAGAAACGTGTGTTTTAGTTGTCCAAGGGAGAAGAGCTCTCTGATCAGTTGACTCCCACCAATGCTCGATTGGTTACCTCAACCCTCCCCCAAGAGGTACGCTGCGCTAGGTATCCGTACATATGCTAAGGTGCAAATAACTAATAATAATTGGTTTGCTTTGGCAAGTCAACCTTGCCTCAACCGCCTCTTTTTTTCTTGTACCCTGGTACCTCGGAGGCCAGTGGGCGCTGATTGATAGGGCCGCTTTTTTTTTTCTTCCTTATGTTTTGATTCATTGTTACGTCCACCACTCACACGCGCACACACGGCAATGTCATACCTAAAGATGCGCGACGCTACAGTAGGCTCTGCATCCATCCACAGCTGCATCACTGACATATCGCACGCATTTGTAGTTGCCTTGTCTGGGTTTCTTGC
The DNA here is from genome assembly GCA_013403855.1 of Calonectria honghensis. NCBI lineage: Eukaryota > Fungi > Ascomycota > Sordariomycetes > Hypocreales > Nectriaceae > Calonectria > Calonectria honghensis. The sequence continues at coordinate 386,402 of VTGB01000048.1, forward strand.
CCATGTATTTCTTAGGCTTCCCCTTCCACTCAACGTCAATCAGGTCAAGCACCCATAACCCATACAGCCTGTTCAATCCCCCTCCATCACCCTTTATTCTCGCTCACATATTCCCACTCTCTTCTTCTCGCTCTCACTCTCTCCACAACACGCTCGAGCGAAACACGACGCGCACGGAACATTGCGAGGCGCTCGCCAACCCACATTGGCGACCCCCCCTGTCATGGTTGCTTGAGATAAGGTGTCGGCGACACACGCAATGGGTCGACTCAACTCTAAAAGCCGTCCATTTAATGTGCCCAAAAACTTTGACTTTGTGTCTTGCTGTCAACAATTGCCTTTGGGAGGCAAACGCGAGCCATGGAAACACGGGGACGCATTAGTCGGCACTTAGCACTGGTTGGCTCCTTGTCACCGCCATTTTTTGCCCCCCTCCCAGAGGGCTGGCTGGGCCTTGCAGCAGGATCAACAACCGGATCGGATACTGTACAGGTTTCCCAGTTCCTACTAGGCGCGCTGGCTGAACTGAGTGACCAACCCAACACACCCCCTAGTACTTTATTACGAATTGCGTGCGTGCGCCAAGCTCCGGCTGGGTTGCGAGCGACAGTGATGACACGACTTGTCTCTCATAGGACGGACCCGTCATGCTCTGGATTGTGTCCCCGCAAACCAAATGGCTCTCTTGGTCAGGTTCCGGCTTCTTGAGCAGGCAATGTCGCAACCCAGCCGCGGTCATTCGCACGCCATCCTGGGCTTGTGTGCGACGCTGCCGAACGAGAAACGGCGGTTTGAAGCAACCAGGACTCAAGAGTCAGGAATCAAATGCAGCATAGTCCAGCCATGTGCCGATTAATACATGATGATGACATGGCCGCCCTCTGTGACGCCAATCATCAACATCATCTGGTCAGCCCCAGAAAAGAGGCGCGGCCAATGTCATGGCAATCTCTCACAACACTTCCAAAACATCCGGTTACTAAAAGCACGCCCCATAATTACCCATGCACGCCATTATTTACGTTGTCGGGACGCGGTTAAGTGAAAAAAAAAATCTTTTTCCACGAGAAGCAATACTCGCACGCGCCTCGCTTCTCTTTCTCCAAGCTTGCATCCCTTGATTCGCCTATCCCAGAAAGGTCAAGAACGCGAAACGTAGTGCCCAGGTAGGAGCAGAGCAACGCAAGAGATTCTATCTTTGGTTTGTCATGGAGGGCTATCCTTGACCCTCGTCAATGCTGCTGCTGTTGAATTGACACGTCTCCCGACAACTAAACCCCCCCTGGCCATGCACAGCCCTCAAAGGGGATCTAGCAATGAACTGCCGGGGCTGGCAACCGTCGGCTGTATGTCAAAGGACTTTTCGGAACTATTTGGAAAACTGTGAATAAAAGGTGATGGTGAGCAAAGCCGTGGGGGTGCGATTCGGGCCATGACTGGTGGCAAGGGGGGCACACACGGCTCGTGAGAGCAGTGAAGGGGAGCAAGAAAAAAAATATGGCTCCACGTTCCTACTTGTCCCCTGTGTGCGCCGCCTTTCAGTGAGAAATTGGGTGATTTGCCCAGTTGGTTTCTGACTCCCCGTATTCCGCCAAACTTGGGATGCAAGTGCTTACGCACAGTGCAATCCTGCTGTCTGATGGTACTGATGTGCGGTACGCAAAGTCCCGGCCCAGCGAAACTCAAACTGCACTCTGTAAATCCCAGGGCTGCTTGCATCATGGATGGTAAATCACACCGTGTCGGTCAGTTTACGTCTACTCGCATCTTGCATATCGCATCGCATTTCTCCCCGCAATCTTGCAGTCTCACGCAAGCAGGCGAAACCAAAAGCCCTTGCGCTGTATTACCATGACAAACCAAGCCCAAGGCAACAAACGCACAAACAAAATACTCCAAGGAAAGAAACAATTCATGCTGAGGGAAACCTGCGCCCAAGCCCGAGTCCAGGCATGTGAGCCATGACTCGTCGCTGAAATCGAGCACCGTCGCGCTAGGTCTCAGGATCAGATGTCGAGTTTCCAGTTTCGCCAACAAGTCACGGTTCTGCGGGTCCCGTATCGGCCCATCCTCTTCTTGGAGCCCTTGGGATCCGGCCCCCCACCCGCCAGCCCAAATAGTTTTGTATCCGGTACGGAGTCGCAAAGTCGCGAATAATTACACACCGTCGGCGCTGCTTGGTTGGCCTGAGGAGCACTTGTGCCCCTTTCCTTGTTGGCTGGTTGGTTGGTTGGTTGGTTGCCTGCCCGTCCATGTTCCATGACCATGGCTCTCTCATCTCGACTGGGGGCCCCGAGTCCCCAAGTCCAAGAGCTACTTTCGCGCTTCTGGGTGCAAATGGGAACCATCTAGTCCTACCCCTGCAAGCTTAGTTTGCGGTCGACCAAAACGGCAACAACCCTTTCAGCTCGCCTCTGTTGACACTGTGATAAGGTAGTTGAACAACGACCAGTCGGGTCAGCGTGCCGCTCGCCGAGTCTGCGTCGTATCGTCCAGTTGTTGGCCGCCCTTACCGTCACTGTTGAGACAAGCCGCCATCCTGTGCCCGATGCTAATGCAATGCCGCGATCATTTCTGTCAACATGCATTGACTTTCCGTTGCATCGTCTGCTTTCTGTCTCTCAAGCTTGTGCAACGAGGCGCACCCGACTTGCGTCAAATTAATTCCCTCAACAAAGCCCAAGCTCTTTCTTGGTTTAAAAAATTAAAATAATTAAAATCATATCTATCGCCAAAAGTACTTAGCCGCGGCTGATGCTGGTCTTCGGGGACGAAAAAAAATAAGTTAAACCCCAAGGAGCATGAAAGCAGGAGGCCGACGACGAGGGGGGCATAAGAAAAAAAAAGTCTACAGGCAAACTGCAGGCCGTGTGTTACCGACAAAAGAGACTTGGGCCGCTAGAAACGCGCCGAGTTTTCACCATGTCTCGTCCTTTTACGGCCTTCGTGTCACCGAATCTGACACCTGAGAAATGACCAGCAAACCAACGCAGAGACTTGTGAAACGTTTTCCCGGTCGCACCTAGTCGCAACTGGCCCGGCCCCGAGGTCCCTCAAATCTAGAGCCTGCCTATGCACTGTATGCGCGAGCGAAAAAGCAAGTCTTGAGTCTAAAGGCAGGCAAGCAAGCGAGTCTGAAAGATGGCTTGCATGCATCCTGTAACTCTGAAATAAAATTCTCTCCCTCTCCTTTTCAGTTTCGCATAGGTACTTTGTTTGGTTGTTGCTGTGCGCCAAGCTAGCTGTTGCTTGATGACGGGCGGGTGCAGCAGCAGCGCGAGAACATCATTCGACATGGATCAGAACCCTGCAACCGGGAAGGAAGAGGAAGAGGGAGCAAATCTGTTGGGCACCAAGGCTCAAAACTCGGCCGGTCCTGCGCGGTTGAAACGTTTCCAATTCAGGAGCCGCTGATGGGATTGCCACGAAACAGAGGTGCATCATGCCTGTTGGACGTATGAGTTGAAGGATCAGCATACATGTTGTAACTCGGACACGTAACCCGGGCCGGAACTGCACAACTCTTTCCGTGAATAATCGTAAATCATATCATAACTTTTGGTCGTAGTCCCGTTGCCGTTGTTGTTGTTCTATTTGATACAGCATTATGCACCTCGCCCTCGCCCGCCTCGTCCGCCTCGCCCGCGGCCCCGTCCTCGACCTCTCCCGCCTCCGCGGCTATTTTTCTTGCCTCCCCTGCCTCCACCTCTGTTGTCGAACCTCTCAAACACCTGCTCCTCTCCAAAGGCCCCTTCGCCAAATCTCATAAAGTTCACCAGGCCGTGATCCACAACCGCCACGAGCACGTTGCGGTGTCCGTGTTTGAGGCGCTGGTACATGCGACCTGGACCCTTCCACGCCTCGTTGTTGGGAGGATCGTGGGGAGTTGACTCCAGCAAGGCGGTGATCTGTTCAAGGGACGGCACGCATGACTCATTTGCGTCAACTACGGCAACGCGGAAGTCGGGCGGCGGGGGGTTCCTCTTGGAGAAAGGGCCGCCACCGGCTTTCCACACATGGAAGAAGATCTTGTAAGGGTCCTCGGGTGCGTGCACTTCTGACGGCGTAGGCAGCGGTTTGTGGCGCGGAAGAATAGCAAGCTGCTCGTAGATGGGCCGATAGGCACGATACAGTCCAGGTTGCACAAGAGGCCCGAAAGGCTGCTGCCTTGGCCGCGCGTCCCGGCTGACGAAGGAGAATAGCCACTGCCACAGCGTCTTGGCGGAGGCTGCAGTTGGTGGTGTTGATGTTGTCGATGCAGTTTGTGAGGGTGCGCGGAGAACGTAGAAGCCGGACCTCTTCAAGTGCGCATATACTTGGTACCTAGAAAGTGAGATTTTGCCCCTCTCGCCATCCTGGCCGATGAGTAGTGAATAGGCAGCCTCGAGGCTGAGCGGTAGTCCTGAATCGTAATCGTCCGGGCCTTGGCTGACAGATTCGCTTGCTGCATCTGCCTTGGGGAGTAGCTCCCCGAGTTCCCTGCTAGGCCACCACATGTCGACGGTCCCGCGCTCAACCAAGTAGATGGCCTCCTCTGGCAGCAGCCACAGCCGTCCGGCGCCAGCTCGCTCAACCTTAGCTGAGACAGTTCGCCCAATGTCCTTTTGCCAATTTCCCTTGTCATGCTCTATAACGACGGCACGATCGTGTAGTAGCAAACCTTCCTGATCACCAGGCTGCTCAAGGTCATTCCACCAATCTGGAACATACCATCCCCGCACCCATGCCTCTTCTCGGTGTATTCTCGTATAGCCCAGGACATTATCCATGACATTGCGGCTTGCCTCTAGGAGGTTGTCTTGCGCTCGTGTCCCATGCGACTCGAAATCCTTCTCTCCCTTTCGAATGGCTTTGCTCGAAACTCCTGCCTTGTCGAACATGGACATGAACAGCTTGTAGTCGACGCCATCCTCTTCAGCATCCTCGGTGACCGCCGCACCATTTTTGTTGCCCAGTCCCTCCACATTCGGGTTATCGTCGTCGTCGAAAGCCATGGCTGGGATGTTTTTCGGGTAAAATATTCAATCCGTAAAGGTCGCCCTGGTTTTTTAAAGGGCTCAGCGAGCCATGCCGTATCGTTTCGTGCTCAATCCGTGGGGTGTAAAAGAGTCATGCTGGGTTGGAAATCGGATGCGAGGCTGCGAAGCCTTGTTGCCCCACTAAGGGTTGTGGGTTCCGAATGGATGGCTACTTGGATCACATACCCGTTCCGATTTGCAACAACCGAGGTGATTTGGCCGAGTGGTTAAGGCGCTGTGTTTAGGTTTAGGTTCTAAACCAATAACGATCCGCAGTGGGAAACCGCGCAGGTTCGAACCCTGCAGTCACCAAATATGATTCTTTTTTGCTTCAATTTCATATTCATTCCATCACCATTTTCAGATTTGGTCTTGTTTTTTTTTTCTCTTTTTTTTTCGCATCTCACTCACCGTTATCACATAGGCTACTCCATCCTAGTTCTCGCAATGCTTTTTTCCAAACTTATCATTCTCTCAAACTCCGATGCGATACTAAAAAGACGAGGATCGACAACAGGAACGCACGGGTAACTACCATATTTCGAGTTTCGAGTTTTCATGAGCAGTGCATTGATGACATCGTTACTTACGACTAGTGTTCATTTTGCTACGCTCTGATGCTTGCCAAGTCAGTCTCGATAACCCATGCTCGTGCATCAAGTGTTTTCTCCGGTTTCCTCTTATTGTAGATGTAAATCGTTGAATTCAACAAAATTCCATATCCTGCGAAAGGGCCGATTTATGGCTGTGCGGTTTCACAGGATATGCATCTCGAGCGGCTCTTCCAGGCCACTATCATTCTAGAGTCCTACATCCCGTAAAACACTGAATCTTTATCATCAGATCATCAGATCATGATGTCTACGTGCAGCGGAATAAACCTGTGTTCAAGTGGTCTGCAGGGGTTGTCAACGCTCGCCAATTAGCCCAGGCGCCATGTGTCACAATGACATCGACTTTGGCAGGGTTCCATCACCGCCAACCCACCCGAGGCCAAGAATTCCCTGCCACATGGATTGTTTGTCCAAGAAAAACTAGCGTCATGAGGGCAGCGCTTTTGCGGCGGAGATGAAGATCGTCGGCGAAATGACTGATGACAGCCGTGAACAATATGGCCGAGACATTTGTGGGGTGGTAGGCAAGCCCGTCACCTCATAGATCGTGATCGAAATGGAGCGATTTGATGGCATTGGAACTTTCCACCTATCGACCAGGATTTAGAATGGTAAGAAAAGCAACGAAAGCGGCTTTTTCTGCACGTGTTGGACCGCACCCCTTGCGATTCCCGAGCAACCGTCGTAGCGCACTCGGGTAACACTTGCGAGCGTTGATCGAGTCCAGGGTATGCGAAATGAGTTGTGTCGTAATAACTCGGGAGAGATTCATCGCGTCTTTCCATGTACGGTAATCATCAGATTTAGGGCCAGACATGACGAGGAGTCGGCAGGGCTGCAATCGCACAGGATTGCTTCAGAACGAGTATCCGAGGTCGGGTGGTTGAGGGTACACAACGATCCAAAGATCAGTCAAACATATTGTAGTTGAGCAGCCGGAGCCTAGACTCATCACACAATAACCTAGTTCAAAAATAAAACATAAAAACAAACGATTCAAATTGCCCCCACTATAATAATTCCATCATAACGCATTTCAGTAGGTTTCCGCATGCTTTACAAATACCTTTATAATGTGATATAGGGTAGTACCATGATGCCCTAAAATTTGGCCTGTGATTTTAATAACCGGAACAAGAGTTGCCTGAAGCGAGGGCCTAGCTTGGGAAGGATCCCGAAGTTGATCATGCTGTCTGCTTGGTAAAGACACAATGCATATAATGTTTAAAAAAATATTAACGTTGGTCATTCGGCGTGTAATGGTAAACACCAAACGTGGTTGGAGATTGGTATATTTGTCAGTACATTGGCTAGACCGGACAGACTGTTAATATTGACTGTGGCTGTTGATGTCAAATCTTTTGCTTTTATTCATTGCCGCTTCTAATTTTTTTCCCTTTTCCCATTTTTTTCTTCTAATTTTGATATCGAAACCGGTTAACTGTCTCCCTCAGCCTTCTTTTCAGCGGCCTCCTTGGCCTCCTTCTCCGCGTCCTGCTCATAACCCTCAACCTTCATATCCTTAAGACCCAACTCTTCCTCCTCCTCATCTGTTCGAGTGTAATTCTCTCGCTTGATGCTGGGGTCGGGAGCGGGGGGATCAACTAGAGTCTGGACATAGCTGCTTGCGAAGGGGTCGGTTAGGATGACAGTGAAAGGCCTTTCGCCAGCGATGGCACTGTTGAGCCCTCCAAAGAACTCGTCCCACTGGGCCTTTTCATCAGCAGCAACGGAGTCACCACCCTGGCCAGAGCCGTGGGCCTGGAAAATTTGGCTGTGGAGATCATCACGAACTTGAGTCAATAGACCTTCAACGGTAGTGAAACGACCACCTAGGGTACCGGGCTGGACTTCAAGCCTGAGTTCCGGGCATTCAAGTTTACAGGTCTCGCTCTTGAGAATATCACGAGCGAGATCGATATCACTCTTGACATCGAGAGTAATCTTCTCGCCAAGCTCAGGAATCTCACCACCAGTCTTGACATCGTTGGAGCGGTACCCACAGTCCTCACACACAGTCGACATGAGAACAACCTGTTTGAAGTGAGGAATATCCACCATCTTCATGTTGGTAGTGCAGGCGTGAGTGCATCCGGGGCAAGTGGCAGGGAAGCTGTACACCTCGTTGGGAATAATTTCACCGTCCTCAGTGAGGCCTGGGTTGCTGATTTCGGCGGCAGCGTTGGGGTCGCCAGCGGACAGACCAAGAGCTGCGTTCTGCTCAGGAGTTCGGACATATTCGTGTTTCTCCCACTTGCCCACACCGTCCTTGAGATCAGGAGCGATAAACGAGTTTCCAGCGGGGTCGTCGATAAAGAGGCGGAATGGGAAAGAATCCCCGAGAAGCATGGAACGGGCTTTGGCGATGACCTCGCCAACCTTGATAAAAACTTCAGGGGCCTGCTCCTTGCGCGCCTCCTGACCCATCTCGAGATCCTCGACGACGGTGGTGAGGAGACCTTCGACATTTGTCAGCTGGCCACGACCTGCGGGAACCTCGAGATCGAGTTCGATGAATTTAACAGTGGCGGAATCAGACTTGACTACCTGACGGCCAAAGTCGGCCATGGACGTCAGGCGCAGTTCATAGTATGTTCCCTTAGGCTGAAATGTGCCTGCTGCTTGGATCTCGTTGTTTTGAGTGTGGCAGTTTTCGCAAGAAAACGACATGATGACAATTTCGCGGAAGTAGGGGATCGAGGTCAGGAGCATGCGGGTGATTCCCTATGGGCTTGGTTAGCGTTTTGCTAGGAAGACGGGCGCAAAGATCATCGCGACTCACATTCTTGCCGCAGGTCATGCAGAGTGACTCAATCTCCTCAACGGGAGGGCGGTCATCCTCCTCATTTTCGGCTCCATTTTCGGTCGCAAAGCCGTTAACTTTGTCGCCGATGGCCTCAAAAAACTGCTGTGAGTTTTGCTTGTTTGCGTCTTCGGCCGCCATTTCTGCAGTTGGGTGTTGATGATTGGGATGAGGAGGGGCGGGTTTCGTGGTGCGCCGATGGAGGGGCACCGAAATTTTTGGAGGGGCAACTATTTTGGCGGTTCCGTGTTATGTCATGCTTTTGGGCGCTGGCAGGTGGGCACTCGCATGGCCAGGCTGCGGGAGCAGACGCTAGAACCTTCGCGGGTGCACTGCATGATAGTCAGCAAAAATAGTGCCGCCTGCTGATCCTTTGTCTCAAGGGAGCAAAATGAGTCGTTGATTTTCTCGAATCATTTCATAAAGTTGGCAAGGCTGAGAGGGTTTGCAGCTTGTTTCTGCTGCCCGGATAGCAAGGCCTGCAGTCCCGCTTTGCGATTCTTGGCTCGTTTTTTGCTGCTGGCATTTGCTGTGGGCTTGGGCATTGGCTTCTCAGCTCTGACTGGTGGTTTGGCTTTGAGTCGAGTGGCAGGTCCTGAGGATGGGAGTATGATCTTGGTATCTCTTTCGCAGTTAGAGCAGTGCATCACCTTGTAGGGCGCGCTCCTGGGGGTTGAGGTGCTCTGCGAGGCCCCAGTCTTGCCGCGTTTGCGCGAAGAGTTGCGCAGACCAGGCTTGACCGTTTTCCAGTTGACAGGTGGAACGTTTATCAGTCCACAGCCACCGCAGGAATGTTGCTGTTGAATATCGGTTTGCACAACACCGTGCTCGTAAAGAAGTCGGTTTCGATTGCTCATGAGATGCGCCGAAGTGTCAGGAGCTGTCATGCGGAGAAGATGAGCTGCATTGGTGAGATATTCTGCCGTTCCAGGCAGGTCTTCAATCGCCATATTTCAAAGGAGCCGGCCGTAATAGGCGGTCTATCTCACAATCCGTGGTTTCTGATTGGGATGAGTTGGGGTGAGGAAAGAAGTCGGTATGAACTTTGGAGCTTCAACCTTGAGGGCACAGACGCTGAGCCACCACGAGTGTGGCTTATTCAAAATGGCTGTGGCTCAGTAGTCCTTGACCACGACCATAAGTGGGCTCTTTTTTGTCCATGCTCTTGGTATGGATAGGATGGCAACCCAGTTCCAAATTGGATAATAGTGAATGATCAAAGTGAATTTTTCTCTTGAATTGGCTGATTGGGCTAAAACCTTGCAACAGCGCAATTTCTAAGCCCGACGAATGTTCCACTTGATATCGGTAATGCTCACTTCCTCGCTCGCTTTATCGTCATAGTCAAACCATTCACCCTCTTCCAACTCAACGCCTGTAAATTTGGATCCGGAATCGACACCTTCTGCCAACCATTCTCCCTACGTACTCTGGTTAGTATTCGTAGGGATAGAAATAATGTTCAACGAACCTCTGCCTTAAACTCCACGAATTCTAAGCCACGGCAGTCAAACTCAATGATCTTCTGGGGTTTCGCGGGCTCAGTCTGCTCATATGGAACCGGCACCGACTTGAACGTCGCTGACGACTCTCTCTGTAAACACATCAGTTAATGGCTGATTTACACGACCTAGGGAGTACGACCTTGCAGTTCTTGCATCTCCAGACAAAGTTGGCCTCTCCACGGCTTCCACTCATCTCGTTGGTTTCCTGAAATTTGTTAATGACCGACTAGTGCAGTTTCATAACGATAATTGACGCACAAACCGGTTGGTTCCAATATAATTTTCATGAACTTCGCGGCAGGAAGTACATTGCACCTTGAACATGTACCAAAATGGGTTCTCCTCAGAGTCATTTGGCCGCAGGTTGGTGACGCTACATTGATCCGGTTAGCATAAGCCATGTGGGATTTCAGACATCACTATGCATACCCTGTCAACTCAGCTGTAAGTTCAAGGGCAAACATTTTTATCAAACTAGTACCGGAGTTCAAGGGAAGGCAATTTGGGTGCGGATTCGTATCTGCAAAGCTCTCAGAGTAAAAAGCAGTATGTGCCCAAGGCCTGTCCGATGCGGTGCGAGTGACGCATGGTGGGGTTGAAGTGGGGGGTGAGAATAGCAGCCCACTTTGGAAATGGGCAAGAACACGTGACGGGTAATCGTACCACCAACGACTGGTCAATTTCTCGTCTGAGCTCCGCGAAACACCTCAATTGATGGGCCGTTATCGACGCCAGCAGCCCAATCACTAAGAAATGTCCTAGCGACACAGGGCTTCCGGCAATGCAGTCCCTCTGGTCGAGAGCCGGTCAGGCTCATCGCTGTGGCTGCAGAGTCTGCGAGACTGCTGTCAGCACACTCGGCCGCCGAGCTACGACGGCCGCCGTACGACCGCGAAAACCGACCTTTGCCGAAATCTTCACGGCAGCCTACAGCTCGCTTTTTGCGAGTGCTGCAGTCTTCGACGCTATTAGAAAAGAAGACCGAAGACAGGATTTGGACCGCCAATTGGATGATGCCCGCCGTGAGCTTGCTGAAGTCCAACAGCTCCGGGCGCTCGAGACGAAGCGAATCACCGAGAGCCTCGACAATGACCACCCGGAATTGAGCTCCGATCAAATGGATGAACTATGGGCAAGCTTGAAAGCAATATATACCGGGCGTCCATTCATGAAGGAGATACATAGACCGGTGACGTTGAGAGTGTCCGAGTTTATCACGCGATTACAAGAAACTCACTACCACACCGTCGACGATGCAACGATTCAAGAATTAAGACGCACAGATTACGAGCGTCTTGAGCGTGCGATAATAGAAGAGGAGCTTAACTCGCGCATTGTACAAAGAACCCCGAAAACCCGCCAGCAATTACACAATGACTCGAGGACAATGGTGTACCTAGTCCGCCAACTGCTCGAACGTGCCGAGGCCAGCGACAAGTCGACTTCCCCCAGTCCAAGTTTCGAGGAGGCTTGTTCACTAGCCTCGGCCAGGAAATCATTATACACTTTCGACTCAATTGACCCCGCCGGGGCCATGAGTAACAAACGCAAGTTGAATCAGCGACTTCGCGAGATTGTCAACACTCCACAACCCAACCTTCGGGAAATGGTCGGCAAGATTTGCTATAACTTACTCATCGCCGCCCATCCAGCAGATATGCATACATACAACACTCTGATTGTTGCATTTGACAAATTTGGACACAAAAACCTGGCTGAATCTTTGGTTAACTCGTTCTTCTACTATCGCCGCCTGAATCCTACCCCTTCTACTTTTGTCGCTATCCTCAACCATTACAAGACTTCGGACAACCATGGCAAATTCTTGCGTGCAATTGCTTGCCTGACTGGTCTCGATGCGCAAACAGGAGCTAAAGTTGGACGCAGACATGTGCGAGATCTTGAAGAACAGCAGATCGAGAGAGAGTGGGTGCAGGGCAAAGGCATGACACGCACGGGCGACTGGATCTGGAAACATGCCCCTCTGAACCAACACTTGGTGGAGACCATTCTAAATGGCCTCCTCCATTTTAAATTATTCGACCAGGCTGCCACCTTCTTTGTTGCTTGCATGAAGGCCAGGGTTTCACTGAACACGAATATTATCAGGCAACTATTTGATGAGTGTATCCTGGCCCTGGACTGGAAGGCAGCCTTGCGTTTAGTACGTGGCTTCACAAACTTCCATTCCCGGTTTCCTATGATGGTTCTTCGCCAGGAGGACAGTGCTCCATACTTGATCCATCGACTCCGTGTCCTAGTGGATATCTGCGGCCTCAACAGCCATATAGACTCCAAGTCAATGCTGGCCAACCTGGGCATTTCTAGCGTCAAGTTTCGTCGATTTATGGAGACTCTTTCTCGAGCTGATGTCACTTCAAAACTGGAATCGGGCTCTCACAGTGGCCTTGCAGATTCGGAACTTGACGCGATGACAGCCTCATCAAAGAGCAGGCTTCTCCAGGTTGAGAGTTTGTGGAAAGAACATGCCCTAGCGCAAAGGACTACACAGTCAATCGAGAGCAAACTCCTATATCCAGACTTTTCGCTTGAATTCCGAACTTCTATGGCCCAGCACATTGCAGAATCTGCCCAACAGCACTCGCTCGAGCTCAGTCAAAATTTCGTTCGGCTGCTTTCACAAAGACTCGAGATTAGAGGAATACCAGAAACACTGGAAGCGTGCAAACAGTTCCAGACCTCACTGGAATCAACCGGCGAGGATGGCCCAACGCTAGAAACCGAACTGGACACGGTTAGTCAGCGAACGGTGGGTGAGGAAGAAAGTCGAACGCCACAGGGCGACGAGCTCTCAGCATTAACACCTAGGGAGCCGAGCACTCCAGTCACGGGACAACGGAAAGGTGCCCAGTCAAGACCGTTGAAGGCCAGGCCGATGAGGGCGCTGGCGTGGCCAGTGCCGGATCAGCGACCGGCCTATTCGGCGCAAAGCCAGCTGGTCGAATTGGGATAGATGGCGAGGGTGGCATTAGAAGGGGCATTTTGTTTATTTTATTTTAGAACAGCGGTGTTACATATGAGACATTACCTTAGCTTTACGTGTTATATCATACCATAGGAGGCGTTTTGCAGACGCTTTTGTATTAAGAATAAAGTTGGTTGCAACCGTCCCGACACGACTCAGCGACAACATTCCGCAAACCGGGTTGAGGACCCTGGACTTGTTTGGCGCAAGCTATCAGATGGTGTCGCTGCTAGTATGTCAGGTGGGTTGATGGATCCGCCCTTGGGCCCGCCACCAACCCAGGGGCACACACGAGCATGGGGATTCGGACTCGTGACCTCGGCAGAGAAGATTGCGAGTGAGACAGAAACAAAAAAAAAAAAAAAAAAAAAAAAACGAAACACGGGGGGCATCGGTCGGTGATGTCTGCCTCGGGCGCGCACCGGTGCCGGCGTGGGTGGGATGGCGGTATCCCTGGCGAGAAAGCGGGGAGGAATTGGCAAGCGAAACAAGGCAATTGGCAATGGACAAATGGGCGGTCAGGCGACGGAGTCACTGCGGAGCGTCCGAGGGACGAACTCAAGGGCAAGGTGTTGGGGGCAGAGTGTTTTTTGCGATCAGAGCCGACGAAGCCGTATCAAACGGGGTCACGAAGCAGCCATACTCTCGGTTCAATGCCGTCGAGTGGACGAAATGCAGAGGCTGGCCAGTCACGAGGCCCTGTGGCTCCACGGTCGCCAATGGACTGCGAGAAGTGGTCGGACGGTGTCTAGGGCGACACCCCTCCGTTGCCGCGCTGGGTCACAGCAACGGCGCCGATAGCCACGGGGGCAACTGGGAGACGATGCACTGTCAGAGGCCGCTGGAACCTCGCCAACCGCCCGCCAGAGGCGCGGCAGACAGTGCTGAAGAAACTGGGGACAAGAGCCGCCAGTGGATCTGGCGCAACCCCCCACATGGAACCATCGCCGCCTTCACAATCCAGTCAACAAGTACGCAGAAGCCAGTGCCGATGCCGACGTTGGCAGGTATTTTCTTATTTCCCCATCGAGATCCTGCCCTTTCTTCCCTCTCGTCCCATCTCACCTCATCCATCTCCTCCCTCCTCACGGAGCGCGCCGCCAATTCCTCCTTGTTCATCGCCTCCACCGCCTCCTCCTGAGCGCGCCCGCATACCCAGACGCATACCCACGACTGACAGCTTTGCGCTTTGCCGCCAGCCTGCACCTCCAAAGTAACCGGGTGTAGGCCTGTTTGTAGCAACTCGTGGCAGCTACCGGCTCTCTCCTTTTGCCAGTGCTGTTTTTTATCGCCAATTGATTGCGAAATAGCACTATCTGGTCTGCTGTCATATCTCACTCGCGCCAGCTCGCTTTTGCTCCTATCCCACCCCTTGGTCTTTGTCTTTGTCTTTGTCTGTTTGGTTCGGCCTTTTTAGAGAAGGGTAAAGCCATCTATCCATCCGTAGCTTCGGACCACCACACACACACACACACACACCCCACTCTTGCTCTCACTCGACACAGAATATCCCTCTCCCAGTTTTGGTCGCCAGCGCGTGGTCGCCATGAAGTTTGGCAGAAAGTAGGCTTCCCGCCCGTGGCGCTGCGCCTTGGACAGATAGACTAATTTCCCGCCTAGTCTCCCGCGAAACCAGGTCCCCGAGTGGGCGGCCTCGTATATCAACTACAAAGGTCTAAAGAAACTTGTAAAGGCCGCCGCTGAAAAGGCGAGGAATGGTGAAAACGTGGATCCTGCAGGTGGGCGGCTTCCTCGACTCTCCGTCGGGCCCTGAGCCTCTCCCCTAACTCCCCAATCCAGAATTCTTTTTCGTTCTTGATCGCAACCTTGAGGATGTCGACTCTTTTTACAACAAGAAACTCTCCGATGCCTGCCGCCGGCTCAACCTCCTCTACAACCGCTACGGCAGAACTCCCGATGTTGCCGCAACCCTTGACCAGGACGAGATCGAAGAGGTCATGGGCGCCCTCCTCGAGCTAAGGAGCCAGCTACGAAACTTGCAATGGTTCGGTGAGATTAACCGCAGAGGATTCGTCAAGATTACAAAGAAGCTAGACAAAAAAGTCCCCGACATTGTAACTCAGCACAGATACATCTCGACAAAGGTTGACCCCAAGCCGTTCGCCAAGGAGGCTAACACGGCCAGGCTACTCTCTGAGATTAACAAGTGGTTGTCTGTACTTGCTGATGCCCAGAACTTTGACGATGCCATGTCTGACCACTCAACCCGCTCTCTGGGGCGGGCGTCGACAAAGGCTATGCTTAACCTGCCTCAGGCGCAGCTAGATTCGCTCGACCAGGCTGTTCGCAACGATGATGTTGCGGCGCTCAAGGCCGGTCTTGATGAGAACAACGTTGCTGCCGAGGAAGGTTCTCAGGTTCTCTTATTAAATCTCCTTCAGCGCTCAATCTCTACTCGCGCCAAGGCATGCATCACATTCCTTCTTGAGAACATCAAGAGTCTTGATGAGCCTGACGATATTAACGGCCGAAACTGCATCCATCGGCTCGTTATCCATATCGGTCGCACAAAGTCCTCGCCTGAGGACCAGGACTCCCAAAAATACCCGGTACCTGCCGGTGCAGAGTTTAGTAATAGGCATCTGCAGCCTGCCATCTCGACGTTGGCCCCGCTCAAGGCTCTCAATACTAACGAGACGAAACTTCTCGGGCATGAGGATGAGGTTGTCCAGCTGTTTCTCTACCTCCTTGAGCAGCTGCGCCCTGAGCAGCGAGTTGCGCTGAAGACGAAGGACACTTTTGGCCGAATTCCTCTTCACTACGCGGCCCAATTCGGGTTCGTTGTGGTTTGCCAGATCATCATGTCTAAAATGCAGCAATGGGACCAATTCCACGTCAAGGATGGAATCGACACCCCTGAATGGCAAGACAATGACGGATTTGCGCCCCTGCACCTGAGCGTCGTTGGCGGTCATCCTCTGACAACCCAAGCTCTCCTTAAGGGTGAGAACTGGGAAGGCAGCAGCGAGGCCAAGGCAGAGATCCGAAAAACAATCTCTACGTCTGGTGCTGTTCTGGCTCTTGCTACCAAGTGCAATTACAGCACCATCGTTCAGATGCTTGTAGATGCAGGAGTCAACATCAACTGGGCTGACAAGTCCAACGAAACTGCTCTCCACGTGGCTGCTCGGTTTGGCCACGACGACTGTGCTCGAGTGATTCTGAAGGGCGATGGGTCCCAGAAGGCTGATCTTGAGGTCACGGAGAATACATATGCCTGGACCCCGCTTCACGTGGCTGCTGTGGACGGAAAGCTCTCTGTAGCTCAGCTTCTTGTCGAAGCTGGGGCAGACGCGTCTCGTTTGGACTCTTCCGGCTGGACCGCAAGGGAGCACGCAGCCCTCAGAGGCCATGTCGAGATTGCGAGGCTTCTGGCGGCCCATAGCACCGAGCAGGAGGAGCCGCCCGTCCGACCGGTTGACACGCTGCAACCAACTCCTTCGGAGGGCTCATCCATCGAGGGACGTCGCTCTAATGGTGCGAACGGAAACCCTCGACCGGCAGAGCCTGTTAAGAGTTTTGGTCACCGATATCTGACTGACGACAGCCTCGTCCTCGTCTCCCTCGGATCCATGGACATGCGAAAGAGCACTGAGCCTGTCCACTTGGACCGTGTGCCACTCGCCGAAGCACACAACACACAGCTCGATACCGCACTTTCTATTGTGGTGACGGCTCAGGGAGCTCTGGGAGAGCCAACAATCATCGATCTTCCCGTCCATGAGAATGTTGCCACCGAGCCCGTCGTTTTCACAACAAAAGACGCAAGTAAGGTGAAACTTCTCTTTGACATTGTGCCAACCTACTCTGGAAGCGAGAAGAACAAGATTGGTCGCGGTGTTGCTCTACTGTCATCGGTCAAGCCCACTCTGGGCTCACGCCGAATGAACCTCCAGGGAGATGTCTGCGTCCCAATCATGTCCAGCAACCTTGATGTGATTGGAACAGTCAACTTCAACTTCTTGGTGATTACGCCGTTCCACCACCCCAACATGGAGGTCACATCAAGACAGACATACTGGAAGAAGATGGATTCGACCATGCTTATCGGTCACCGTGGCCTTGGAAAGAACCTCACATCCAACAAGTCGCTCCAGCTGGGTGAAAACACGCTGCCTTCTTTCATCGCAGCCGCCAACTTGGGAGCTCAATACGTAGAGTTTGACGTGCAACTGACCAAGGATCACGTCCCCGTCATCTACCACGACTTCCTGGTGAGCGAGACAGGAATTGACGCTCCCGTCCACACCTTGACCCTGGAGCAATTTCTTCACATCAATCCCGATTCTCAGCGGCCTCCCAACCACGCGGATGTCGCAAAGCCCAAGGTCAATGGCGAGAATGGTTCACGGGCACGAAGCAACAGCTTCACACCGCAGCGATCACAGTCGATGGGCTTCGCCGGAAGCGGGCGAGCTGACATGGACGAGCGCATGAAGCACACCAGAGACTTCAAGTCCAAGGGCTTCAAAGCCAACTCCCGAGGCAACTTCATCCAGGCACCGTTTGCTACCCTAGAGGATCTGTTCCGGAGACTGCCGGAGCACATCGGTTTCAACATTGAAATGAAGTACCCCATGCTCCACGAGAGCGAGGAGCACGAGATGGACACGTACGCAGTGGAGTTGAACTCGTTCTGCGACACGGTGCTATCCAAGGTTTACGATTTGGCAGGAGAGCGACACATCATCTTCAGCTCATTCAACCCAGACATCTGTCTCTGCCTCAGTTTCAAGCAGCCATCTATCCCAATCCTCTTTCTCACCGATGCAGGCTGCTCGGACGTTTGCGACATTCGAGCGTCGTCGCTGCAGGAAGCCATCCGGTTTGCAAGCCGCTGGAACCTGCTCGGCATAGTGTCCGCTGCGGAGCCGTTGATCAACAGCCCGCGGCTCGTAAAGGTCGTCAAGGAGAACGGATTGGTCTGCGTCAGCTACGGCGTCCTCAACAATGACCCGATCATGGTTCAGGTAAGCGTGCCCTTTTAGCGCTTTTGAGTTCACAACGGGTTTCGGCGCAACTATGGCAGACAAAAGCAGGCTAACAAGATGCAACAGCGGCAAGTGAAGCAGGGCATCGATGCTGTCATTGTTGACAGCGTCTTAGCCATCCGAAAGGGGCTGACAAGTGCGGAGCCGGCGGCCAACGGCGACGGGAACGGGGTGCCACTCGATGAGGAGATGGCTGGGTTGAGGGTCAACGGCACCAACGGAAGTGCTGAAGTCAGCTCTTGAGTAATAGGGATTGGGATCGACATCCAGAGTACCACGTCTACGGTGTGTCAGATGGAGAAACATGAGCCGATATGACGAAATTGGGCACCGAAAAGACTAGAAACGTGTAATATCTTGTATTTTTTCTTCTTCTTCTTCTTCTTCTTCTTCTCTCTTCCACATTCCTTACACTGTCGTCCCGCTTCAACAGTTTTCCCTCTCACATGACTACATAGTTCAACCATGTAGCTAGGTTAGGTAGGTTAGGGCGGGAAGTTGGGACACAGAGTAACTCCGGAGAGAATCCCTTGGACCACCACGTTTGCCACCACCTCTTTGGAGGGGTGGGAAGACAATTGGGCATGGTTAGGAACAATAGGACTTTGTTCGCGGCTGAGAAAATAAGGGCTAAAACCAGAATGGGGGATTTTGACTTGGGGATTGTCTCAGTCTCCCCACAAGCTCAGCCCAGCCCCAGCCCAGAAAGAAAGGAAGAAAAAAGAAGAAAAAACAACCCCCCCCCCCCCCCCC